>OU744447.1:694145-1179145 GCA_916610825.1 Haliclystus octoradiatus
AATGATTATTTTCAATCATTTGGGGAATATCATGCTCTGTTAGGACAGTCTAAACAGATTGGGTTTCTTACAGGGATATAAATTATAAATCGTCCACATGTATGAATACTGGTTTCTATTATAGCTGTTATTTTCAAACTTTTGACAATAGAAAACATAGTGTGATATCCATGGATATCGGTTTTTGCATAAAACGGAACAACGAAATTTATTTGTGCGATATAGTTATCACTCAACGATTAAGACAGAAGACATCGACTGAGAAGGTGGTCAATTCGTTTTACTTAAATATCCTAAAAATGAAGCAACCTTTATTTTTAATTGGTATCCTTACATCTTTGTTTTTTATTCATTTCTTTATCAAAAACGGAGAAACAGCATGTGGATCATCAAATAACGACAACAAGCTTCAGACAACTGGCGAATTCATCGATACAACTGCAGGAAAAATTTTCCTCGCTCAGCCATCTTTGACATACTCCAACACAACATTATCAAGGTGTACCATGATATTTGTAGCAAATGCTGGAATGTTATCAATGAATGTTATTGGTGAAAATCCTTCAGATGTGACATGTCAGATCTTTCAAAAGAAAGCATGCCCAAATAACATGCTCCAAATCAACACTCGTTCAACTTATTATGAAAAAATTAGTAAGTATATAATATATATACAAATCAAACTGATTATGCTCAATTTCTCAATTTGTAGGTTATTTATTATCTAGGCAATAGTTAAGATAGCCAGTCCTGCAAAATGAATAATAAGTTAAATGATGGAGAGGTATAAAAAATTAAAAAAAAAGAAGAAAAAAACTGGAACAAGTCCTATATAGTGTACCTGAACAGTTGGAACTTAATTCGGGAGAGGTGTAATGATATATCACACAAGTATAAACAGCATCATGTTGGTGATATGAATAAACCCAACGTTAGTTGAACTGTTGACAATGACGTGAACTGCAAATTGTAGATAATCAAGTATGCTGTTTTGAAAACTTTATTTTAATGAAATATTATTTTAGGAGATCGCTTCATCAATGGTGCATCATCTGCCATGGTTGTTGGTGCGAGAGATGACATGCCAGCAAATTTCATTTTCCAACAGCCTTCTGGAATGTACAGAGTGAGGCTTGATCACGTCAGTGGAGGATTAACATGTGCAGGTGAACAATTTTTGTCACCGTTTGGATGTTACTATGATGGTTCAGATGATCCAAATTATATTTTACTGGTAGAAGGTCATCGTGGAGTGGTTACTATTAATTTTCCCAAGTTCTCAGAGTTTGAGGGCATCGATGGATTGACAACATCGTTTGTTGCTACTTGTAAATGCTTTCATTTGATTCAAGATGCAAGCTATGCATTCTGGTATTCCGAAGACTATCAAGATTCTAGTGAGTCAGACAATTCCGGTCAAACTTCATTTCGTATGTTGGTTGAACTTTGCTATGAAGAATAACTCATTCATCTTAAGAACACGAGATAGCAGAAATACCTCATTACCTTTATCACTGCTGAAACTACAACTATTTATTTGGGGTTTATTAAGTCATCGTTATCTAAGCAATCTTCATAATCTATTTATTGACATTTTTATAATTTATTATGATTCATTAATTTCATTATATACCTGGTTATTATGCAGTACACAGTATAACGTGACAATAACTATATTTGTCA
Organism: Haliclystus octoradiatus; assembly: GCA_916610825.1. Lineage (NCBI taxonomy): Eukaryota > Metazoa > Cnidaria > Staurozoa > Stauromedusae > Haliclystidae > Haliclystus > Haliclystus octoradiatus. Next base: position 695,829 of record OU744447.1, read on the forward strand.
GTTATTATTGAATCAAAATTATCACAGGGGATAATGCTATTGTTATTTTTGTTGTATTCGCAATTGTTCTCATCTGCCAAAGAATAATTTTATATTCTGTAGAAATTTTAATCAATAATATTGATAATAACCCATTTTTCTTCTTTTTAAAAAACAACAAGTTACAGTCCCCCGGAAGCGTCTTTCTTATTTACAATGCAGTCAAAGTTTGCAAGTATCCTCCATGCTTGAGAGTTAAAATCTTCTGAGTACTAATCAAATACATAACAAAGACATTACAATCGATGATGTAACCTTACCTTGGCTCAATATAATAAAGATACTCGGTGCTCACATTGACAGTAGATTAAACATGAGATGTCATCTTCGCAATTGCATCAGAAAAGCTAATCTCTCCCTATATCAAATCAAACAGGTTAAGAAATCCCTAAACCCACACCTTGCCAATACACTTTACAAGACATACATCCGTCCTCACCTAGAACATTGTAGCCTACTTCTTCTTGGAATTAATCAAACGGATAGACTAAAATTAGAAAGAATTCAAGAAAAATCACTAAAACACCTAACACGACCCAATACTGGAAAAGAATATCGTCTTCCATCTCTACACGTCAGAAGAATAGTAAAATTAACCAATATGATCCACAAAACACTCATAACAGAAACTCCAAAACTTTTACACTCCCTCTTCAAGATATCCAACACTAAATATACATCATCTTACCGTCCAAACAAACTCATCCCACCCATTTGCAGAACAACCCTGATGAAATGGTCGATTGTAGCAGTAGATACTAGAGTCTGGAACTTTATCCCGGAAGTAATACGTGGGGAAGCAATAAGAACATTCAAAGAGTCAACTCTTGCGTATTTGACATCCTTGGAATGGAAAATAAAGTATTGGTTTATGTCAACCAGCTGTCGATAGTTAGATTATAATGTTATAAATATCAAAAACACTAGCATTCTCGTCATAAATATAATACAATTAGCATAATTATGGAACTTGTCTCGTTCAAAAAACGAAAAAAATTAAAAATTAAAAAATAAAAAAATAAAATAAATAAAATAAAATAAAATAAAATAAAATAATAAAATAAAAATAGAAATTATATTATATTATTAATACTATTATCCTTATCATTATTTCTACTAATTTACAATATTATAATTAATAACTTAATTTTAAATTCGTATCAATGTATAAACGAGCATTTGCTCATTTTGGTTACGAATCGAAATAAAATTATACACACACACACTAATATGGAAACGAGGCTGTTTCTAGCACTACATAACGCTCAAATTGTAAGAGTCAATTTTTATTATATACCGTTCATGTTACCAAAAGATTTTTGATTCTGAAATCCATACTATGTATAGAGCGAATCTACCTCCTTAGTGAAGAAAATTAAATACAGCTTCTCAACAGTAACAACATTGGGCCGAAGGCCCACAAGGCCCTCTGCAGGAGCAAGAAAAAAAGCTGCCGGAGGCAGCTTTTTTTTCTAGTATCTAATAATAATTAATGTAAATAATATTAATAATAACAGGAGACGATAGCGGCACATGAAAGCGTGTCTCAACTCTTGTAAATAAATGGCTCTGGCTCTAGACACTTCACAAGATAAATATTTTTAATTTTACAACAACAAGTTTACAGTTTAAAATCACAATTTACATGTTTATGTGAATATTCAAAACAATTAATTAATTAATTAAGGATTGGCTGATAAGGAAATGACACAGTTGGTGGAAAAAAGTGCTGTGTCCACGTGTTTTGACCAACAACCAAATTTTCACAGCTGAAAAAAGAAACTCCGACTCACTCTTGACCAACAAATCAATAAAAACATTAATCACATTCTTCAACTAAAAGATACAAAGATTCATCCGGTAGCATGAATTTCAATCTTCAACGTTTTTCGAATTGATGATCAGCCAATTCATAGCAAAATAATCACTTGTCACTTCGTAAACACAATCCATTCCAATCCAATCCACTTCAATCCAATCCACTTACGTGCTATCGGTGTACCACTTAATTCTATTTCTAGCAAGGTCTGACAAGAGGTTCAGCCTCTTTCTGGAATCATCTCTAGAGGCATTTCAACATTTTCTTTTGAACTATTTTGTTCAAGATTGACCATAAATCATAAAAATATCCTTCTAAATTTGCTCTATCTTTCCAGAACCTAGGATTCCATGATTCCTACTTTGACCTGGCACTGTAGATCAATTTGAACAGATTTCATTGCAGATAAGGCTCGATTGTTAATGCACAACGACATGCGGCAGATACTCCTATTGCAATTACACCTAGACCATTATATTCACCATAAAAAGAGGGTATGTTTCTTTGATGTTTTTAGATAAATCTATTGGACTTTAGTAAAGCTTTTTGATACCGTGTCGCACAACTAAGCTAGTTATCAAGCTCAGCGCATATGGTATACAATTCGAGCTCATCAAATAGATATCATCATTTCTATCTGGTTTTACTCAATCTGTTTGTATTGAAAATGTCTATTCTAAATCTTTAAATGTTGACGGCGGTGTACCCCAGGGCTCCGTACTTGGCCCTCTACTGTTTATTATATTTATTAATGACATTGTAAGTTGCCTTGAGGACGAATACCATATTAAATTGTTCGCAGACGACGCAAAAATCTTTTCTACAAGATCCGAGTCAAATCTAAATCTACAGAGATCATTGGATAAAGTAGTTACATGGGCGCAAACATTGCAGTTACGTCTAGCCTTTCACAAATGTTGCGTATTTTCCTTTGGAAATATCAACGGTTAGTAACAGATTTACAACTCGGAAGGAAAAGAACTGAGTTCAGTAAATAGAATAAAAGACCTGGGAGTTGTATTCACTACCGACCTTAAGCCTATGATTACTGCAAAGGCCAAGTCTAGGTCATTCCTAATAAGAAAATGTTTCTCAAGTTGAGGTGCTGATGTTTTAATGAAAGCATACAGTGTGTACGTGAGACCACTTTTAGAATCAGTGTCTCCTGTATGGTCACCATATTTAATTAAAGATATCATTAGCATTGAAAAGGTTCAAAGAACATTTATCAGGCATGAACACAGATTACTAAACATTGAAAAAAACATTGAACTTCTCGCAAAACGTGAGCTCCAAACAGCTGTTGTTTCAGCAGAAAAATCAAAATCATTTGCTGATGAGGTTGCCTCTCAAATTAAAGTAGCTGTTACAAATGCTACAAATTCATCCATCAAAAAGTGTTTTGAAGAAAATGAAAATAAAAAGGTCATAAACAATACTTTGATATTTTCAAATATGCCAACATTTAATGATGACGGCCATTCTGATCCAGAACGTGATTTTGACATTGCGAAATCTATTTGTAATACTATTGTCCCCGGAGCTGGTGTCATGGTAACGTCAACAATAAGACTGAAAGCGAATCGACCCTTGATTGATCCACATTTGTCCCCTCCTTTGTTAAAAGTTGTTTTCAAGGAATCTGAAATCATGGAAAAACTATGTAGTGAACAATAACGTTGATTTTAACGATGCAAACATTTATCCTTTTACTGGTCTTGCGATTAGGAAACAATGCGAAATATTAAAACTTGCGATTGATCTGTCAAATGACAAACTGACGGAAGAGCAATCTAAAACAGAAATACAACTAACTGTCGCTTTCAACATCAAAACAAATTCCTATGGTGTCTACGAATTAAAATCTAATGATTCTGAAAAAAAATTTTGTAAATTGGAATGATGAAATTAAATTGTCATCATCTATTCTTGAGGACGCTGAAAAGAAAATTGAATTTAAACGACGTCAAAGTCACAAAACAAATGAAATCGATAAGCAGGTAGACGATGTGCCTGAACAGTCATCGTCATGACTACCTCAGATGTTTCCTATTCAAAAATGCTAGTACAGATCATATTTCATGTCTATATTTAAATGCACATGTAAAGTCTTGGAAATAAACTTTCAAATTTACATCTAATTTTGAAGGAAGAAAAGTATGATGTTATTGCTATTACGGAAACGTGGCTACAAATTGATAAAACTTGTGATGCAATGGTATGCCCTAGCAAAACTTATCGACTTATTCGCTTAGATCGCATTGGCCGACGAGGTGGTGGTGTAATAATTCTAGTAAACGCTACTATTCATTGTTCTCAAATTATTATGAAAGGCATGGACACAAATGTAGAACTGATTGCAGTTGATATTGTTGATAAAGATTCCTCTAAAACGAGGCTTGTTTGTGCATACAGACCACCTAATTGTTCATCTATTGATACTAAAAATCTTATTGAAACTCTATCATAAAGCTGTGACGTAGCTTACCCTTCTGTAATATGCGAGGATTTTAATTTCCCAAACATGGATTGGCAAAATCAAACAGCCAGCACAAATCAAGGTCGCGATTTTCTCGAATTTTGTGAAGAAAATGGTCTTTATCAGTTAGTTAATTTTCCAACTCGTGGCTCAAACCTCTTGGATTTAATACTTTCAAACGATGAACAAAGTGTTTTTAAATTCAACCCTTTGGAACCTTTCTCCTCGAGTGATCACAACTGTTTATCATTCTCATTACAACTGTCACCAATATTCCACCCAACATTACCCCAAAGAGACTTTCCTAAAGCCGATATCCAACAGATTACCAGCTATTTATCAGATATAGACTGGATTATTTTCTTCTCCATTTGTTCCTCGGCAAATGCATGTTACGAACAATTTGTTTTACTTTTACATTATCTTCTTGACACATATGTTCCAATAAAGCGGGTACATACGAGTTACAAGAAATACCCCCTATATATATTTCGTCTACTTAACGAGAAAAAACGGTTGTGGCGATTGCGCTTTAGCCCGGATGGTCACGCAAGATATAAGGTATGTTCTCGAAAATGTGATAAAGCTATAGCTAAATATGAGAGAAACGTAGAAAAAACATTGTGCAAAGAAACAACCCACGAGCATTTTACTCTCATATAAACTCTTGTTTAAAGAGAAAGACTGGAATTGCACCTTTAAGAAATGCAAATAATGATCTTGTTTTGGACGATAAATCCGAAGCTATCATTCTAAGCAAACAATTTTATTCTGTATTTACAATTGATGATGGCTTACTTCCTCATATTGATATGCAAAATTTTCAAAAATTAGATGATGTAGCATTTGATATTCCTTCCATAATGATGGTCATAAAGAAATTACCAAATAAGTTATCTGGTACGCCTGATGATCTACCCGCATATTTTATAAAGTCACTTGGTTCATCTATTATAAAACCTCTTGGATATATTTTAAACTGTCATTTATGTCTCAGTGGTTCAGTTCCAGATAAATGGAAAACTGCTATAATTAGCCCTATATTTATGAAGCCACCAGCAGATATTGCAGGAAATTATCGTCCAATATCATTGACATCTGTGTGCTGTCGATTAATGGAAACTATTATCAAGGATACTATTCTAGATTTCCTTATATTGCATAAACTAATATCACCAGAGCAACATGCTTTTCTCAAGCATAGATCTACATCAAGTCAATTACTGGAAACCCTTGATATATGGACTGCTGCTCTCGAATGCAAAAACTGTGTAGATGCTGTGTACATAGATTTGGCAAAGGCATTCGATAGTGTATCACATTCAAAGTTGTTATTAAAATTGAAATCTTATGGAATATCTGGCCCTCTATTAACGTGGATTGAGAGTTATCTTTATGGTCGCATACAAACAGTACGTGTTGGTAATTTTAGCTCACCTCCAGTGTCTAGTGTCAGTGGCGTGCCTCAAGGCTCAATCTTGGGTCCACTACTTTTTCTATTATATATAAATGATGTCCCTCGTATATTTGACGATAAACATTGTAAATTATTTGCTGATGATCTCAAGATTTTGATTTCTTACTCTATCACTGTTTCTCGCATCGAACATTCAAATATTTTTCAAAATGCTTCATCTCAATTACATCTCTGGGCGAACACTTGGCAATATGAATATATCTACAAACAAATGCTCAACACTTTACCTTGGATCAGCCAATCCCAGATTTCCGTATTCGTTAAATGATTTTATATTACCATCTATTACAAAAAGTATCCGAGACTTAGGTATTAACGTTAGTCCAGACCTAAAGTTTTCTTGGCATTGCACCATTATTTCTACTCGTGCATTTGCAATTTCAAACTATTTATTACGCTCTCTCCATTGGAATGATACAAATCATCTTATGCGTGCATTTACAACTTATGTTCAACCTATGCTGGAATATGGTAGCACTGTATTTCTCCATACATGAAAAAAGATATTAACAAATTAGAAAGAGTCTAACGGTACTACACACGGCAAGTATTTGCACGTTGTTTCCCATGTTCTCAACTAGGTGAAACAACAGTCACAACCAGACGAGCTCAACTAGACCTATTGTTTTTCTACAAAGTTGTGCATGGCCTTATTGATATGCAGCTACCAACTGTACTTATTCAAATAAAGACAAATACTAGAAGTCATAATTATAAACTTCATTTTCCAACTGCACATTCAAATATACGTCATCACTTCTACTTTAATCGTATACTTCGTAGTTGGAACTCACTACCATCAGAGTTGACGTCATCAAAGTCATATCTTATATTTGAAATGAAAGTCCTAAAATACTTAACTTAAACGTAATAGTTAAACTATCTTACTTTCTGTATAATAATATCAACTATAACGAAAAATATAATTATAATTTTAATAATATAATAAAAAATTTATATTTATTTCTAACATAATATCACCATTTATTGTAAATAATTTTCCATATGGTGTAAGTGCATATTTTTAATGCCTTCTATTTGTGTATTCATATTGGTTTTAAATTATTTGGTTCCAATAAAGACATATATATAAATATATGTATGCCACATCAAACACATTTACGGTCAAACATATCAAACTCGTTTGAAGTATCTCATTATTGATTCTTTGGAATTAAGGAGAATCAAAAGCGATCTGATAATGATGTTTAAAATTATTAATAATCTAGTAGATTTATAATAAGAAGAATTTTGTAAATTCAATAAAAGTAAATATTCGATGCGAGGTAACTCCTTAAAGTTACAACTGACAAATATATCTGGTAAGCTAAATATCAGCAAATACCAATTTATCAATCGAGTAATTCCATGGTGGAACAGTTTACCAGAGAGTGTGGTAACCTCAAAAACATTAATTTCCTTCAAATCAAAGTTGAACACTGTTGATCTAAATGCCTTATGCAAAGTTAATTAACAATCTATATGAACTACTAGTTAATACAATTAACACATTTTAATTTTATGCTTTCTTTATGTAGTTAAAGGATATATGTAAGTGGAAGTTTTACTTTCCTGTATAATCCGGTCAGTAATTTTGAAAAATAAACAACAACAACAACAACATAAAGTCAAACCTGGGTTGACCTTTGGGGGATTTGAGCCACAGTCGACCAAATCAGACATCCATATCTGAATTCCGTTTGTTCTGTAACGTATGTAATTTATATAATTTATTCCATTAATCTACCAATCACATATACACTTATAAATACCTATTTTCATATCACGTGACCTGTCAATCATAGATAATATATAAGCTAATGTCCTCATTCATCTATCAGTAATTTTTACAGTAGTTATCATACATCATCTTATTAAATCACGTATTCTCATCATTATACTTGATCTTATTGAATTGTTATACTTATATCGTAATGAACTCAAAATTAACTTCTATACACTTTGTTACAGAAACATCCCGTAATTTCAATGGTAGATACTGTTGTGTTCATTGTTTTTGAATCTGCAATAATTGTTCAGAGCAAAATTTAAATCAAACAGTGACACTAAACGATTAGCTTGCTCGAAGTGAAGTGAAGTTGGACTTTCTTGTCAGGTTATAAAACGCGAACATGATAACTTGTCTCTTGATGCATTTTTTTTATCTCCATGGCGATTTTTATTCATTAGAACTTTTCATGCTATTTCAACTGTTAGAGCAACGGAACAACGAAATTTATTTAGACGATATAGTTATCACTATCAACGATAAAATCTCAAACATGACACTATATCAATTTGTCTCTCGATGCATAGTTTTTATCTCCATGACAATTTTCAATCATTTGGGGAATATCATGCTCTGTTGGGACAGTCTAAACAGATTGGGTTTCTTACAGAATAATAAATTATTAATCGTCCACATGTATGAAAACTGGTTTCTATATAGCTGTTATTTTCAAATTTTTGACAATAGAAAACATATTGTGGTATCCATGGATATCGATTTTTGCATAAAACGGAACAACGAAATTTACTTGAACGACATAGTTATCACTCAACGATCAAGACAGAATACATCGACTGAGAAGGTGCTCAATTCGCTCTAATCAAATATCTTCAAAATGAAACCACCTTTATTTTTAATCTTTATTCTTACATATTTGTTTTTTATTCATTTCCTTATCAAACTTGGAGAAACAGCATGTGGATCATTAAATAACGACAATAAGCTTCAGACTACTGGCGAATTCATCGATACAACTGCAGGAAAAATTTTCCTCGCTCAGCAATCTTTGACATACTCCAACACAACATTATCAAGGTGTACGATGACATTTATAGCAAATGTTGGAATGTTATCAATGAATGTTATTGGTGAAAATCCTTCTAATGTGACATGTCAGATCTTTCAACAGAAGGCATGCACAAATAACATGCTCCAAATCAACACTCGTTCAACTTATTATGAAAAAATTAGTAAGTATATAATATATATACAAATCAAACTGTTTATGCTCAATTTCTCAATTTGTAGGTTATTTATTATCTAGGCAATAGTTAAGATAGCCAGTCCTGCAAAATGAATAATAAGTTAAATGATGGAGAGGTATAAAAAATTTAAAAAAGAAGAAGATAAACTGGAACAAGTTCTATAGTGTACCTGAACAGTCGGAACTTAATTCGGGAGAGGTGTAATGATATATCACACCATATAAGTATAAACAGCATCATGTTGGTGACATGAATAAACCCAACGTTAGTTGAACTGTTGACAATGACGCGAACTGCAAATTATAGATAATCAAGTATGCTGTTTTGAAAACTTTATTAATAAAATATTATTTTAATAGATCGCTTCATCAATGGTGCATCATCTGTCATGGTTGTTGGTGCGAGAGATGACATGCCAGCAAATTTCATTTTCCAACAGCCTTCTGGAATGTACAGAGTAAGGCTCGATCATGTCAGTGGAGGATTACTATGTGCACGCGATGGTGAAAACCTTATGTCACCGTTTGGATGTTTCACGAGTAGAAATCGTTATGCAAATAGAATTATGCTGACAGAAGGTCATCGTGGAGTGGTTATTATTGGTAATTCCAAGTTCTCAGAGTTTGAGGGCATCGATGGATTGACAACATCGTTTGTTGCTACTTGTGAATGCTTTCATTTGATTCAAGGTTCAAGCTATGCATTCTGGTATTACGCAGACTATCACGATAATAGTGAGTCAGACAATTTCGGTCAAACTTCATTTCGTATGTTGGTTCAACTTTGCTAGAATGAAGAATAACTCATTCATCTTAAGAACACGAGATAGCAGAAATATCTCATTACCTTTATCACTGCTGAAGCTACAATTATTTATCTGGGGTTTAAGTCACGTTATCTAAGCAATCTTCATAATCTATTTATTGACATTTTTATAACTTCTTATAATTCATTAATTTCATTATATACCTGGTTATTATGCAGTACACAGTATAACGTGAAAATAACTATATTTGTCAGTTATTATTGAATCAAAATTATCACAGGGGATAAGGCTATTGTTATTTTTGTTGTATTCGCAATTGTTCTCATCTGCCAAAGAATAATTTTATATTCTGTAGAAATTTTAATCAGTAATATTGATAATAACCCATCTTTCTTCTTTTTAAAAAACAACAAATTACAGTTCCTTGGAAGCGTTTTTCTTATTTACAATGCAGTCAAAGCTTGCAAGTATCCTACATGCTTGAGAGTTAAAAATAGAATTAGACAAAAATTTAGTAAACATGGCTTTTGTAGAGGTTTCTAAACGTAAAGCAAACGCTTTCTTCTGATTTCATTCAATCCCAGGCATAATTATAGACTTATTCATTAGCCTTTTTTGGAATTTATAATAGTGTGCAGATGTTTCCTTCTAGCAAGGATTTGCAAAACTGCAACAGCGCCAGCCATGCAGAGGCCATTATATCTCATTTAACAAAATAGCTATATGCCCGGGGGGTAACTCCAGCTCTTCAGGGACCCAAAAGTTCCAAAAATTCTGTTGATTCTACCCAAAACGTTCCAGCAGGTTGATTGATTTTAACTAAATACACAAAAATGATGCAAAAGTTTTTCAAAATTCTTGAAAAAGTCAAAAAAAGGATACCCAAAAGCTCCAAATTTGAAATCTCATACCCAAAAAGTTTGTCTCAGCTTGAATATGGACCCAAAAAAAGTGACACGTCCCCGTATAGCCGTCATAGTGGAGTTAACCCCCCCCCCGGGGCTATAGGTATGAGGCAACGTGTGGCCAATGGCCAAGAGGATGTAGTAGCGTGCATTTTGTTCAGTTGGCAAAGTTCGATTATTAATGCAGCGTTTTTAGTAGCCTCGGCTTTTATTTGTGACAATTGTTATGTATGGGATATATTTATCTGGTAGTAATCTAATCTTAGTGGGGCCTTTACTTCAAATCATATTTCAATCATCGTTAGAATGGGGGTTCGTGAAATAGGCGCTTCTGGTGACTCACGTGATTTCTCATCCTGCCATTACTTCAAATTCTTGTAAGTAACCAAAGCCATTCTTCTATAGAAGTATGTCAATGACAGAGCAATAACCTCGGTCGAACAATAACGTTTTCACGTTTAATAATAATAATTATAATAATCAATGTTAATTAGTCTTGGTTCCTCCTAGTTTCCGCAATAAATTTAAAAGGATGCTATTCTTTCGTAAATTGTCACACCCAATCATTCGAGGGAACATTAATTTTTCAAGGAAAACAAGCTTATGACTGAAAAAGGGGAATGACCAGAGGGCATCATATGTATTTATATGTGCTTAGAATATCGCACATTTTTACATTGAGGTTCACTTTTTGTTCGCGTGATGTCTGAAACTTGAGCCTTGTAATCCAATATTCTGTAAATCACTCACCTAGTTCCATTGTTTAATGAAGCTCTTAGCGTCACCTGGCTCAGCGGTGTATATGACTTTCCTCGAAAAGAACTCTCTGCTCCATAATAAACCAGATAATAATAACTTTCCCAGTCATTATAAACCGTAGAGAATTATGATCGGCCAGGTAGGGTCGCTCAGGTCAAATCAGCCCTGCAGGGGAGTAATTCTTTATTCACCAGGCATTTCGTTACCAACACGTATTCCAATCTGAGCCACTGAGCGTAATCAATCTTCAATTAAGTTCCTCCTTGAAGATTGTTGAAACCTTGGATTGGGAAACCAGTATTTCCAAGAGACCTTCGTTGATCAAAAAGAATAAAATCTCTAATCCTGATTTAATCTCAGATTTTACATTCTCATTTTGATTCAAGTATTCAGTGCTGAAAGCGAGGACGGCGAGATACAAAATGGCGGAATTACCGAAAGGAACAAGTTGCTAAATAGAGCAGGAGCAACTGTCTCCCAAACTTGGTTCCAATCCTCTAGCTTGTCACATGCAACGCGGTTTCTCGGACTTCATTTCTTTTTCAAACAAGTGAAATCATGGTGATATTGGTGAAATCAAGTAAAATCAGGAACAGCTTGTAAAGTTTCTGAATCCTGATTATTATGAAATTATGTGGACTAGATTAATGAATTTTACAAAACATCTAATAAGCTCATTCTGTTCAGATTGAAGAATTTGTTTCTCTATCTTCCAATATTCGTCTCAGTAATCAGCGTGGAAAACTAATATTAAGGTAGGGATAACCGGATAATCTAAGGCAGTCTTCAAACGTCGCGCTTTACATGCGCCGTGCTTTGCTTTGTCTGGCACGGCAGAATTGGAATTCTGGTTTCAATTCATTTCAGACGGCGTGAAATTGCCGTGCTTTGGCCATTGACGTCATCAAAATTGAAAGGCGTATTGCGCAATTATTGAAAGTAAAACTACCTTAAAGGGGCAAAATTGACCGGCGACCGCTGCGAGATCAATTTGAATTTATGCTTAGCGTAATTCAACCGTCTCGCTTTGAAACTATTGTTATACGGAAGCCTAATTTGTAATAAATTCATGTCAACAATGAACATTGTGTTATAAACAATAAACATGCACGTGATCCTAAGTGCGTAGCGCCTGCCGGTCATTTTTGCTCCTTTAAGCTAAATTTAGCAGTACCTGAAAATGATGTCACACTGTCTGAGATATAAGATTTCGGTTTAAGAGATCTAATATTTATTAGTTAAATTTCCTTCGAATATAAATGTTTTGATTTAAAAAAACAATTAAATCTCATAAAGAAATATTTGTTCTATCAAGCTATGTTACCAGTTAACATGCAACTGAAATGAAGGGCATCCTGAAATGTTTTCAACCTACATAGTAATAACATAGTAATAAAATTCACTATTTTAATAAACAGCAGAATACCAAACAGTTGAGCATAATGAAGTAGTTTATAATTGGACTTTATGTTCACCAATATCATCGAGAAGTGAATGAAATGATAAAAAAACATCATAAAAACCACTATTTTATCCCCAATTCGCATGAATTTGACCGAACATTCGTCTGAAAACAGACGAATAAAAGCTCGGCATCCAAAAAAGCACGCCTTATAAAACAACTGTCGTGCTGACGCCGCTCCGAGCGGCAACCATCGTCGTGCTTCGAGCTTTTGCCGAGCTAGACAAATTGCGTCGTGCTTTACTGATTTATACGTCGCGCTTTTGCCAGGTCTCGCCAGAACATTAGCACGGCGCATGAAAAGCACGACGTTTGTAGACTGCCTAATCTAATGTAAAGTAAAATAGACTAACTATTCTTCCTCGTTTGTATCAATGATGAATATGAATTAGTTTAGGTTAAATCTAGACGCTTTGATGGGTAGCCTATGCTCGGCTAAGCCTATTAAAACTTAAGAACATTACATGTATCCGTGGACAATTTATACTGTACTTCCAAGTGATAATTTGGCCACAACGTGAAAGTGCACAACACCATCAACATGATAAATTTACAAGTTATACTGAAGTATCGTATATAAAATTATTTAAGTAGTTGTTTTGCATGATCTGATTTTGACATAATGATAAGTAATTTCAATAAGTTACTATTTAAGTTATTAGTTATATATCATTATATGCTATACACCTTACATAACATACGGTTACACATGAATTAACTTACTTGCAATATTTATATGATTAATATACTATTACTAATACTGATTTACTCTTCCAATATATATCTGGATTTATCTTTTCAGATCGATATGCTGATAGGATATTCAGTGAACAATACATATTTGCATCTATTTGTGGGGCTATATTCAGAGATGTTAATATTTTATGACGTATATTGACATGCACATTAATTATCTTTCATTTGAAATATTTATATGATTAATATAGGCTACTTACTGGCCTCACACTTCAAACATATTTGGATTTATGTTTTCAGATTGATATGTCTGCTTGGAAATTCACTCAGAACTGATCATATTGTGTGTGTCTATCAGTGGGCTACTCAGAGCTGTTAAACTTTTATTAATTCTTCCTGCAGGCTATCTGGTCTGAAGAACCACTGCTAATGTTCCACAGTAGAAACTATTGTCTTGCAATATCTAATATATGCAGTCTACAAAAATTCGATATTATTTTTCATAATCATCTCTGTGTTTATGTATTTGCAAATACCTAATGGCAGCCAATGTGCAACCATGACTAGCGAATATTGTCTACCTGGTACTATGTCAAAATTCAAGATCAGCAACATTTTATTTTGTCAAACTTACTAAACCTTCACTTTATTAGATATTCAAATATAAAATAAGTTAACAGTGACCGTGATATCTGTACCATCAAGCGTTTTGTACTATTCGCGAGGATTTGAAAAAATTGCAATATATGTTTGTCTGAGGAGATAGACCAATGACTTTGTATCGAATTATCAATGTAAATTGTATAAATGACCTTTATATTTTTATTACATTTTTAAACATATATACAACAATCAGGTAATTGGGCATAGAAATCAGATAAACTGACCTTTATAGCCAGGTGGCCATTATTTATAGGGTAATTTCATTAGATAAATCATCGACACATAGACATCGTTGAAGTGGATACTAATACTATAAATATATTGCGGATTAATAAGTGTTTGTATAATTGTCTGATTTACATGCTCATTGCATGGATAGTAACACTAAATTTCCTCTTGCAAAAGGCATTGATACCAAATATAAATATTCTAAATAATGGAATGAATAATGAAAAAAGAATACATTGAGCACAACCGGAGCAATTATTCACGAAAATGAAGATTATTTGTGAGTCAGTACCGTTTGATTGTGGTAAACTACGGACGAACATAGCCATATGCTCAGTAAAACTCTCACAGCTCTCGTCCAAATGGGTATTTAGCAGAGCGATCCACTGAAAACGCAAACAAAGTCACTTGCAATTCATTAGTAAAACGCCGATAATGTTGTGTTATGGTTTATATACCGGGTAACGTGTACCTTGCACAAAGTTCTACAACATCCATTCTGTATTTATCCACACAGCAGTGACAGCACTGAGTTCAAGATAATTTAATAAGCAGCGGCGATGAGAATTCAAAATTTTCAAACCAATAAATCAGATTTATTTTGATACAAATAAATACTCAATGTGAAAATAATTGTTTCAGTATTTATCGCTAGACGCTATCCACACTTCGTAGACTTCAATACTTTCTTGCCCACACTTTCCCGCCAATGTTTTGATATCAGGTCAAATGAGGACTGGGACCAAGTTTGGGAGACAGTTGCTCCTGCTCTATTTAGCAACTTGTGATTGTATTAATTGTATTCAGCTCTACCATTTTGGATCTATATTTAGGAATGTTCTGAATCCAATAAACCCGATCGGATCCAGCTAACGAACCTCTTTCTCGGAGCAGAGCCTCCTCCTGAGCCAAAGGATTTATAATCCTCCACCCAATAAATAACCATGACTACATCCAATGAACGAAGGGCAAATATAATCGATAAGTACCTCGTGCTTGACCGTAAAATTTCTCTTCCCGATTTATCATCACTAGAGTTAGTCAAAAGACACAAATCAAAAATTATTATCAAAATATCAATCCAAGCTACACTTATTAATCTACACCTATTACAAAATAAAACTGTAGGACTATGATAATTTATCAACAAGGCAATTGATATCATAAGACGGATGCAGGGCATGCTCCAATAACTAGGTTTTCAGAAGATGCACCATCACGTCACCACGTGCTCCATCATGGACCACTTGATGAAATCAGGGAGAATTTGCCAATTGATATGAAACACAGTTCAGCATATTTTGTCCTCAATGAATTATCAATATATATAGGCATTGTTATACTAACTATTAGATATTTTTATTGCAAGTATACTATGTTTTCATTATCTTTTATTTTATTATTGATTTTATTTTAACCCTTGATCGAATTTCGAACACTGAAACGAACATCTTGCCAAAAAATTCAAACTTCTTTTATATGAAAAAGACGCACCAAAACACATCTCCGAGTAGGGATACCTACGGTGAGTTTTTCGGCATTCATATGATAGAAAATTCTTGCAAACAGTTTTGAGAAAACTTGACATTTTGAACTGATTGATGAGCACTTTCAAATATTTTCAAAACTCTGAATTGAAGAGGAAACCATTTTTTTTCCAATCAAGGCTTGCTTTTTCGATACTGACTCGGATCCCCGTGTCTCCGGACATACCCTCTCGGTGCGTCGCTCTGATGAGTTTGCTTTAGCCAACGGGTTTTAACCTGGGCTCTCGACAAACGAAACGCGTCAGCCTGATTTTATGCGCGCCGAACTCCAAACTGCCTTGCTCAGTATCAAGCGCAAAAATGTAGAATCAGTGGGAGACACACAAGATGGTGTCCACCCTAAAACTATGAACTATACAAGAAACACCAAAACAACTCCTATAGAACCATTCATGTCATGGGATGGGCGGACATCACTTCTAACCAACTGGTCCTATCTCACATCACTCTAAATCAGACATAACAAATGTAAAACAATTAAATCGTCCACTGACTCAATGGGAACCTGATAACGAGATATGAACACCTCAAACAGAGACCACCTATCTACAACGACTAATATGGTTCTCCAAAGGCAAGATATAATAAATTAACACATCATTACAAAATCACGAACAGAATATTAACGTTCAGGACAGTGAAAGGCAAATGAAGCTAACTCCCAGAGGATCACAACAGACATCATACCAAGGTAATGATAGTAATAATTAATAATTAAAATAAATATACACTAGGATGTATTAACAATATAAATATGTAACAGCACACAGAACAGCAGCAGATTAGCATAACCCAACCAATTAAATCTACACCAAAGGCCGTAGCTGGATCCAGATTGAGAACATCAACTGACTTCTCTAAAACCAAATAAAGACCCTAAAACATGAATTAGAAATTAATAAATCGGAAAAATAATACTAAAAAATTAACAGGAAAATCAGTAGGCAAACAAAAATACTAACATAAAAACGAGACAGGATCAATGGAGCAGTGATATCCACTACCCCTAATGACATGAAGGTATAATTCTGAATGATAACAATTACTGGATAGAATCAAACATGATATAATGATCACCTCAATATAGTGATCACCTCTCTTAATGACCACTAATCCAATGCCAAAGAATAGTGTCTTATATAATAGTTTCACTGTAGCTATATAACATTAATTTCGTACAATCAGTCACATACAACGATCAGATAGAGAAACAGTCCGTTATAATTACTAGGACAGTAACATTATTCGAGACATACAGCCTCCCTCCCAACCATCACACACCCATAAAGAATCAAGGGTTAGTACCCTTTCCCATGAGGGAAATTGAAGGTTAAAACTGTAGTAATGTTAGTGGAACGAACATTCCATTCATAGTTACTATTTAGGAAACAAACACATGTTATCGACTTTAAACAGGACATATCTCTTCAGCACTAAGTAGTAGGAACAGGAGAGTTCTGGGACAATGGGCTCTTTACAAATTCGAACAATGAAGCTAACAATGAAGCTAACTTTAATGACCTCGTTAAAGCTAACAATGAAGCTAACCTTAATGAGAGTTTTAAGACAATGGGCTCTTTACAAATTCGAACAATGAAGCTAACAATGAAGCTAACTTTAATGACTCGTTAAAGCTAACAATGAAGCTAACTTTAATGAGATTTCTGGGACAATGGGCTCCTCACAAATTAGAACAATGAAGCTAACAATGAAGCTAACTTTAATGACCTCATTAAAGCTAATGTTTAGACAATGAAGCTAACAATGAAGCTAACTTTAATCACCTCGTTAAAGCTAACATTCACACAATGAAAGCTAACAATGAAGCTAACTTTAATGACCTCATTAAAGCTAACGTTTATACAATGAAGCTAACAATGAAGCTAACTTTAATCACCTCGTTAAAGCTAACGCTCAAACAATGAAGCTAACAATGAAGCTAACTTTAATGACCTCGTTAAAGCTAACTCTCAAACAATGAAGCTAACAATGAAGCTAACTTTAATCACCTCGTTAAAGCTAACGCTCAAACAATGAAGCTAACAATGAAGCTAACTTTAATCACCTCGTTAAAGCTAACATTCAAACAATGAAAGCTAACAATGAAGCTAACTTTAATCACCTCGTTAAAGCTAACGCTCAAACAATGAAGCTAACAATGAAGCTAACTTTAATCACCTCGTTAAAGCTAACGCTCAAACAATGAAGCTAACAATGAAGCTAACTTTAATCACCTCGTTAAAGCTAACATTCAAACAATGAAAGCTAACAATGAAGCTAACTTTAATGACCTTATTAAAGCTAACGTTTATACAATGAAGCTAACAATGAAGCTAACTTTAATCACCTCGTTAAAGCTTACGCTCAAACAATGAAGTTAACAATGAAGCTAACTTTAATGACCTCGTTAAAGCTAACATTCAAACAATGAAAGCTAACAATGAAGCTAACTTTAATGAGGTCATTAAAGCTAACATTCAAACAATCAAGCTTCCATATAAATACTGTGGTGCAGTATGAAGGACCATTATCATTAAACAGCTGTATTATTGACATGGAGTATGTGAATAAAGTCACCGAAGCACCAAAGAAACGGAGAAAGACAACAACTAAAGTGAATGAGAGCACTATTCCTCAACAATTGAATTTTGAAATGGCAGAAAGTAACGTTGTTAATCCAACAAAGGAGGTTCTAGGAAAACTACAAAGAGCTATGTCAGTGAATCATGGTCATGGGGAAGTGGATGTAAAGGCTGTTGAAAATGAAGACGAAGAAGGACCAGACGATAGAAAACGAAACTTCTTGATGACAAAGCGAAATTGTAAAAGTATTCGTAGATATAAGGTTGCATACCAATCTGCTGACATCGAGCCAACAGTCATAGTGAGAGACTGCAGTGGCATAACAGCATGGAACGCTTGTGGAATGAGATCAGAGGCTGGTCTGCGTCGTTTGTTCTTTAGTGTGCTGGTTTTGGTTGCAAACAAGAAAATGAAATTGAAGCAGCAAGCCAAGTATGGTGACATGGTTCGACTTGTTGATGCTGTCAATTCATTGGAAACGGCAGTAACTTTCAGAGATATTGAAATAATCAAGGAAGAAGTACCTGAAAGATCAATGAAAATCAAGAAAGTCGCTATACCATTCGGAGAAAGTGGTAGTGGGAAGGCAGTAGACATATCATTAAATATGTTTCCCACTTACTCAAGCTTCAATCTCACCTTGAGAAAAGAGGATGTTTTAAAGACAGGGATATCCCTCTTTCCTTCTGAGATGATTCATTTTCTACGTTATCTGAACGAGTGCTACCATTTTGAGGAGATGTATTGTCTTTTGGGTTTATCCAATGTGAAGCGTCCTACAATCAACACGGACAATGACGACTTTGTTTAAGAGCTTAATGGCATCAAATGTACATATATAATATTATATATATTTCATCATTCACATTCACAATTGACTTTAGGTATTATTATTATTAAAAAAAAAATAGTAATAATAATATCAATAAATATTATAAATAAAGTAAATAAAAAAATCATCATGGTTTCTTCTTCTTCTTCATGACCTTTACTTGTGTGTGTGTGTGTGTGTGTGTGTGTGTGTGTGTGTGTGTGTGTGTGTGTGATAGATAGATAGATAGATATTAGTATATTTAAGACATATAAACAACTTAATACAATGTTTTCTAGGCTTTTATAATTAATTACAAGTAAAAGTAAGACTCAGTTAAATGCAGTTGATTCTTGATGTCTGACAAATTGATTACGCTACATAATAGTTATATTTCTGTTGTTTTAAGACTGTTTTTAATTTCATTTTTATATTTCATTTTATTATAGTGTTCAAATTGATTATATTTATTAAGTAGCTCTGCACCACGAAAGGAGAACGATCTCTTGCCACGGTCGGTATAAACACGTGGAAGTATGTACAGTTTTTTACGTGTATCGTACCTTGAATGGGATTTCTTAAATAGATATTGCATGGTGGATCCATACAATCCAAGTGCTGACTGGCGAGCTGTGCACACAGTGCGTAATTCAGCAAGGTCTTTGATTGGAAGCCAGTCAATTTCATCTAGTAGATCTCCCATCTCCTCAAATTTCCTTTTGCCAGCAATTAATTTCGCCGCCCAGTTCTGGATACTGATTTGCACACGCCGTATTTGTGTTTTTGTGCAAGAAGACCAGACTTCTAAAGCGTATAAGCAGGGCATGATTATTTTTGCCTCAATGACTTTTTTGAATAGTTCTGCTGGAATGAACTTACGTTGCTTTGAGATTGCTTTTAATCTGTATGTTGCAGTTTTTATTAGTTGATTAATATGGCTCTTGTAAGTCATTTCATCATCGAATACCACTCCAAGATTTCTAGCTTGGCTGACATAGGTAAGAATTTGATTATCGATGAATAGATTCGGCAATGGTGTTGCTTTCAGTCTTCTCTCTCCAATTGCCATTATTTGGGTCTTCTTTGCATTTACTAGAAGTGAGTTGGATTTAAACCATGATGTTATTGATTCTAGATCTTCCATGATATTGTGTTGTACGGTTGACAATGAATGTGGATTTTTTGGGTTATAGTTATATAAAATTTGGCTGTCATCTGCGAATTGGCCTACAGTCCCATGAGAGATAGCAGTAGGTAGATCATTAACGTAAACTAAAAAGAGCAAAGGGCCAAGAATTGATCCCTGAGGTACACCACATGTCAATACAATTTCTTCAGAATAAATATTATTTACCTTTACAACTTGTCTTCTGTTTGCTAAATACGAGTTCATCCAGGTTAGTGCATGATCAGATAGTCCAAAGAGTTTCAGTTTATGCAGTAATATATCATGCTGGAGGCTATCGAAAGCTTTAGAAAGATCGAGCAAAATTAGAAGGGACAGTTCGCGGTGTTCCATAGTATTTAAAATATTTTCTGTTATATTAAGTAACGCTGTGATTGTAGAACGACCAAGTTGAAATCCATGTTGGTATTTTGTGAGGAGAGGTGAAATATGTGGGTACAATTGTAGGTATATTATTCTTTCAACGACCTTTGATAACAGTGATAATAATGCTAAAGGACGATGCTGGTCTGGTGTAGTTGCGGAAGATGATTTTGGTATAGGAGACACAATAGTAAATTTAAAACTCTCAGGGAAAACAGATAGTTTGATGGATAAGTTAACAAGACTTGTAAGCGGTGTAGCAATTGCAGGGAGTGCAGCTTTTATCACATAACCATTTAGTTCATCGTTTCCGGGTGCCTTCCAGTTTGGTAACATAGCAACAGCTTTTACAATGTCAATGACAGATGCAGAGTTGAAATTAAATACTTTGTTACATTGTTCAATATTTTCATAATTTGGAGTAGTGTGTGTTGTTGTCTTTATGGTTGATCCAACCTCACTGAAAAATCTGTTTATTTTATCTAGATCTGATTTATTTGACGCTGTGCATTTATATTTCTGCTTTGTTGTTAGCCTTTTCACTTGATTCCAGATATCTGTCACATTTTCATCACATTCTGAAAATTTAGCTTTATTATAGTCAATTTTTGCTATTCTTAGCTTGTAATTCACCTGGTTTCTTTGGTTTTTATATAATTTCCAGTCATGAGACTGTTTTGATTTCATGGCAATGTATCTTAATTTGTTTCTTTGTTTTAGTTCATTTCGTAGTTCGATATTTACCCAGGGTGCATAATTAGCATGTAATACAATTGTTTTGATGGGTGCATGTTTATTTAATGTTTGATGTAATGTTCGTTGTAGAAATTCTGCTGCTGTATCTATATCTTCATCAACTATAGCTGCATTAAATCTGGACATGTCACAATTCAGAAGATCTTCACAGAATGCGTCCCTGTTGAAATTTTTATATGATCTAATGGTTTTGAGTGTTTTTGCAGGTGTTTCAATGTTGCAATTTATTGTCGTCGTCAATCCAAGATGATCTGAGTTGCACACAGGTGTCACAGAGCATACGCCAATATTCTGACTGATTGATGCAGTGTGTGTGTGTGTGTGTGTGTGTGTGTGTGTGTGTGTGTGTGTGTGTGTGTGTGTGTGTGTGTGTGTGTGTGTGTGTGTGTGTGTGTGTGTGTGTGTGTGTGTGTGTGTGTGTGTGTGTGTGTGTGTGTGTGTGTGTGTGTGTGTGTGTGATTGATTGATTGATTGATTGATAGCAGTTTATTAAAGACATATAAACAGTTTACAGTTTTAAGATTAAGGTATTATATTTATTTACATTGGTTATTTAATTACGCTAGTGCTGCTTCTTGATGTCTGACTAATATTTTCTATATTGATATAATGTATTTTTGTATTTTGTATTTTTGGTTTGATAATATAGGATTACATAATTATACTTCTGTTAATTTATTTCTAATTGTACTTTTGAATTGATTGTAATTTAAAGAATTATAAGCGGAGTACTTTTGAAGGAGTTTCGCCCCTCGAAAAGAGAAACTGCGTTTTCCACGATCGGTTGTGACCCGAGGTAGGCGTGGTTCCCCTTTCCGTCTAGTGTTGTATACAGTTGTAATGTCCGAAATAATAAGTTCTTTTGCTAACATTGTTGTTCGAATTTCATCTTCCTGGAATACATTTAACCAATTTAATTGTTCTAAGTTATCGTTCATTTGTGTAAATTTTCGTTTACAAAGTACAATTTTTGATGCTTTATTAATGACATCACGTTGGAATTTTTTCAATAATGTTTCGCAACAGCAGCTCCAGACAGGTAATGCATACAATGCTGGCTGAATTATCATTGATTCTATTATTGATTTCAGCATTTCTAATGGTAGATCATCTTTAACTTTTTTGATGTTATGTAGTCGAATTCTTGCTGTTTTGATAATGTTTGTGATGTGTTGTCTGTAGCTGTGCTGATCGTCAAGAGTAACTCCTAGGTTCTTCGCACATGATACATAATCTATAGTGTTGTTATTTAATGTTATGATAGGGTTGATACTAGATGTTTTTACTTGCTTGTGGCCTATACACATAGCTTTTGTTTTTGATACATTTAGCGATAAGAAGTTGTTTTGGCACCAGTTTTGAATTTTTTCCAAGTCCATATTGATCTTTTCACTGGCTTCAATATGTGAATTAATGTTTTTAGGATTGAAGGTATGAATAAGCTGCGTGTCATCGGCATATTGCCAGGATTTGCAGTTTTTAATGACATCGGGGATGTCGTTGACGTAAATAATGAAAAGAAGTGGCCCCAGAATTGAACCCTGAGGGACACCACAGGAAAGATACATTTTTTCTGATGATACATCACCAACTTTAATAAACTGATTTCTATCTTTTAAATAAGATGTAATCCACTTCATAGCTTTAGATTTTAATCCTAAAGACACAAGTTTTTGACTTAATACTGAATGACGAATACTATCAAAGGCTTTTGACATATCTAAAAGTAATAAAACTGACAATTCATGCTGATCCATTGCTTTCAGTATGGTATCAGAAATCTCAAGTAGCGCAGTTACTGTTGAACAACCAAGCTTGTATCCATGTTGTGAAGTTGTGAGAGATTCTTTGACGTGATCGTATAATTGATGATAAATAATGCGTTCAGTCAATTTGGATAGTAATGATAATAAAGATATAGGACGATGTTGACCAGGTTCTTGTGCCTCAGGTACTTTAGGAATTGGTGTTATTTGTGCAGTTTTGAAAATGGCAGGAAAAATGGATAGTTCTATTGACATGTCGATTAGAGTTGTAATTTGTGTTATGATTGCAGGTAAAGACGTTTTTAAGATATAACCATTAATTCCATCACTTCCTGGAGAACTCCAGTTTGAGAATCGTGAGACAGCTTTTATGATATCAATATTGTTGACTTGATGAAAATTAAATGTTGGGGGTAATTTAGGAGGGATTAGTAATGTTTCTTGAGGTGTACATAAGTTTTTAATATTCTCACCAACGTCACAAAAGAACTTATTCATCGCATTTAACTCTTCAACTGAATCAATCGAACATTTTGCTTGTTGTGAGGGTTTTGTTAAGGGTTAATTTCTGAATTAGATGCCAGGTTTCTTTCGAGTCTCCATTACACATCTTGAATTTATTATGATGGTACCGATGACGAGCTGACTTTAAAATTTTATTCAATTTGTTTCTTTCTAGATGGTAACAGAGCCAGTCATTTGAATCTCTTGTTGTCATGGCAACGTAGCGGAGATGATTTCGGTGTTTCATTTGATGACGTATTGTAGGAGTAACCCAGGGTGCATGTTGAGGATGGTCGATTATAGTTTTTAATGGAGCGTGTTTGTTTAGTGCAGTGATAAGAATTTTTTGTAAAGTAAAGGAGGCTTGTTCAATGTCTTGTTCATTTACGTAATTATTAAATATTGACCAATCAGTAGATAGCAAATCATCACAAAAGGATTGAGGATTGAAATCTTTGTACATACGAATTTGTTTAATTTTAATTTCAGGTATAGGTTTGGTGACGTTTAATTCAATTTTAAGTCCTAGATGGTCGGAGCTGCATGGCATGCAAGTAGAACATTTTAAAATGCTTTCGTTGAAATTTGAAGAGCTGACAACATAATCTATTTGGCTGATGGTGTTTTCTGTAACTCTTGCTGGGTCAGTAACGTGGGACAACAAGTCATATTCATCTAGAAATTGTTTCATTGTGTTACTTTCAGTTGATGATCTAAGTAGATCAATATTTAGGTCACCAACTATAACAAATGGTTGCTCTGGAATTGATTGTATAGTTTGTTCGAGTGTTGAAATTGCAGATTGATATATATTTGATCGAGGACAATAGCAGTTAATAATATAAAAAGATTTTGAGGAAGTATTTATTTTGATGACTAATTGTTCATATGATATTGCAACAGATTTTATCGTTAGCTTTTTATCAATAGATACCTTTATGTTTGACTTGTAGAAAATAGCAGTGCCACCTTGATTGCCATGGCGATCATTTCTAAGACATTTATATCCTGATATTTCACAAATTGAGCCTTCACTACACCAAGTTTCTTGGATAGCAATAACATCAACTTTATGTTGTTGTGAATATAGTTCTAGCTCAGCAACTTTACTAAGTGTGAGGCATTGGCAATTGATTGAAATTAATGTAATTAAATTATTGTTGAGGGTGGTGATTTTATTAGAGATAATATTTGGTAGAGGTTGGCTCAGTCAATCAGTCTGAATTGGGGGAGAATCTGAATAAAGAGGAAAGCAAGAATTTCGTTTTACTATTGTGAAATTCCTTACCATGTAACGTTTGTTTTGGTCTGAAATATTTGAATTCAGTTGCCGGCATTCATTTCGAAGGTCGTGCAAAAGACCTTGTTCGTCTTTTGTAAAATCAGGATTTATATAAATATCTTTGTACATAGGGTTCAACCTCAGCATTTTTGACAATATGAAGCATTCTCTCTTCTGTGTTGTAGATTTCAATTTTATTCTTATTAACTGCTGTTCTTTTCCGATCCGTTCTGTGTTTTCAATCTCTATCCTGTTGTCTGGATCAAGCTTTTTACAAAGTGATTGAAACGCCTCTTTGTCGTTCTTATTGTCTGTAATCGGTAGACCATGAACTATTATGTTATTTTTCAATTGGTCTTTCTCGCCAATATGGTGGATTGCACGTTCATGTAGCTTTTGTTGTTGCCCTAGTTTTAATACCGCTGCAAAACTTGGCTTTTCATTAGATTTAATGGTTATTACAGGATTTATTTTTGTATTATCAGCATTGGTAAGCTTTTCAATTTTATTTAACATTATTGCCATTTGTTTGCTGTGTTGTTCCGTATTTATGTGTGACATTGAGTTACCGTTGTTTTCTGTGCAAGCACATGTTAGGCATCGTATTACAATGCCGTGAAATCTCTGAAGAATATTTACTTCTTCATGACCGATACTTTTGCCTGTGGAATCAGTGAAACACTCTTGGTGTATTAATTGTTTGCATAAACTGCATTGCAGTGTTTTACTCAAATGATCAATGTTTTTTTGGCAGTGAAGGCAAAGTATAGTTTTCGCGCCATTTTCTGATGAATTTTCACTTTGCCTATCCACATTTTGCTCTTCGATGCCTTCTGTTTCAAGTACATTCCCTGTCCCTTCCACTCTCTGTTTAATTAATTTAAAGTCTTGATCCGTGAAGTCTTTCATCCCACTTGTCCATGTTATGATGATCTTGTTAGTGTTGTCGTGCATTTCGAAGTTTAAATATCTTTTTCGTTTCGCTTTATCATCAAAAACTTGGAGGCAATGTGCTGTTTTACTTTTATCATTAAGTGATACATATTTACCTTGATGTTCATAAAATGAACGTATTTCGATAAACCATTTGTAGGTGTTTGATGTTTCGAATTCTAGGCTTTGAATATTGTTCGTTTCTCCACGATAAATCGTTTGTAATTCAAATGTTGTAATAGAATCGTTTTCATGACCGGTTCCAGCCATGATCAAGGTGTGTGTGTGTGTGTGTGTGTGTGTGTGTGTGTGTGTGTGTGTGTGTGTGTGTGTGTGTGTGTGTGTGTGTGTGTGTGTGTGTGTGTGTGTGTGTGTGTGTGTGTGTGTGTGTGTGTGTGTGATAGATAGATAGATAGATAGATAGATAGATAGATAGATAGATAGATAGATAGATAGATAGATAGATAGATAGATAGATAGATAGATAGATAGATAGATAGATAGATAGATAGATAGATAGATAGATAGATAGATAGATAGATAGATAGATAGATAGATAGATAGATAGATAGATAGATAGATAGATAGATAGATAGATAGATAGATAGATAGATAGATATTAGTATATTTAAGACATATAAACAACTTAATACAATGTTTTCTAGGCTTTTATAATTAATTACAAGTAAAAGTAAGACTCAGTTAAATGCAGTTGATTCTTGATGTCTGACAAATTGATTACGCTACATAATAGTTATATTTCTGTTGTTTTAAGACTGTTTTTAATTTCATTTTTATATTTCATTTTATTATAGTGTTCAAATTGATTATATTTATTAAGTAGCTCTGCACCACGAAAGGAGAACGATCTCTTGCCACGGTCGGTATAAACACGTGGAAGTATGTACAGTTTACTACGTGTATCGTACCTTGAATGGGATTTCTTAAATAGATATTCCATGGTGGATCCATATAATCCAAGTGCTGACTGGCGAGCTGTGCACACAGTGCGTAATTCAGCAAGGTCTTTGATTGGAAGCCAGTCAATTTCATCTAGTAGATCTCCCATCTCCTCAAATTTACTTTTGCCAGCAATTAATTTTGCCGCCCAGTTCTGGATACTGATTTGCACACGCCGTATTTGTGTTTTTGTGCAAGAAGACCAGACTTCTAAAGCGTATAAGCAGGGCATGATTATTTTTGCCTCAATGACTTTTTTGAATAGTTCTGCTGGAATGAACTTACGTTGCTTTGAGATTGCTTTTAATCTGTAAGTTGCAGTTTTTATTAGTTGATTAATATGGCTCTTGTAAGTCATTTCATCATCGAATACCACTCCAAGATTTCTAGCTTGGCTGACATAGGTAAGAATTTGATTATCGATGAATAGATTCGGCAATGGTGTTGCTTTCACTCTCCTCTCTCCAATTGCCATTATTTGGGTTTTCTTTGCATTTACTAGAAGTGAGTTGGATTTAAACCATGATGTTATTGATTCTAGATCTTCCATGATATTGTGTTGTACGGTTGACAATGAATGTGGATTTTTTGGGTTATAATTATATAAAATTTGGCTGTCATCTGCGAATTGGCCTACAGTCCCATGAGAGATAGCAGTAGGTAGATCATTAACGTAAACTAAAAAGAGCAAAGGGCCAAGAATTGATCCCTGAGGTACACCACATGTCAATACAATTTCTTCAGAATAAATATTATTTACCTTTACAACTTGTCTTCTGTTTGCTAAATACGAGTTCATCCAGGCTAGTGCATGATCAGATAGTCCAAAGAGTTTCAGTTTATGCAGTAATATATCATGCTGGAGGCTATCGAAAGCTTTAGAAAGATCGAGCAAAATTAGAAGGGACAGTTCACGATGTTCCATAGTATTTAAAATATTTTCTGTTATATTAAGTAACGCTGTGATTGTAAAACGACCAAGTTGAAATCCATGTTGGTATTTTGTGAGGAGAGGTGAAATATGTGGGTACAATTGTAGGTATATTATTCTTTCAACGACCTTTGATAACAGTGATAATAATGCTAAAGGACGATGCTGGTCTGGTGTAGTTGCGGAAGATGATTTTGGTATAGGAGACACAATAGTAAATTTAAAACCCTCAGGGAAAACAGATAGTTTGATGGATAAGTTAACAAGACTTGTAAGCGGTGTAGCAATTGCAGGGAGTGCAGCTTTTATCACATAACCATTTAGTTCATCGTTTCCGGGTGCCTTCCAGTTTGGTAACATAGCAACAGCTTTTACAATGTCAATGACAGATGCAGAGTTGAAATTAAATACTTTGTTACATTGTTCAATATTTTCATAATTTGGAGTAGTGTGTGTTGTTGTCTTTATGGTTGATCCAACCTCACTGAAAAATCTGTTTATTTTATCTAGATCTGATTTATTTGACGCTGTGCATTTATATTTCTGCTTTGTTGTTAGCCTTTTCACTTGATTCCAGATATCTGTCACATTTTCATCACATTCTGAAAATTTAGCTTTATTATAGTCAATTTTTGCTATTCTTAGCTTGTAATTCACCTGGTTTCTTTGGTTTTTATATAATTTCCAGTCATGAGACTGTTTTGATTTCATGGCAATGTATCTTAATTTGTTTCTTTGTTTTAGTTCATTTCGTAGTTCGATATTTACCCAGGGTGCATAATTAGCATGTGATACAATTGTTTTGATGGGTGCATGTTTATTTAATGTTTGATGTAATGTTCGTTGTAGAAATTCTGCTGCTGTATCTATATCTTCATCAACTATAGCTGCATTAAATCTGGACATGTCACAATTCAGAAGATCTTCACAGAATGCGTCCTTGTTGAAATTTTTATATGATCTAATGGTTTTGAGTGTTTTTGCAGGTGTTTCAATGTTGCAATTTATTGTCGTCGTCAATCCAAGATGATCTGAGTTGCACACAGGTGTCACAGAGCATACGCCAATATTCTGACTGATTGATGCAGAAGATATCAGATAGTCAATACATGTTTCAGTGGTTTCAGTAATGCGTGTTGGATCAGTATTGTGAGAATGTAGGTCGAATTGTGACATGAAATCAAGAAGAGAAATTTTTGATGGCGAATTTTTTAGGTAGTCAATATTTAAATCACCGGCAATAATAAAGTCACAAGCTTTCTCAGATAAAATTTCCAATGTAGTTTGTAATTGACCAATAGCTTGTAAATAATTTTCTTGCTTCGGATTGTAACAATTTATGATATAAAATGTCTTCATGTTGGATGTTTGTATTTTAATTGCTAGTTGTTCATAATTTATTCCATATGATTGTTTTGTTATGGATGAATCAATGGCCAATTTAAGATTAGTTTTGTAGTAAACTGCTGTCCCCCCTTGTCTACCATCTCTATCGTTTCGTAACATTTCATAACCAGGTATGGCAATATCTACAGATTCTGGCTGGAGCCATGTTTCTTGCAAAATAGCAATATCGATTCTGTTTTCAATCATAAAAGTATGTAATTCAGTCAGTCGGGGACACGTTAGGCATTGCACATTGATTGATAATATTTTTAGATTTTTTGAATGTATGATTGATGAAACAGAAGGCCGAATACCAAGTCATGGAGAAGCATTATATGTGAGGGATTTCAGTTGGACAATGGTGAAGTTTCGAATGACCCATCTGTCACCTGGCTCATTCAGACTCCCGTTCCTTGTTTTACATTCTGTACGCAATTTTGACATCATCTTTTGTTCATCAACAGTGTAGTCAGGTGAGACAAACACATTGTAGAGAGAAGTGTCTTTCAAATATTTTGAATTCTTTAATAAGGTGATTTTGTCCTTAAAAGATTTTAATTTTACTAATAACGGTTGTGGTCGACTACTTGATTCTTTTCCCAGGCGTTGGCAAGACTCAATTTCTACGTGAATTCCCAAAGCATTCAGATTGATGTCATCAATGAGCTCTTTGTCGGTATTAAAGTCAATGCAAGGTGAAAGTCCACGAAAAATCACGTTTAGCTTGCGTTTTTCTTGCTCAGAAATATTTTTCACAGCTTTTTCGTGCAACTTTTGCTGTGTCTGTATTCTGAGAACGTCTGCATAGCTTTTGCTGATATCATGTCTATTCGAATTGCTGATAGTTGGAATTTCTGTGTTTGTTTCCATTGTGAAACTCATTAATCTATCAAGTTTCTTAGAAATTAATGCCATAGCTGTTTCTGTAGTTTTTACACGTTGTAGAATGTCTGACTGTTCCACATTTTCACATTTATTATTGCATATTTTGCATGACATTTTTATGTTTGAAAATCTCATTAGTACAGAAAGTTCTTCCAATGTTATTGACACTCCATTTCTATCTTCAAAACATTCTAAATGTATTAACTTTTTGCAGTCATAGCAACGGATGCCATGGCACTAGAATCATCGGCCTCTCTTTCGCAATTCGAGCATGTTTCCAAATCCAAAATGGCGCCTGGTAATTCTACACAATTATCGTTTGAAGTCAAGCTACCAGTTTCTATTCGGTTTAAATCGAAATTTTCCTGTACTAGCTTCATAATTTCTTGGAAATGTGTTAATCTAAAGTTCTCCATGCCTTTGGTTCAAGTTATGATAACATTACCTGTAGAGTTATGAAGCTCAAGACAAAGGTATTTGCTTTTCATCTGTTTATCTTCGTATATTTGTACCATATCTGTGTTTGAGTTTTTCTTTTGCTGTTTCGTCGTGAAATTCTTATTTTTATAAGATGGCAGTAAACTTGATCTCCATGTTTCAGTAGATGAAGTATGAAAGTACAAATTTTCAATGTTCTTACCATCTTTTCTGAATTTTGTTCTCAGATTCCCAGTAACATTGCCATCACCTTCGACATCAAATCCAGCTTCAATTGAAGTAGCGTTTGACATATTCTACTTTTTAATTCCTTAGAGGTAGAGTTATAACTTACCAACAGTCTGTAACTTACTGGAAATGCTCAGCGATCATTCAAGCTATTGTAACTGATACTAGTTTTGACAATTAAAATATAAAAACTCCGAAAACGCACTAGTGAAATATTTCACGTCCGTCATTACGAAAATTCTTTGTGTGTGTGTGTGTGTGTTTGTGTGTGTGTGTGTGTGTGTGTGTGTGTGTGTGTGTGTGTGTGTGTGTGTGTGTGTGTGTGTGTGTGTGTGTGTGTGTGTGTGTGTGTGTGTGTGTGTGTGTGTGTGTGTGTGTGTGTGTGTGTGTGTGTGTGTGTGTGTGTGTGTGTGTGTGTGTGTGTGTGTGTGTGTGTGTGTGTGTGTGTGTGTGTGTGTGTGTGTGTGTGTGTGTGTGTGTGTGTGTGTGTGTGTGTGTGTGTGTGTGTGTGTGTGTGTGTGTGTGTGTGTGTGTGTGTGTGTGTGTGTGTGTGTGTGTGTGTGTGTGTGTGTGTGTGATAGATAGATAGATAGATAGATATTAGTATATTTAAGACATATAAACAACTTAATACAATGTTTTCTAGGCTTTTATAATTAATTACAAGTAAAAGTAAGACTCAGTTAAATGCAGTTGATTCTTGATGTCTGACAAATTGATTACGCTACATAATAGTTATATTTCTGTTGTTTTAAGACTGTTTTTAATTTCATTTTTATATTTCATTTTATTATAGTGTTCAAATTGATTATATTTATTAAGTAGCTCTGCACCACGAAAGGAGAACGATCTCTTGCCACGGTCGGTATAAACACGTGGAAGTATGTACAGTTTTTTACGTGTATCGTACCTTGAATGGGATTTCTTAAATAGATATTGCATGGTGGATCCATACAATCCAAGTGCTGACTGGCGAGCTGTGCACACAGTGCGTAATTCAGCAAGGTCTTTGATTGGAAGCCAGTCAATTTCATCTAGTAGATCTCCCATCTCCTCAAATTTCCTTTTGCCAGCAATTAATTTCGCCGCCCAGTTCTGGATACTGATTTGCACACGCCGTATTTGTGTTTTTGTGCAAGAAGACCAGACTTCTAAAGCGTATAAGCAGGGCATGATTATTTTTGCCTCAATGACTTTTTTGAATAGTTCTGCTGGAATGAACTTACGTTGCTTTGAGATTGCTTTTAATCTGTATGTTGCAGTTTTTATTAGTTGATTAATATGGCTCTTGTAAGTCATTTCATCATCGAATACCACTCCAAGATTTCTAGCTTGGCTGACATAGGTAAGAATTTGATTATCGATGAATAGATTCGGCAATGGTGTTGCTTTCAGTCTTCTCTCTCCAATTGCCATTATTTGGGTCTTCTTTGCATTTACTAGAAGTGAGTTGGATTTAAACCATGATGTTATTGATTCTAGATCTTCCATGATATTGTGTTGTACGGTTGACAATGAATGTGGATTTTTTGGGTTATACTTATATAAAATTTGGCTGTCATCTGCGAATTGGCCTACAGTCCCATGAGAGATAGCAGTAGGTAGATCATTAACGTAAACTAAAAAGAGCAAAGGGCCAAGAATTGATCCCTGAGGTACACCACATGTCAATACAATTTCTTCAGAATAAATATTATTTACCTTTACAACTTGTCTTCTGTTTGCTAAATACGAGTTCATCCAGGTTAGTGCATGATCAGATAGTCCAAAGAGTTTCAGTTTATGCAGTAATATATCATGCTGGAGGCTATCGAAAGCTTTAGAAAGATCGAGCAAAATTAGAAGGGACAGTTCGCGATGTTCCATAGTATTTAAAATATTTTCTGTTATATTAAGTAACGCTGTGATTGTAGAACGACCAAGTTGAAATCCATGTTGGTATTTTGTGAGGAGAGGTGAAATATGTGGGTACAATTGTAGGTATATTATTCTTTCAACGACCTTTGATAACAGTGATAATAATGCTAAAGGACGATGCTGGTCTGGTGTAGTTGCGGAAGATGATTTTGGTATAGGAGACACAATAGTAAATTTAAAACTCTCAGGGAAAACAGATAATTTGATGGATAAGTTAACAAGACTTGTAAGCGGTGTAGCAATTGCAGGGAGTGCAGCTTTTATCACATAACCATTTAGTTCATCGTTTCCGGGTGCCTTCCAGTTTGGTAACATAGCAACAGCTTTTACAATGTCAATGACAGATGCAGAGTTGAAATTAAATACTTTGTTGCATTGTTCAACATTTTCATAATTTGGAGTAGTGTGTGTTGTTGTCTTTATGGTTGATCCA
Organism: Haliclystus octoradiatus; assembly: GCA_916610825.1. NCBI lineage: Eukaryota > Metazoa > Cnidaria > Staurozoa > Stauromedusae > Haliclystidae > Haliclystus > Haliclystus octoradiatus. Next base: position 729,025 of record OU744447.1, read on the forward strand.
ACCTCACTGAAAAATCTGTTTATTTTATCTAGATCTGATTTATTTGACGCTGTGCATTTATATTTCTGCTTTGTTGTTAGCCTTTTCACTTGATTCCAGATATCTGTCACATTTTCATCACATTCTGAAAATTTAGCTTTATTATAGTCAATTTTTGCTATTCTTAGCTTGTAATTCACCTGGTTTCTTTGGTTTTTATATAATTTCCAGTCATGAGACTGTTTTGATTTCATGGCAATGTATCTTAATTTGTTTCTTTGTTTTAGTTCATTTCGTAGTTCGATATTTACCCAGGGTGCATAATTAGCATGTAATACAATTGTTTTGATGGGTGCATGTTTATTTAATGTTTGATGTAATGTTCGTTGTAGAAATTCTGCTGCTGTATCTATATCTTCATCAACTATAGCTGCATTAAATCTGGACATGTCACAATTCAGAAGATCTTCACAGAATGCGTCCTTGTTGAAATTTTTATATGATCTAATGGTTTTGAGTGTTTTTGCAGGTGTTTCAATGTTGCAATTTATTGTCGTCGTCAATCCAAGATGATCTGAGTTGCACACAGGTGTCACAGAGCATACGCCAATATTCTGACTGATTGATGCAGAAGATATCAGATAGTCAATACATGTTTCAGTGGTTTCAGTAATGCGTGTTGGATCAGTATTGTGAGAATGTAGGTCGAATTGTCACATGAAATCAAGAAGAGAAATTTTTGATGGCGAATTTTTTAGGTAGTCAATATTTAAATCACCGGCAATAATAAAGTCACAAGCTTTCTCAGATAAAATTTCCAATGTAGTTTGTAATTGATCAATAGCTTGTAAATAATTTTCTTGCTTCGGATTGTAACAATTTATGATATAAAATGTCTTCATGTTGGATGTTTGTATTTTAATTGCTAGTTGTTCATAATTTATTCCATATGATTGTTTTGTTATGGATGAATCAATGGCCAATTTAAGATTAGTTTTGTAGTAAACTGCTGTCCCCCCTTGTCTACCATCTCTATCGTTTCGTAACATTTCATAACCAGGTATGGCAATATCTACAGATTCTGGCTGGAGCCATGTTTCTTGCAAAATAGCAATATCGATTCTGTTTTCAATCATAAAAGTATGTAATTCAGTCAGTCGGGGACACGTTAGGCATTGCACATTGATTGATAATATTTTTAGATTTTTTGAATGTATGATTGATGAAACAGAAGGCCGAATACCAAGTCATGGAGAAGCATTATATGTGAGGGATTTCAGTTGGACAATGGTGAAGTTTCGAATGACCCATCTGTCACCTGGCTCATTCAGACTCCCGTTCCTTGTTTTACATTCTGTACGCAATTTTGACATCATCTTTTGTTCATCAACAGTGTAGTCAGGTGAGACAAACACGTTGTAGAGAGAAGTGTCTTTCAAATATTTTGAATGCTTTAATAAGGTGATTTTGTCTTTAAAAGATTTTAATTTTACTAATAACGGTTGTGGTCGACTACTTGATTCTTTTCCCAGTCGTTGGCAAGACTCAATTTCTACGTGAATTCCCAAAGCATTCAGATTGATGTCATCAATGAGCTCTTTGTCGGTATTAAAGTCACTGCAAGGTGAAAGTCCACGAAAAATCACGTTTAGCTTGCGTTTTTCTTGCTCAGAAATATTTTTCACAGCTTTTTCGTGCAACTTTTGCTGTGTCTGTATTCTGAGAACGTCTGCATAGCTTTTGTTGATATCATGTCTATTCGAATTGCTGATAGTTGGGATTTCTGTGTTTGTTTCCATTGTGAAACTCATTAATCTATCAAGTTTCTTAGAAATTAATGCCATAGCTGTTTCTGTAGTTTTTACACGTTGTAGAATGTCTGACTGTTCCACATTTTTAAATTTATTATTGCATATTTTGCATGACATTTTTATGTTTGAAAATCTCATTAGTACAGAAAGTTCTTCCAATGTTATTGACACTCCATTTCTATCTTCAAAACATTCTAAATGTATTAACTTTTTGCAGTCATAGCAACGGATGCCATGGCAACTAGAATCATCGGCCTCTCTTTCGCAATTCGAGCATGTTTCCAAATCCAAAATGGCGCCTGGTAATTCTACACAATTATCGTTTGAAGTCAAGCTACCAGTTTCTATTCGGTTTAAATCGAAATTTTCCTGTACTAGCTTCATAATTTCTTGGAAATGTGTTAATCTAAAGTTCTCCATGCCTTTGGTCCAAGTTATGATAACATTACCTGTAGAGTTATGAAGCTCAAGACAAAGGTATTTGCTTTTCATCTGTTTATCTTCGTATATTTGTACCATATCTGTGTTTGAGTTTTTCTTTTGCTGTTTCGTCGTGAAATTCTTATTTTTATAATACGGCAGTAAAGTTGATCTCCATGTTTCAGTAGTTGAAGTATGAAAGTACAAATTTTCAATGTTCTTACCATCTTTTCTGAATTTTGTTCTCAGATTCCCAGTAACATTGCCATCACCTTCGACATCAAATCCAGCTTCAATTGAAGTAGCGTTTGACATATTCTACTTTTTAATTCCTTAGAGGTAGAATTATAACTTACCAACAGTCTGTAACTTACTGGAAATGCTCAGCGATCATTCAAGCTATTGTAACTGATACTAGTTTTGACAATTAAAATATAAAAACTCTGAAAACGCACTAGTGAAATATTTCACGTCCGTCATTACGAAAATTCTGTGTGTGTGTGTGTGTGTGTGTGTGTGTGTGTGTGTGTGTGTGTGTGTGTGTGTGTGTGTGTGTGTGTGTGTGTGTGTGTGTGTGTGTGTGTGTGTGTGTGTGTGTGTGTGTGTGTGTGTGTGTGTGTATGTGTGTGTGTGTGTGTGTGTGTGTATGTGTGTTGTGTGATAGATAGATAGATAGATAGATAGATAGATAGATAGATAGATAGATAGATAGATAGATAGATAGATAGATAGATAGATAGATAGATAGATAGATAGATAGATAGATAGATAGATAGATAGATAGATAGATAGATAGATAGATAGATAGATAGATAGATAGATAGATAGATAGATAGATAGATAGATAGATAGATAGATAGATAGATAGATAGATAGATAGATAGATAGATAGATAGATAGATAGATAGATAGATAGATAGATAGATAGATAGATAGATAGATAGATAGATAGATAGATAGATAGATAGATAGATAGATAGATAGATAGATAGATAGATAGATAGATAGATAGATAGATAGATAGATAGATAGATAGATAGATAGATAGATAGATAGATAGATAGATAGATAGATAGATAGATAGATAGATAGATAGATAGATAGATAGATAGATAGATAGATAGATAGATAGATAGATAGATAGATAGATAGATAGATAGATAGATAGATAGATAGATAGATAGATAGATAGATAGATAGATAGATAGATAGATAGATAGATAGATAGATAGATAGATAGATAGATAGATAGATAGATAGATAGATAGATAGATAGATAGATAGATAGATAGATAGATAGATAGATAGATAGATAGATAGATAGATAGATAGATAGATAGATAGATAGATAGATAGATAGATAGATAGATAGATAGATAGATAGATAGATAGATAGATAGATAGATAGATAGATAGATAGATAGATAGATAGATAGATAGATAGATAGATAGATAGATAGATAGATAGATAGATAGATAGATAGATAGATAGATAGATAGATAGATAGATAGATAGATAGATAGATAGATAGATAGATAGATAGATAGATAGATAGATAGATAGATAGATAGATAGATAGATAGATAGATAGATAGATAGATAGATAGATAGATAGATAGATAGATAGATAGATAGATAGATAGATAGATAGATAGATAGATAGATAGATAGATAGATAGATAGATAGATAGATAGATAGATAGATAGATAGATAGATAGATAGATAGATAGATAGATAGATAGATAGATAGATAGATAGATAGATAGATAGATAGATAGATAGATAGATAGATAGATAGATAGATAGATAGATAGATAGATAGATAGATAGATAGATAGATAGATAGATAGATAGATAGATAGATAGATAGATAGATAGATAGATAGATAGATAGATAGATAGATAGATAGATAGATAGATAGATAGATAGATAGATAGATAGATAGATAGATAGATAGATAGATAGATAGATAGATAGATAGATAGATAGATAGATAGATAGATAGATAGATAGATAGATAGATAGATAGATAGATAGATAGATAGATAGATGATATATATTTACGCTCTTATTCTGAGCAAATTTGTTAGTGTTATGTACATTGTGCATTTTTTTTTTTTGCTGTTTCCAATTAATAATTTGATATGAGTAAGTTGCCAGCAGTTTGTTATTTAAAGGAAGAATATGTATGTAATATTTATTTATTTATCTTATTTAACTTTTTAACTATTATAAATTATTTTTAACTCTCTATATTGCTTACAAATTGAACGTAAGATTTAATAGCTTCACAATTTACGATATGGTATAGATATGATGCAGATGAGCCACATTTTTTACATATGCATTCCTCAGTTGGCTTGTGAAATCCATTTGTCAGGCAAATTAGATGATGAAACCCATGCATTGACAGCCTGGTTATAAAATGCCTGTTTACTTTGTTTGACATCATCCATCCATTTGACTCTAGGACTGGAGCATATTGGTGATCACTTTCTAATCTGGATTTTAGCTTAGATTGTGTAATATTTAATACGTTTTCAATTAGGTTGGAGTTTAAATTATATCGTAAATTCAAATCAGTAGTATATGGTGATACATTTGAAAATAAATAAACCAATGTGTTTGACGAATAGGCAGACACACCTAAAACACGTTTGAAGTACTGAGCTTTTAATTTGTTGAGTTCAAACAAGTTTGATAACGAGAGATAAGGGCCAATAACCTCAAAACCATATGTAATTATCGGAGATAAATTCATTTCAAATATTTCTATAGCTGATTTGATTGAAAGTCGCCTCAAATGTTTAATTAAGCCAATAGCTATAGCAAACTTTTGTTTTTTCTTTGAAATATGCTCTGTAAATGACAAAGAGGTCTGGAGTGTAACACCAAGATAAGTATATGATTTCGAAAATGCTACAGCTTCACCGCGGTAAGTAAAATAATCATCTTTAGCCAAACGACCACCTTTACGAAATTTCATAACGTTGGTTTTCTTTAGATTTACTTGGAGTACATTGGACTTGCACCATGTAGAAACTAAGTCGATTCCATGCTGGAGTATATTACGATCGGTCGAATAAATTGCCAGATCATCAGCAAAGAATAAATATTTAAGGTTATGCACTGCTTTTAAATTATTTGCTAGATCGGCGATGTATAACAGAAATAAAGTTGGAGATAAACTGTCACCTTGTGCAACACCCTGGTTTTGTCGAATAGAATCAAAGATTCTGATACCATCGTGAATACGAATAAAGTTTCCTTGCAAGAGACCACCAATTAATTTTAAAGTTAAACCATCGATACCAAATTGATCTTTCAACTTAGCAAATAATATTTCTCGATTGACGACGTCAAATGCTTTCTTGAAGTCAATGAAAGTGCAGTAGGTTGATTTATATGAGAAAGAGAATTGAGAATAAATATCTTCAATTAAAATAGATAATGGCATCAAAGTGTTTTTACCCTCTTGAAATCCATATTGTCCTGATGGAATGAGATTGAAAATATTTGTCTTTAATCGCAAATTTAGCAATGAGGTCAGGACCTTCAAGGGACAACAGAGAAGGGCAATACCACGGTAGTTATTCGGATCTTGCGCAGAACCATTTCCTTTATATAATAATTTAAATATACAATCTCTCCATCGAGAAGGTATACAGCCAGATTTCAAACATAGATTAAACAGTTGTGTCCAGAAAGGAAGTAAAATATCCAGGGAATAATACAAATGTTCATTAGTAATATTATCTAAGCCAGGGGATTTCTTCGTTGATGTTTTGAGAATTGTTTCTAAAACTTCTTCCTCAGTAAATAAGTGGTTGTACCAAGGTAAATTGTTTGAGTCTAAAATCAAATTATTTACGTCAATATCATCGAAATTGAGCTCTGGAGGCTTGTCATTTGGATCAAGCAGAGATTTGAAATGGGTTGAAAGGGTAGAGATCGGAATTGGAGCAGAAAATTGATTTGTTTGTTTAGTAAATAGTAACCATGGCTTTTTATTAACTTTTTCCAAAATGTCACAAATTGATCGTTCTGTGTGATTATGCTTTTTCTCCTTTATCAATTTCTTGTATTTTATTCTAGAATTCATATACTGTTTTCGAATAATTACATTTGTTGGCTGCTCTTTGATATTGTTAAGTAGCGACATAGTAAATGACTTAATTTCTCTGCATTCTTCATCAAACCATGGCTTGTGAAAATTGGGTTTAAAGTTATAAACTGGACAACAATCAATTAATGCTTTTTCAATGCAGAGCAGAGATTCGTCAATGTTATTATTATGCAGATTAGTTGTGGCACTTTTAAGCATCGGATGATCAGTTAATAATTCTACGTTGACAGTGCGCTTTAGATTTGGTTTGCAATATTCTTCGGCTGGAGGATTTTCCGAAAAAAAGTTAAAATTTGTTTGAACTGGTTGATGTTTTCTGTGAATTTCAGTTGTAATAAAATGGGTATGTAAATGAAAAGGGGGCAAGTTGGTAAAAATTAGGTCGATTGTACTATTTCCATGAGGTCCAATATAAGTGGATTTGAAAGGGTCATTTATCATGTAGAAACCAAGTAAAAATAAGCCTTCAATTAAAAATCTACCTCTACTTGATGAATCTGTTCGGCAATTAAAATCTCCACATATAACCATTGGTAAATCGTTCTTAATAGAGGATAAAATAGATGTAATTTTCTCAAGAATAGAAGAAGTGTCACTCTTAGGAGGGAAATAAAAACAAAATATATTAAAAAAATCTGTGGTCAGACCAATCCATCTTTGACCGCAACCTATTTCGATTGGATTTAGATAGCCTTTACAGAGAATAAGTAATCCTTCTCTGGGACACTTAGAATTTCCAGAAGGTAGTTTAGCAGGGGATATAAATTGATAGTAATCGGGGAATTCTGTTGGATATAATGTTATAAATGTTTCAGTAAGTAGTATGATAGATTGATTAAATATTTTATTATGAGGATATGTATTCAAAATACCATTTAGACCTTCAACATTCCATAATAAAATCGATACCTCAACTTTACTTGATGATAGTGCAGTAGAAATAATTGATGGTTGAATTGATTCAATTTCATTTTGATCTACTATTGGTTGTCAATTGGAGATTTGTGGGACATCATCATAAACTTTGTCATGAAACTCTATAATTTCGCCTCTTTTTATTAAAAACCGTTTCTCTGGCTCTTGCTCCCGTCTTTCCCGTAAATTGCAGCGTAGCAGATAGTTCGCTTCTTCCTCAGCACGAGTGAGATCTGGTCCCAAGTAAACATTTGACCACCGGGCTTTTGTTCTCAATTTCCTTGCGTTTTTAAGTAACTCTAAACGTTTCTCAGTTGTTAATGTAACTATCAGTTTTTGAGTTTTTCCATTTGCAGTTGTTGCTTCCTTACCCACACGTTTCGTTTTGAACTTGATAGATGTGATATTAACATCAAGATCAACGGCAATTTCTCTCACTATTTTTTCATCAACGATTTCTGAAGTCAAATTGTTGTCAGTATGGCATTCTAAACCTGTGATTATTATATTATGCTCTTTATATTTCTGCATTGCTTGTTCTTTGTTCACCTGTTTTAGTATTACTGCAGTATTTATTTGGGCTGCATCATTTAAAGTAGACTTTAAGGCTGAAGAGTAACTTTTCGTCGTCACCTGTTGATTTTTCTCTTTTAATTGCGTAATTTCGTTTTTTAACGATTTTAATTCAGTTTGAAGTTGTTTAATAGTACAATCATTTTGTTGGGATATCAGCAGTTGTTGTTGTTTTATGTTCTTAATTTCGGCTTGTAAATTAGTTATAACTGGAATTAGATTTATAACATCTCTTAACTCTGTAGATTGCTGGTTTGCGAGGACGTTTGAATCGTTGACATTAATATCTGCTTCTACTACGATATCGGCAGTGCTCGAGTTCTTGCCTCCTTCTGGGACGCAACATGTTTCCATAATGGCGTCTCTTGACATCTCCTCGTGGTTTGTAAAACATTCAGTAATGGCAGGGAAGTGTAAGCTAGAAAAGTCTTGCAAGCCTACAATGTTGGACACAGTTACTCTACCAGATGACCGAAACTTGAATGAAAGATACTTCTTCTTGTGGTGTATGTCCCTGCAGATATTCACAACTGTTGAGTGCTCTATAGTAGATCGGCTTCCACTGCCTTCGTCTCTCTGGGTTATGTTTGCATTCAAATCTTCGTCGATAAAGAACCCATTCGCTGGGAAATACACCAGAACCATCTTTTTCCAACTATGAGGATCTGATGTGTTGAAAGATAAACTTATTTCCTTACCCAAACGTTTGTTACTTGACAATATTGTTGTCGTAATCTCTTCGGACGACATGTTTACGCTCCTGTGACGACCGGTAAGCAACTGAAATTGTATCTTATCTTAATATAATATATGTAATTTGTTTAATTGATGTTGTTAAAATCCAGTGTTAAGCACACCTTTGAATCGCATGTATTTTCTTTCAATAATAATGTGATAAAAGCAAGTGTATAATAGTTTCTCTAGAAATTTTTACGAGCAAATCAAAACATGTCTGACCGCCATAAACATGTCTGACAGATAGATAGATAGATAGATAGATAGATAGATAGATAGATAGATAGATAGATAGATAGATAGATAGATAGATAGATAGATAGATAGATAGATAGATAGATAGATAGATAGATAGATAGATAGATAGATAGATAGATAGATAGATAGATAGATAGATAGATAGATAGATAGATAGATAGATAGATAGATAGATAGATAGATAGATAGATAGATAGATAGATAGATAGATAGATCACAATCTAGATCGTTTTGACTTCAGTGGATATGATATTAACCATCCGAATTACAACACCCTTAACAAAAAGGTGATAGGTTATTTCAAAGACGAATTGAATGGTCAATCCATGGAAGCGTTTGTCGGGCTTGGTGCAAAAAAGTACTCCTTCGAATTCGCTGGAAAGTAAGTGAAACGTGCCAAGGGTGTTAAGAAATCTGTAGTGCAAAATGAATTATCATTCGCTGATTACGAGCGTTTTTTGCGTGAGCATTGCACATTGATGCGTAGCATGGTTCAGATGCGATCCACCTTTCACCAGGTCAGCACTGTAAATGTTAATAAGAAATCCTTGGCTTCTATGATGACAAACGCTATCTAATGATTGATGGTATTTCAACCCTTCCTTACGGGCATTATGATATCCCAAGCCTTCAGTCTTTGGATGATGCTGAGACATAGTTACCATACAAATGTCGCGAACCCTGCCATTATGTTTTTTCTTCTGTTTTTTCTGTGTGTTTTTTTTCCTCTTTTTTGGTCTTATTCTCGCTTTGGTGTCGCACTATTACAACAACATCAACAATTGCAACAACAACAACAACATAAAATATCAATCATTGATGTTGATGATAAATCCGATTTCACACACACACACACACACACACACACACAATCACACACACACACACAACGTGGAAGCATAGATAGAAGAAATAATCAACAAGAAGATGATTATGATTATGATGATGATGAATACATTCAATCTAAAAAATAACAGACAATTGTCTATATATATATATTATTATTAATATATATATATATAATAATAAAGTAATTGTGTGGGCAAAACATCAATTTGAGTGCTCAATGCTAAAAGCAGAGCAATATAAATAGTAGATCAAAGATCACGAGTTTATTCCGTTACTCTGAGTTTCGCGTAAAGACGCTCTTCAGACGGTTTTATTAAAAAAATATATATATAATTATAAATGCGTGAGGCAAAACATCAATGAGAGTGCTCAATGCTAAAAGCAGAGCAATATAGAAATTATGACTCAAAGATTACGAATTCGGTCCGTTACTCTGAGTTTCGCGTAAAGACGCTCTTCAGACGGTTTATTCATAATGAAAAATATACGTGTATCAACGCAAGTTTATACATATCATACTAAAGGCGTTTCTATTGTCTAATTATCGCATATCTATTGAAGTTCTTAGTCTATTGTTATTCTATTATGTTTTTGTATCCTTATAATTCTTAAGGTAATATTTGTTCTCATGTCTGCACTTGGAAATTAGTTCCGACCTTTTGTTTAATAAATTGTCATATTCATAGTAAATAATATGCAGTTTTTCTGTGAGGCATAAATTACATTTTTTCTGGATATTATTATAGGCAGCAGCAGTTGCTAGTATCGACCATTTGATGTTGTAGTTGATGTTTTTTTCTTTTAATTTCCAGACAAGTTTTGATAATTCTGTGCTGTTCTGATACTTTTTGTTTCTAAAAGATGATTTATGCTGCGTGGGGCGCTGTTTGAAAGTGCCTTCCGTTAGTCCGACGTAATTTTTGCCACAGGGGTCTCGCGTTGTGGTGACGTTTGCGTTATACACTACGCTTGAGGTTAGGCACCTGTTATCAAGCGGGCAATTGGCTTTTGTTCGGCAGTTACATAACTTTTTCCGTCCCTCGTTGCTTTTTGTATCCAGAATTTTCTTATTATGGCATCTAATTATGGTTTCCATGTTTGCCATACAGCTATAGCTTACCTTTACGTTATTCTTATTAAATATCTTATTAAATTGTGAGTTTTTGGAAAATGTTTGTTAATAAGTGTTAAAAATTTCTTAGCGACATTAGTGTTGACATTTAAGCTGTAAGGCGGGTTAAACCAAATAATATTGCGTCTTCGTTTTTCTTGCCTGTTTGTAATAGGTTCTGTAGAGTTGCGCTCCTTGCGCGCGCTGTATTATTTACTATGAATATGACAATTTATTAAACAAAAGGTCGGAACTAATTTCCAAGTGCAGACATGAGAACAAATATTACCTTAAGAATTATAAGGATACAAAAACATAATAGAATAACAATAGACTAAGAACTTCAATAGATATGCGATAATTAGACAATAGAAACGCCTTTAGTATGATATGTATAAACTTGCGTTGATACACGTATATTTTTCATTATGAATAAACCGTCTGAAGAGCGTCTTTACGCGAAACTCAGAGTAACGGACCGAACTCGTAATCTTTGAGTCATAATTTCTATATAGTATAAAACAGAGACGAGGCAAAGCCTTTTAAAAAATTAAATACATACGATTAATCATAAACATACATACATGAGTGCGATATCTAGCTATTGTTTATCTACAATGGGTTACTGATAAATTAATATTTTTATTGTTTGTTTACGAAGGCATATTGTTGTAAATTTCTTAATGTCTACGATTTAACGGATTTAAAATTTCTAAGATAAAATTTGTTCTCATGCCGGCATTTGGAAATAAGTTCTGATCTTTTGCTGAGTAGGTTAGGCGAACGTGATGTTATAATGTGAAATTTCTCCGTAAGGCATAGGTTACATTTATTTGAGATGTTAGTGTATGCGCTAGCAGTAGCTAATATAGACCAATTAATTTTAAATTCTGCGTTACTTTCCTTGAGATTCCATATTAATTTTGATAGCTCAGTAAACATTGAGCACTTTCATATACATGTGTGTATAAGAGTTCACACTCAATACAATTAATTTTTTTTTAATTAATTATTATTATATATATATTATATATATATATACATAAGTAGCATATATATATTATTAACTATAATAATATGAATAAGCAGAAAGAAATAAGGAAGAAAGAAAGACAGCGTAGATACATATGCATATATAACTAATACTATAATACTAATACTACTACTAATAATAATAATAATAATAATAATAATAATAATAATAATAATAATAATAATAATAATAATAATAATAATAATAATAATAATAATAATAATAATAATAATAATAATAATAATAATAATAATAATAATAATAATAATAATAATAATGTTGAGACAAATGACAGCGATAAAAGAGACATAATTTAGCAACGTTTCGTTATCTTCTTAATAACATCGTCAGGCGAGTGAGTGATATTGAAAATTTCATAAAATATATAGAGAAAACTAATTAACATAATTCCTTTTTGTTGAATTATCGACCTTAGCAAATGTTGGAATCAATCCAAGGTTGTTACATAGGTTGAGATATTCAATTGACGCCTCGCAGTTTACAAGGCGCCTGCTACATTTTTCAATTCTCCTGAAAAATTGTAGCTTGTTATCGCGTTTGAGTATTCTGATTAATAAATTTTTACTTATTAATTTTGAGACAAATGACAGCGATAAAAGAGACATAATTTAGCAACGTTTCGTTATCTTCTTAATAACATTACTAACATTAACATTAATAACATTATCTTCTAATTCATTATGTCTCTTTTATCGCTGTCATTTGTCTCAAAATTAATAAGTAAAAATTTATTAATCAGAATACTCAAACGCGATAACAAGCTACAATTTTTGGATTGATTCCAACATTTGCTAAGGTCGATAATTCAACAAAAAGGAATTATGTTAATTAGTTTTCTCTATATATTTTATGAAATTTTCAATATCACTCACTCGCCTGACGATGTTATTAAGAAGATAACGAAACGTTGCTAAATTATGTCTCTTTTATCGCTGTCATTTGTCTCAAAATTAATAAGTAAAAATTAATTAATAAAAAAAAAAATAATAATAATAATAATAATAATAATAATAATAATAATAATAATAATAATAATAATAATAATAATAATAATAATAATAATAATAATAATAATAATAATAATAATAATAATAATAATAATAATAATAATAATAATAATAATAATAATAATAATAATAATAATAATAATTTTAATAATAATAATAATAATAATAATAATAATAATAATAATAATAATAATAATAATAATAATAATAATAATAATAATAATAATAATAATAATAATAATAATAATAATAACAATAATAATAATAATAACAGTAATATTAATATTAAAAATGTAAATAATATAAATGAATAAGTCAAAGACTACACATTTTAACAAGTAATGTAGACGGTGTCGCCCTACCGAAGACACCCGTACCACTCCTCTATTTCTAGAGGAGTGGCTTTTTTCGCTTAAAACAATGATTTTAAACGCTCTTTGTTGATCTCAGCCGCGACACTGCAGATCAATTTCAACAGATCTCATGGCAGATAGGTATTGATTGTCAATGCGCAACGATGCGCCAGGGCTACAGTCACAATGCAAAACCAAAATGTGCAGTCTTTGACTTATTTATTTATATTTAAAGCTCTGTCAACTGACATTGAGCACTGTTTTAGTGCTTTCAGATAATCTCTACTAATATAAAAAAATGAACTTCAAAACTTTGTACGCGTTAATCTCAAAAACTACACGAAGAAATCCTGAACATCATACATCATTCGAAAGCTCTCTTTCGTGGTCTTAACATAGGCTGTATTTAATTTTGGAAAATCAACTGAATTCGGCGTAAAATTGAAAAATCAAGTTTTCCGTAAATGATCAAAGCCGACGCCGTTCTGAGCAAAGCCGTGCAGGCAATGATGAACCGTTTTGAAATCTCGAACTCGAACAAAACCAAATACATAAATTGGGATGTGGTGACGAAAATACTTTCTACTTTTGTGATTATTTATGTTTAATTAACTGTCAATTTTTTTTTGCATTCATTTATTTATTGCCAAAAAATGACAGGCAAGAACAAAGGAGAGTTTGCACCCTCACTAACATGTGGCCTAAGTAATATATATAATACATGAATAAGAAGATAATTAATGTGTGATAAATTGATTGTAAATAAGTAATTAATTTAAAGATATTGTTGCAATGATTAACTGATTAACCATAGCCAAAAATTTTGCAATGTGATAACGTGTTTACTTTTTCGAGTGATGCCTTGAACTCTTTGACAGTCTTAGAATTAACTGCAAAGTCCGGTAGTGAGTTCCACCATGGTATCACTCTGTTGTTAAACATAAATTTCGTAATATTGGTCCTACACATTTGCGTTGAATATAGTTTGTAAGGATGACCACGCATTGTATATTTGTTTACAAGATATTTACAATTTATCGAATCAAGAGATAAATCAACTAAGTCATGCGTGATTTTATAAATCATGATTAAATCAGCTTTAACCCTCCTCGACTCTAATGATTCTAGCTTGAGGAGCTTTAGGCGATCACAGTAATCAATAAATTTGAGATTGGCAACGTTACATATGAATCTTGTAAAAAATCGCTGAATTTTTCTAGCAATACGATATCTTTTGCTAAGCAAGGGTTCCAAACTGGGGAACAAGTCTCTAGAATAGGTCTTACATAGACTTTGAATGCATTTAATAATAATAAGGGATCTTTTGATGTAAATGATTTCATAATTAAGTAAGAACGTGAATACGCTTTTGCTGCTATCATTGAACAATGAGACGAAGGCTTCAAATCGGACGTAACTATGATACCAAGGTCTCGAATTCTATAAACTGTTTGTAAGTGATGACCATCTAAATTGTAGGAAGTATTGTTACAGTTCGGTTTAGATGTTGTAAACAAGGAGCACTTTTCGAATGCTATCCTCAGCTGCCAAGTTTTCGCCCATTGTGCCAGATTTTCGAGAGTTTTTGATAAATTTGCTGAAGTCCCGTTTTTTCGGACAGAATAAAATTTTGAATCGTCTGCAAATAAACTTACTTTACAATCACCTTCAAGGCAATCAACAATGTCATTTATGAACAATATAAATAATAGAGGTCCCAATACGGAACCTTGAGGAACACCTCTAACTACATTCGAGGGTGACGATAAACTATTACCAACAGATACTCTTTGGGTACGACCGGTTAAAAAAGAAGATATCCAAGTTAGTAATTCATTGTCTATGCCATAAGCTTTCAATTTGATTAGTAACTTTTGATGACTAACGGTATCGAACGCCTTGCTGAAATCAATGTAGGCGGCGTCTCTTAAAACAGTTATTCAAGGCCTTACTCCACTCGTGTAGCCTATCCAGTAATTGTGTGCAGGTTGATCGTCGGGCAAGGAAACCATACTGCTGTTTTGAAATAATGTTATTAACTAATAGATATGTACGAATTTGTGAATTGATTATAGATTCCATGACTTTACAGATGATGCATTTTAAAGATATAGGTCTGTAGTTCTGTCTCATTGAGGATTTTCCTTTCTTAAAAATAGGAACAACAATAGCGGTTTTCCAAATTGTAGGTAGCTCTCCGCTTAAAATTGATAGTTCGAATAGCATTGATAAAGGCAGTGATATTTCATAAGCGATTGACTTCAGAAATAGGGCCGGATATCCATCAGGTGAACGCGATGTTTTGTTTGGAAGGCTATGTAATGCCTTCAGAACATTTCAAGAAGAAAATTGAATAAAATTGAGATTTTTCTCTGGATTTACCTTGCTTTCAAATGCTGGACTTGTTCCAGTCTTGGCTAAAAACAGAAGTAAAGTAATCATTGAGAATTGTAGATTTGTCGATGTCATCAATTCGTAGTTCATCATTAACATCATAAATTGGAGGTATTGAAGGCTGCGAGTGTAATTTTGAATTAACGAATGAATAAAACCTTGTAAGAGAGACATCATCAAGAAGAGAGCTTTCACGTTTAATGTTATGTTCTTTGACAGCATTATCGTACTCACGAGATATTGAGATTTATATATTTGCTTTTGTGTATCGGAATTGTTACGTAATCGGTAAGCACATCGGCGTTTTAGCATTAGATGTCTTATTGTTTTAGGATATTTTGATTTACGTGAACTGTTGTTGGATGTTGGCACATGTAATTCTATAGCTGTATCAAGAATGTTACAAATGCTGTCCCAAAAAGAGTGGACATCTTTATTACAATTGTGGTAAATGGATAACCAATCAACGTGTTGTAAACTTTGACATATTGATGGATAATCTGCCTTGCGAAAATTAAGATTAATAGATCTTTTGCTATGTGGATGTAATGGTATATTAATTGATATTTCAATAGCGTTATGGTCACATTTGTTTGTGAATGGTTCTACAACATCAATTTCAGTAATCGAGTCTGGCGTTGAAGTAATAACGAGATCCAGACAATTATCCAAACGTGTGGGTTCAGTAATAATTTGTTTGAGATTATTTCTGTTAATAGAATCAAGAAAGGAATCATGACAAATATCTCTGAAACTTGTCGGAACAGTCCAGTCGATTGAAGGAAAATTAAAATCACCAAAAATGAAACAAGGGAAATGATAATTTGTGCAGAAGTCCATAAAGGAACATTGTGAGTATGTGCTGCTAGAACTACATGCTGCCGAAGGCGGATGGTAAACACATACCAGTCGTTGCTGCTCTCTCGACGAAAACTGAATGTCAATAATAATTGCTTCTAAATTTGAAAAGTTGGATGGTATGTCAGGAATAGTGTATCGTAGGGTATTTCTTAAAATAATAGCAACACCGCCTCCATTTCCATCATGCGGTCTATCAGTGCGAATAATACTATACGGAGTTAAATTCTACTTTTCCAGACGTAGCTCTCAGCTGAAAATCATTTAGAAATTTTACTACAGAGAGAGTGCTTTGTTTACGAAATTCAAAAAAATCTATTAATTTTAAACAGAATTTGGTTTCAACCGTTTGAATTGTAAAATCATCCCCAAACATCCGCTGTATCAAATTATCTATCAAAAGTATTTAGTAACAGCGACAAGGAAAATTATGATGAAATATAAACATGAATAAATCTCAAATCTCTAAAGGCTCCTGGTCCCAAGGATAATTTCAACATTGTTTTTATTCAAAAACATTCAAGTCAACAATCAGAAAATGCAACGAAGGCCAAACCAAAGCAACTAAATGTTTTCATTTCCACTGCTATCACATGGGGATATAATTATGAAGATGAATGTAATATGTGCATGTTAAATATCTATTATTCAAACGTATTCTTTTGATAAAAAATTATTGACGCATTTTTTTATATAGTTCATATTGAATTAGATATCTACAGTATAGATTTATTAATATCAAACTGCAGTTGGAACATTTGAAAATCGTTTAGCAAAATCTTACTTTAATTAATGCTTTTAAATCATGAAATATTATCAGTATATATAGTACTGGTACGGAAGGAATAGGACATTATAATTAACACATTTTCATTAGCCTTTAATAATTACGTCTCAATTTTTTTTATACGACATTTTATGGATTTTTATGGCGATGAATAAATCTTTTGAATAAGACGGTATCGAAATATTTTATCTTTCACATTGTTAGAGATACCTGCAGTAAAGATTATTAATATCAAACTGCAACAGGACATCTTGAGAATATTTGGTAGAATTTTACTTTAATTAATACTTCTAAATCATGAAATGTTATTATTATAAGCAGGACTGGTATGGAAGGATTATGACATTTTAATTAACACACTTTCATTAGCTTTTAATAATTACGTTTCAATTTTCTTAATATGGCATTTTATGTATGACGTATTTTCTATATGGTTCATATTGAGCTAGATATCTGTAGTAGATTATTAATATCAAACTGCAACTGGAAGTCTTGAGAATATTTAGCCAAATCTTACTTTAATTCATTACTCATTTTGGTAACTGCATGGATTTGAAACATGATAGTTAAACTTTTAAAGTTGTGCTCAATGTTGTAGTGTAATTGAAATCCGTATCATGTTTAGTTTAAAATTTTAAAAACGCTTCAGTAATCATTGTGACATTGTAGTCATTTTAACTTTAGCAAAGTATTTTTCAACATGATATTACTACTAACTGAAATCTTATGACTGTAGTGCTAGAAACAGCCTCGTTTCCATATTAGTATATTAGCCTCGTATAATAATTAATTAACACATATAATGTAAATATATAACTGCCTCTTAGCTTGAGCTTACATCGACTGACCTCAATCAACTTGGTCGGCTATAATAACATTATATGTGTTAATTAATTACTATACAAGGCTAATATACTAATATAAAAAAAGAGATCCAGTCGCAATTATTCCAAATGTTCCGAAATGGATGACATCTAAAGCTATCCATGATTCACTGCTTGCTGACAATCCAGACATTTTTGAGAGTCAAAATGACATTATTAATTTATATCTGTTTCCAACAAAAGAGAATGCCCTTGATCAAAGAGTATCCTTACGACTAGCATCCAAAGCATTCTCTAAGCTTGCCGAGAACAACATGTGGCTAAGACTTGATTCAATACTAAATGTCTGCGCCTATCCAGATCTGAAGCCGATTCGATGTTTTCATTGTGGCCTTCTTGGTCACAGTACAAAAAATTGTGAAATGATTGACGAAGAGTCAATTTGCTTTGATTGTGGTGGTCAACATCCACTGGACTGGAAAAAAAAATGCAGCAGGAAAGAAAGAAAATGTGCCGCATGCTGCAAATCGAAGGCATTCCAATGCAAAGCAACATCGCATCACACCTTCGATGGCAGTTGCCCACTACTACTCTTACACATAAAACGCAACATCGGAAATACAACTTTCACAAACGCCACTTATGGAATCATCGAAAACAACTTCAGCATATGTCCCAAACAAAATACCGCAATGCCCATCAATAATCAACAATTCCGAATATCAACTGGTTTATTTAACTCATCCATAAGTAAATATCAAGTAACTACGACTAACACCAAAATAAAACTTTATAAAAAATTGAAGCATATCGTATTATCCATCATAAACAATTTGTATGTCACAATAGCTACATCATTCACTACTGTACTCAAATGTTTTTCACAGATCAACCAATACTTTATAACACTTATCTATCTAATAATGCTCTGCTGTGGTGATATACATCCCAACCCTGGACCAATTCATAATATTAACATCGTCAGCTGGAACTGCAACAGTCTAAGGGGGAAGCAGCACGAAATCGACCACCTCACTAATAAATTATCACCGAATATCATTGCCCTATGTGAAACCAAATTAAACAGTAATATCAGCAATAGGCAAATAGACTTAGATGGATTCACTCTACATAGGAAAGACAGTCCCAACAGCACTGCTGGAGGTGGGCTTGTATTCTACATCAACGACAACATCGCTTGCAGAAGAAAACCTAAATGGGAAAATAACGAAATTGAGATGATGGCATTCGATATTAAATTTGGCTTAAAAAAGGTGTCAATAATATTAACATACCGGCCACCAAATTTTGCACTAAAAAAGTATTTTGACTGTCTGAATAGTATTATGGAAACATTACTTAGATCAAGATCTGAGGTAGTATTGCTAGGTGATTTGAATTGCGATATTAGCAAAAAAGTGAATAACACTCCTGGACAATCCCTTCAAGAATTTATTGATAACTACGCTCTCATCAATCTGATCAATGGGCCAACCAGACCATCATCAGGGACATCACTTGATGTCATACTCGTATCGCATCCAAGCCACTTCGTTGCTAGTAACATCATCGCAACTGGAGCTTCCAACCACAGTATCTGCATGACAACATACAAAACTAAATGCCTACGCACACAGCCAAGATTAATAACTTACAGAAAAACGAAAAATACAAACTTTACTTCACTCAATAATGATCTCTGTGGGATACAATGGGAACGTATGTACACTAATGATAACGGTGAGCTACTGTCAGCCGATGATGTATGGAACAGATGGTTCTTTGAAGTTAACTCAATCATAGAGAAACATTCACCATTGACATCTAAACTTATCAAGGCACAAAGACCACCATGGATTACAGCTAAAATCGACGAAGCTATCAGACTCAGAGATCACTTATCGAAGTTACCACGAAATGAAGAAAATATCCGCCGCTTCCACACTCAACAGAATCTAGTCACAAAACTTTTACGACACAGCCTCCAACAATATCTCGAAACATCTTCAAAGACTGAACCCTCAAAATTTCACCGTAACCTACAAAAAATCACTGGTATTGGGAAAAACAAATCTGCTAATGTAGCTAATTTATTAGAAAACAATTGCTTAATAACCTCCGCTAAAGAAAAGGCACAAAAAATAGGAAGATATTTTAAAAAATGTATACCACCTACTCCAAACTGGACTGCCGACTATCTCAAAAATCACCCAAGCATACATCAAATCATGAATCGCTCCTGCACTTCCTTCTGTTTTCAATACACATCAGACAATGAAGTAAATAACATTATCAAAAGATTCAGAATTAATAAGGCAACTGGGGCCGATAACATATCCGTAAGCTTCCTCAAAACTATCCTACCTAGCCTCACCTCTCCTATTACCGATCTATTCAATCACTTAATAACAATAAATGAAATACCAAAAGCCTGGAAACATGGCATAGTCTCATCAATATACAAAGAAAACGATCCATCAAATAAAGAAAATTATCGACCAATTACCATCCTCACTCATATCTCCAAAGCATTCGAGAAAATCTTAGCAAATCAACTCCAACATCACTTCAAACCAATTTTCCCACCTGCATATGTTTGGCTTTGTACATGGTCACAGTGCTGAAATGGCTCTCATGAAACTCACACAAGATTGTAGAACAGCCATCAACAAAAAACAAACTATTGCAATCGTCTCCCTCGATCTTTCCAAGGCATTTGATATGGTACACCATAAACTTCTGGTGGGAAAATTGAGAGCTTACGGTGTAAATCCATCAAGCTGTAACTTAATCAACAATTACATAAGTAGAAGAACACAATCTATCAGAGTCGAAAGTCAGACTTCCTCGTCCTTCTCCTGTCCTCGGGGAGTCCCACAAGGATCGATAATATCACCACTACTATTTAATATCTACATAGACGACTTTTCATTTCTTCCAATAACCTCTTCCATCATACGATACGCAGATGATACAACGCTATATTATTCCTCCAACCACAAAAACACTGCTGTCCAACCCTCAACAAAGACTTGGAAAAGGTGCACCAATGGTTCCAGCTGAATTGTCTAAAACTGAACCCCTCAAACACTCAATACCTACTAATCACTCACATTCCAGAACCCGACATTCACGTTACGAGCGCAAATCTTCTGAGTACTAATCAAATACATAACAAAGACATTACAATCGATGATGTAACCTTACCTTGGCTCAATATAATAAAGATACTCGGTGCTCACATTGACAGTAGAATAAACATGAGATGTCATCTTCGCAATTGCATCAGAAAAGCCAATCTCTCCCTATATCAAATCAAACTGGTTAAAAAATCCCTAAACCCACACCTTGCCAATACACTTTACAAGACATATATCCGTCCTCACCTAGAACATTGTAGCCTACTTCTTCTTGGAATTAATCAAACGGATAGACTAAAATTAGAAAGAATTCAAGAAAAATCACTAAAACACCTAACACGACCCAATACTGGAAAAGAATATCGTCTTCCATCTCTACACGTCAGAAGAATAGTAAAATTAACCAATATGATCCACAAAACACTCATAACAGAAACTCCAAAACTTTTACACTCCCTCTTCAAGATATCCAACACTAAATATACATCATCTTACCGTCCAAACAAACTCATCCCACCCATTTGCAGAACAACCCTGATGAAATGGTCGATTGTAGCAGTAGATACTAGAGTCTGGAACTTTATCCCGGAAGTAATACGTGGGGAAGCAATAAGAACATTCAAAGAGTCAACTCTTGCGTATTTGACATCCTTGGAATGGAAAATAAAGTATTGGTTTATGTCAACCAGCTGTCGATAGTTAGATTATAATGTTATAAATATCAAAAACACTAGCATTCTCGTCATAAATATAATACAATTAGCATAATTATGGAACTTGTCTCGTTCAAAAAACGAAAAAAATTAAAAATTAAAAAATAAAAAAATAAAATAAATAAAATAAAATAAAATAAAATAAAATAATAAAATAAAAATAGAAATTATATTATATTATTAATACTATTATCCTTATCATTATTTCTACTAATTTACAATATTATAATTAATAACTTAATTTTAAATTCGTATCAATGTATAAACGAGCATTTGCTCATTTTGGTTACGAATCGAAATAAAATTATACACACACACACTAATATGGAAACGAGGCTGTTTCTAGCACTACATAACGCTCAAATTGTAAGAGTCAATTTTTATTATATACCGTTCATGTTACCAAAAGATTTTTGATTCTGAAATCCATACTATGTATAGAGCGAATCTACCTCCTTAGTGAAGAAAATTAAATACAGCTTCTCAACAGTAACAACATTGGGCCGAAGGCCCACAAGGCCCTCTGCAGGAGCAAGAAAAAAAGCTGCCGGAGGCAGCTTTTTTTTCTAGTATCTAATAATAATTAATGTAAATAATATTAATAATAACAGGAGACGATAGCGGCACATGAAAGCGTGTCTCAACTCTTGTAAATAAATGGCTCTGGCTCTAGACACTTCACAAGATAAATATTTTTAATTTTACAACAACAAGTTTACAGTTTAAAATCACAATTTACATGTTTATGTGAATATTCAAAACAATTAATTAATTAATTAAGGATTGGCTGATAAGGAAATGACACAGTTGGTGGAAAAAAGTGCTGTGTCCACGTGTTTTGACCAACAACCAAATTTTCACAGCTGAAAAAAGAAACTCCGACTCACTCTTGACCAACAAATCAATAAAAACATTAATCACATTCTTCAACTAAAAGATACAAAGATTCATCCGGTAGCATGAATTTCAATCTTCAACGTTTTTCGAATTGATGATCAGCCAATTCATAGCAAAATAATCACTTGTCACTTCGTAAACACAATCCACTCCAATCCAATCCACTTCAATCCAATCCACTTCAGTGCTAGCGGTGTACCACTTAATTCTATTTCTAGCAAGGTCTGACAAGAGGTTCAGCCTCTTTCTGGAATCATCTCTAGAGGCATTTCAACATTTTCTTTTGAATTATTTTGTTCAAGATTGAACAATAAATCATAAAAATATCCTTCTGAATTTCTCTATCTTTCCAGAACCTAGGATTCCATGATTCCTACTTTGACCTGGCACTGTAGATCAATTTGAACAGATTTCATTGCAGATAGGGCTCGATTGTTAATGCACAACGACATGCGGCAGATACTCCTATGTCATTCCTAATAAGAAAATGTTTCTCAAGTTGAGGTGCTGATGTTTTAATGAAAGCATACAGTGTGTACGTGAGACCACCTTTAGAATCAGTGTCTCCTGTATGGTCACCATATTTAATTAAAGATATCATTAGCATTGAAAAGGTTCAAAAAACATTTATCAGGCATGAACACAGATTACTAAACATTGAAAAAAACATTGAACTTCTCGCAAAACGTGAGCTCCAAACAGCTGTTGTTTCAGCAGAAAAATCAAAATCATTTGCTGATGAGGTTGCCTCTCAAATTAAAGTAGCTGTTACAAATGCTACAAATTCATCCATCAAAAAGTGTTTTGAAGAAAATGAAAATAAAAAAGTCATAAACAATACTTTGATATTTTCAAATATGCCAACATTTAATGATGACGGCCATTCTGATCCAGAACGTGATTTTGACATTGCGAAATCTATTTGTAATACTATTGTCCCCGGAGCTGGTGTCATGGTAACGTCAACAATAAGACTGAAAGCAAATCGACCCTTGATTGATCCACATTTGTCCCCTCCTTTGTTAAAAGTTGTTTTCAAGGAATCCGAAATCATGGAAAAACTATGTAGTGAACAATAACGTTGATTTTAACGATGCAAACATTTATCCTTTTACTGGTCTTGCGATTAGGAAACAATGCGAAATATTAAAACTTGCGATTGATCTGTCAAATGACAAACTGACGGAAGAGCAATCTAAAACAGAAATACAACTAACTGTCGCTTTCAACATCAAAACAAATTCCTATGGTGTCTACGAATTAAAATCTGATGATTCTGAAAAAAAAATTTGTAAATTGGAATGATGAAATTAAATTGTCATCATCTATTCTTGAGGACGCTGAAAAGAAAATTGAAATTAAACGACGTCAAAATCACAAAACAAATGAAATCGATAAGCAGGTAGACGATGTGCCTGAACAGTCATCGTCATGACTACCTCAGATGTTTCCTATTCAAAAATGCTAGTACAGATCATATTTCATGTCTATATTTAAATGCACATGTAAAGTCTTGGAAATAAACTTTCAAATTTACATCTAATTTTGAAGGAAGAAAAGTATGATGTTATTGCTATTACGGAAACGTGGCTACAAATTGATAAAACAAATGATGCAATGGTATGCCCTATAGCAAAACTTATCGACTTTTTCGCTTAGATCGCATTGGCCGACGAGGTGGTGGTGTAATAATTCTAGTAAACGCTACTATTCATTGTTCTCAAATTATTATGAAAGGCATGGACACAAATGTAGAACTGATTGCAGTTGATATTGTTGATAAAGATTCCTCTAAAACGAGGCTTGTTTGTGCATACAGACCACCTAATTGTTCATCTATTGATACTAAAAATCTTATTGAAACTCTATCATAAAGCTGTGACGTAGCTTACCCTTCTGTAATATGCGAGGATTTTAATTTCCCAAATATGGATTGGCAAAAGCAAACAGCCAGCACAAATCAAGGTCGCGATTTTCTCGAATTTTGTGAAGAAAATGGTCTTTATCAATTAGTTAATTTTCCAACTCGTGGCTCAAACCTCTTGGATTTAATACTTTCAAACAATGAACAAAGTGTTTTTAAATTCAACCCTTTGGAACCTTTCTCCTCGAGTGATCACAACTGTTTATCATTCTCATTACAACTGTCACCAATATTCCACCCAACATTACCCCAAAGAGACTTTCCTAAAGCCGATATCCAACAGATTACCAGCTATTTATCAGATATAGACTGGATTATGTTCTTCTCCATTTGTTCCTCGGTAAATGCATGTTACGAACAATTTGTTTTACTTTTACATTATCTTCTTGACACATATGTTCCAATAAAGCGGGTACATACGAGTTACAAGAAATACCCCCTATATATATTTCGTCTACTTAACGAGAAAAAACGGTTGTGGCGATTGCGCTTTAGCCCGGATGGTCACGCAAGATATAAGGTATGTTCTCGAAAATGTGATAAAGCTATAGCTAAATATGAAAGAAACGTAGAAAAAAACATTGTGCAAAGAAACAACCCAGGAGCATTTTACTCTCATATAAACTCTTGTTTAAAGAGAAAGACTGGAATTGCACCTTTAAGAAATGCGAATAATGATCTTGTTTTGGACGATAAATCCAAAGCTATCATTCTAAGCAAACAATTTTATTCTGTATTTACAATTGATGATGGCTTACTTCCTCATATTGATATGCAAAATTTTCAAAAATTAGATGATGTAGCATTTGATATTCCTTCCATAATGATGGTCATAAAGAAATTACCAAATAAGTTATCTGGTACGCCTGATGATCTACCCGCATATTTTATAAAGTCACTTGGTTCATCTATTATAAAACCTCTTGGATATATTTTAAACTGCCATTTATGTCTCAGTGGTTCAGTTCCAGATAAATGGAAAACTGCTATAATTAGCCCTATATTTAAGAAGCCACCAGCAGATATTGCAGGAAATTATCGTCCAATATCATTGACATCCGGTGTGTTGTCGATTAATGGAAACTATTATCAAGGATACTATTCTAGATTTCCTTATATTGCATAAACTAATATCACCAGAGCAACATGCTTTTCTCAAGCATAGATCTACATAAAGTCAATTACTGGAAACCCTTGATATATGGACTGCTGCTCTCGAATGCAAAAACTGTGTAGATGCTGTGTGCATAGATTTGGCAAAGGCATTCGATAGTGTATCACATTCAAAGTTGTTATTAAAATTGAAATCTTATGGAATATCTGGCCCTCTATTAACGTGGATTGAGAGTTATCTTTATGGTCGCATACAAACAGTACGTGTTGGTAATTTTAGCTCACCTCCAGTGTCTTGTGTCAGTGGCGTGCCTCAAGGCTCAATCTTGGGTCCACTACTTTTTCTATTATATATAAATGATGTCCCTCGTATATTTGACGATAAACATTGTAAATTATTTGCTGATGATCTCAAGATTTTGATTTCTTACTCTATCACTGTTTCTCGCATCAAACATTCAAATATTTTTCAAAATGCTTCATCTCAACTACATCTCTGGGCGAACACTTGGCAATATGAATATATCTGCAAACAAATGCTCAACACTTTACCTTGAATCAGCCAATCCCAGATTTCCGTATTCGTTAAATGATTTTATATTACCATCTATTACAAAAAGTATCCGAGACTTAGGTATAAACGTTAGTCCAGACCTAAAGTTTTCTCGGCATTGCAACATTATTTCTACTCGTGCATTTGCAATTTCAAACTAATTATTACGCTCTCTCCATTGGAATGATGCAAATCATCTTATGCGTGCATTTACAACTTATGTTCAACCTATGCTGGAATATGGTAGCACTGTATTTTCTCCATACATGAAAAAAGATATTAACAAATTAGAAAAAGTCCAACGGTACTACACACGGCAAGTATTTTCACGCTGTTTCCCATGTCTTGGCTATCTACGTTACGATGAACGCCTAGCTCAACTAGGTAAAACAACAGTCACAACCAGACGAGCTCAACTAGACCAATTGTTTTTCTACAAAGTTGTGCATGGCCTTATTGATATGCAGCTACCAACTGTACTTATTCAAATAAAGACAAATACTAGAAGTCATAATTATAAACTTCATTTTCCAACTGCACATTCAAATATACGTCATCACTTCTACTTTAATCGTATACTTCGTAGTTGGAACTCACTACCATCAGAGTTGACGTCATCAAAATCATATCTCATATTTGAAATGAAAGTCCTAAAATACTTAACTCAAACGTAATAGTTAAACTATCTTACTTTCTGTATAATAATATCAACTATAACGAAAAATATAATATTTAAATTAAATTTTTTTGTAAAAAAAAATTTATATTTATTTCTAACATAATATCACCATTTATTGTAAATAATTTTCCATATGGTGTAAGTGCATATTTTTAATGCCTTCTATTTGTGTATTCATATTGGTTTTAAATTATTTGGTTCCAATAAAGACATATATATAAATATATGTATGCTACATCAAACACATTTACGGTCAAACATATCAAACTCGTTTGAATTATCTCATTATTGATTCTTTGGAATTAAGGAGAATCAAAAGCGATCTGATAATGATGTTTAAAATTATTAATAATCTAGTAGATTTATAATAATAAGAATTTTGTAAATTCAATAAAACTAAATATTCGATGCGAGGTAACTCCTTAAAGTTACAACTGACAAATATATCTGGTAAGCTAAATATCAGCAAATACCAATTTATCAATCGAGTAATTCCATGGTGGAACAATTTACTAGAGAGTGTGGTAACCTCAAAAACATTAATTTCCTTCAAATCAAAGTTGAACACTGTTGATCTAAATGCCTTATGCAAAGTTAATTAACAATCTATATGAACTACTAGTATAGTTAACACAATTAACACATTTTAATTTTATGCTTTCTTTATGTATTTAAAGGATATATGTAGGTGGAAGTTTTACTTTCCTGTATAATCCGATCAGTAATTTTGAAAAATAAACAACAACAACAACAACAACAAAAACATAAAGTCAAACCTGGGTTGGCCTTTGGGGGATTTGAGCCATAGTCGACCAAATCGGACATCCATATCTGAATTCCGTTTGTTCTGTAACGTATGTAATTTATATAATTTATTCCATTAATCTACCAATCACATATACACTTATAAATACCTATTTTTATATCACGTGACCTGTCAATCATAGATAATATATAAGCTAATATCCTCATTCATCTATCAGTAATTTTTACAGTAGTTATCATACATCATCTTATTAAATCACATATTCTCATCGTTATACTTGATCTTATTGAATTGTTATATTTATATCGTAATGAACTCAAAATTAACTTCTATACACTTTGTTACAGAAACATCCCGTAATTTCAATGGTAGATACTGTTGTGTTCATTGTTTTTGAATCTGCAATAGTTGTTCAGAGCAAAATTGAAATCAAACAGTGACACTAAACGACTAGCTTGCTCGAAGTGAAGTGAAGTTGGACTTTCTTGCCAGGTTAATAAAACGCGAACATGATAACTTGTCTCTTGATGCATTTTTTTTATCTCCATGGCGATTTTTATTCATTAGAACTTTTCATGCTATTTCAACTGTTAGAGCAACGGAACAACGAAATTTATTTAGACGATATAGTTATCACTATCAACGATAAAATCTCAAACATGACACTATATCAATTTGTCTCTCGATGCATAGTTTTTATCTCCATGACGATTTTCAATCATTTGGGGAATATCATGCTCTGTTGGGACAGTCTAAACAGATTGGGTTTCTTACAGAAAAATAAATTATAAATCGTCCACATGTATGAAAACTGGTTTCTATATAGCTGTTAATTTCAAACTTTTAACAATAGAAAACAGATTGTTGTGGCATCCATGGATATCGGTTTTTGCATTGAACGGAACAACGAAATTCATTTCTACGATATAGTTATGACTCAACGATAAAATTGCAAACATGACACTATATCATTTTGTCTCTTGATGCATATTTTTTATCTCCATGACGATTTTCAATCATTTGGGGAATATCATGCTCTGTTGGGACAGTCAAAACAGATTGGGTTTCTTACAGAATAATAAATTATTAATCGTCCACATGTATGAAAACTGGTTTCTATATAGCTGTTATTTTCAAACTTTTGACAATAGAAAACATATTGTGGTATCCATGGATATCGATTTTTGCATAAAACGGAACAACGAAATTTACTTGAACGACATAGTTATCACTCAACGATTAAGACAGAATACATCGACTGAGAAGGTGCTCAATTCGTTCTAATCAAGTATCCTAAAATGAAGCCACCTTTATTTTTAATCTTTATACTTACATATTTGTTTTTTATTCATTTCCTTATCAAAAATGGAGAAACAGCATGTGGATCATTAAATAACGACAATAAGCTTCAGACTACTGGCGAATTCATCGATACAACTGCAGGAAAAATTTTCCTCGCTCAGCCATCTTTGACATACTCCAACACAACATTATCAAGGTGTACGATGACATTTATAGCAAATGTTGGAATGTTATCAATGAATGTTATTGGTGAAAATCCTTCTAATGTGACATGTCAGATCTTTCAACATAAGGCATGCGCAAATAACATGCTCCAAATCTACACTCGTTACGTAAACTTATTATGAAAAAATTGAAAGTAAGTATATATATATACAAATCAAACTGTTTTATGCTCAATTTCTCAATTTGTAGGTTATTGGTTATCTAGGCATTGGTTAATATAGCCAGTCCAGCAAAATGAATAATAATAAGAAAAAAACTGGAACAAGTCTGTTAGGTTCCAGTCAATCGAACACAAACAGTATAATCTTATTATAATATAATTGATATATGACATTTACTTCTTAGAATACAATCAACGAATGAGCATTATGTTGCTCACTTTATATTTATAGTATAGTGTACATAAATGGTCTGGGTTCTAGTTACCAGATCCTAACACCTCCCTTCGAGTTACAAAAGTTTAATATATTTTGTGACTTCTAAATAACAGCTATAAATACTAAATAAAAAATGTATGATAAAAACTTATAAATATCATAAAATTACAGATTGCCATTTAGTAATAGGACTCAACTATGCTTGAAACTCAATTCATTACGTAATCATTAAAACGTTGAGGGCGTGTAATTGTCCTACGGGGACGAGTCATATTACTGGGTCTAGGGACATCTGCGGCAGAAATTGGAGGGACAGGGTGAACAGTACTATATGCAGAAATGTCATCAGTCACAACAATGGGTGATGGGGTTGGCATGAAAACGTTTCTCAAATAACGTCTATTTCGAACAATTATTTGACGATTTGTAAGCTTGATGCGATATGCCCGATGTGGTAGAACTTCGATTATTTTTCCACGAAGAGACCACTCCTTAGTGCTGTGATGCTGAATAGCAACTTGACTGCCCTCTACAATTTTTTGCAATGGTGCCGTTCTTTGATTATAACGCACTGCTTGCGGCTGATAGGGGATAGCAGGTTGAGATTCATCTGATTCTGCTACACGATCACTAGCTGCCTTATATGCTGTTGGACGTAGAGGCAAAGTGTCGCGCAATTTTCTACCAAAAAGAATTTCTGAAGGTGATAAACCATCTACTAGCGGTGTGTTACGAAAAGCAAGTAGTCCTTTTCGACACTGCTCCATATCACCATGACACTTCTTAATAATACCTTTGATAGCCTTAACGGCAGCTTCTGCTTTACCGTTAGATTGGGGGTACCTGGGACTTGACGGGTTCCATTTGAATCCCCATAATTTTGCAAAATCATTAAATTCCTTTGGTTTGTATTGAGAACCCCTGTCACTTACGACTTCTTGCGGAACGCCAAAGCGTGCAAATGAATCTTTTAATTTATCAATTACATTTTTTGATGTTGAATCGCGTTTCAAAAGCCAAACTTCAGGAAAGAATGACTTATAATCGGTTATAATTAAATAATTTTGTGCAGCGTATTGAAATAAATCACTGCCTATTTTTTCCCAAGGGCGGCTTGGAATGTCGTGTTGTTGAATAGGCTCAGGTGGATGTGACGGTAAATAACGTAAACATTCTTGGCATTTAATAGCTACGTTGCGTATGTCGGAATTGAGACCTGGCCAATCAATAGACTCACGCGCACGGCGTTTCATTTTTTCGATACCCAAATGCCCTTGATGTAAATTTGCTAAAACAATTTTTCGCAATTCTAACGGGACCACTGTTCGGTAACCGCACAAAACAATATCGTCAATGACAGTTAAATGGTGTCGCATGTGCCAATAAGCACGGATTCGTTCCGGACAGTCAATCTTTTTTGCAGGCCAACCGGTTGCAATGGTTTGGCGTAATAAAATTATTTCAGTATCTTTTTCCTGTGTCAATTTTACATTTTCAAGTGTGACAGCCGACTCCAAGGCATCACGAACAGAACAAATAAATGCAGTGACATCATCTTCGTCAATATCATCATCCGGCTCAGGTGAGCTAGCAGGTGCTCTAGAAAGTGCATCAGAAGCACAATGGTTTTTACCCTTTTCCCAAGAAACAGTAAAATTAAACATGGTTGTCTTGAGACTAATTCACTGTAGTCGAGGATTTTCAATTTCATCAATGCAATAAGAATTAAAAATCGGTAAAAGGGGTTGATGATCAATAACTATATCAAAGTGTGACATACCAGCTAAAAAAATCTTACATTTTTATAGTTCCCATTGAATTCCTAATGCTTCCAGTTCAATGGTAGCATAGCGTGTCTCGGCAGGAGATAAAAATCGTGAGCCAGCTTGGATTAATCTCCAAGTTTGATCATTTTGTTTTTGTGTTAATGCAAACCCTAAACCGTTTAAACGACTAGCGTCGGTACTGAGACAAGTCGGTTTACGAGGATCATAATACGCCAACGTTGGGGTAGTTGAAAGAGCAGTTTTGATTTTATCAAAGGCGATTGTGTGCTCTTCAGTCCAAATAAATTCCCTGTTGTGCTTCAAAAGAGGCCGAAGAATTTCCATAAGTGCTGAAATTGAATCAGAAAATGCCGCAAGTTGGTTAATCAAACCTTGAAAGGATCTCAAATCAGTCAAATTACTTGGGCGTGGAAATTCTCGAATTGCTTTTGTCAAATTCGGATTAATGCGGTATCCGCTTTTCGAAATTAAATACCCACAAAAGTCTACTTCGGGTAAATCAGACGTACATTTTGACCTTTTCAAAGTAACCCCAAATTTTTCACAACGTTTTAAAAAGGCATCAAGGCGAGAATCGAGTTCTGATTTATCTTTTCCATAAATCAGTATATCATCAACGATCTTTTTGATACCGGGCAGGCCTTCGACAACTCTATCCATTCTTCTGTTGTAGTGCTCGCTGATACTACAAATGCCGAAAGGTGCACGAGTGCACACATAACGACCAAACGGTGTAATAAAGGCTGTCAATAATTGAGACTCCGGCTCAAGTGGGCACTACCAGTAGCCGCTTAAACAGTCAACTTTCGAAAAATGTTGTGCCTCAGTGGCATCGATACTAGCGATGCATTCATGTGGGGTCACAGACTGGTGGTATTCACGCTTGACATATGTATTAAGCTTAGTAAAATCTATACATAAACGGATATCATTGCTATCCTTTTTGGGTTCGACCACTATGGGATGACACCATTCAGTAGGCTCATCAATTTTTCTAATAACGCCTATGCTCTCCATTCTATCAAGTTCAGCTTGCAGGCGGTCACGGTACGGCAACGGAATACGTCGCGGAGTACGGACAGCAAATGGTTTTGCATCATCACGGAGGCGGATCGCAAATGGATTACCTTCCATGGGCGATACCTGGTTATCAAAAACGCGTGGGAATTTGTCAAAAATGTCATTTTGGTTTCGATGAGAAACAGAGTGGGCAGTCGCAACTGATTGGGCAATTATCTTATTATCATTTATGACCTGACAGTAAGTGTCAGTTGCCGAAATACTACCGCATGTTGACAAAAGGCTAAGCTTATGAATAGCAGGCCGACCCAGAATAAGCCCATTCAAGTGATTAATGACATAGAGCGTTTGTACTGTTGACCTGTCACCAATCGTTACTGACGTAGCAAATGTTCCCAAAACGTCCAAGGGTGACCCATCTGCGGACAACAACTTACGGGTAGTGGGAATTAATTTATCAGTATCACCTATACATTTCAAGCATAGTTCAGTGCCTACAGCTGAAATGGCAGCTCCTGTATCAATTAAACCTGACGAGATAATATTACCAAAGTTATATGATTTTAAATCTACGTTAATTCGCATCTCATCAGAATTATCACTAGATGCTACGTAAATATTCATAACTGAAGTTGCCGGTGCCTTACATGCACGGCTACCTCTAAAATGATTTCGTTTTTGACAGGCATTGCACGTTCGTCCATATGCTGGACATTGTCCTCTTTCGTGCACTCGATTACAATAATAGCAGGAGTTACCTTTACTTTCGTTGGTCTTGCCTTGTTCACGCGTAGGTTGAATGCTTGTGGGCGTTTTTGCGTCAGCTTTCTTCTTCTTTTTATATGTTGATACAACATTGAGGTGGTCAGTTTTACCAGCAATAATCTTTTGGTTTACATCTGCTGCCTCTTGCGATTTACAAGTATCAATACATTCAAATAAAGTCAGAGTTTTCTTTTCCAGAATTTTCTGTCGGGTGACGTCATCACGAACACCAATAACCATACGGTCGCGTAAAATACGGTCTCGACAACAGTCAGCAAAGTTGCAACCACGTTGTATTTCACGGAGGTCGTTTAACCAGTCATCAATGGACTCACCATCGACTTGATTACGGCAGTAGAAACGATGTGTCTCAACAACTTCATTTTGAGAACCTTTTGCGTATTCTTGCAATTTTTTCAAAAGTTCTGGCACGGACTTGCGCTGAGCCTCCGTCAATGGTTGATTTGTTAAAATTTGAAGCGTGTCATCGGCCAGGCACATGTTCAGTACGTATACCTGGTGTTGAGGTGGTAGCGATTTGATATCTGTCAAACAAGCATAGCCATCCCATTTCATCTTCCATACTTTGAATTGATCATATCGATCAACTCCCAGGTCCAGTTTACCCGGTAATTTCGCCTGTATCCGTAATCGCGATACAGCGGTATTGTCATCATCATCAAGTAACACATTTCCACTTGATGCGACAGGTTCAAGATTGGTGGTAGGTTTTCTAATTCACGTAGTTGCTGCGCCATGTTAGGTTCCAGTCAATCGAACACAAACAGTATAATCTAACAGTATATTATAATATAATTGATATATGACATTTACTTCTTAGAATACAATCAACGAATGAGCATTATGTTGCTCACTTTATATTTATAGTATAGTGTACATAAATGGTCTGGGTTCTAGTTACCAGATCCTAACAAAGTCCTATAGTGTACCTGAACAGTCGGAACTTAATTCGGGAAAGGCGTGATGATATCACACCATATAAGTATAAACAGCATCATGTTGGTGACATGAATAAACCCAACGTTAGTTGAACTGTTGACAATTACGCGAATTGCAAATTATAGATAATCAAGTATGCTGTTTTGAAAACTTTATTAATAAAATATTCTTTCAATAGATCGCTTCATCAATGGTGCATCATTTGTTGTTGGTGCGAGAGATGACGTGCCAGCAAATTTCATTTTCCAACAGCCTTCTGGAATGTACAGAGTGAGGCTTGATCACGTCAGTGGAGGATTAGCATGTCACAACATTTTGTCACCGTTCGGATGTTTCTATGATGGTGCAGATTATCCAAATTATATTTTACTGGTAGAAGGTCATCGTGGAGTGGTTACTATTAATTTTCCCAAGTTCTCAGAGTTTGAGGGCATCGATGGATTGACAACATCGTTTGTTGCTACTTGTGAATGCTTTCATTTGATTCAAGGTGCAAGCTATTCATTCTGGTATGTCGCAGACTATTACGATGTTGCTGAGTCAACCAATGCCGGTCAAACTTCATTTCGTATGTTGGTTCAACTTTGCTAGAATGAAGAATAACTCATTCATCTTAAGAACACGAGATAGCAGAAATATCTCATTACCTTTATCACTGCTGAAGCTACAATTATTTATCTGGGGTTTATTAAGTCATCGTTATCTAAGCAATCTTCATAATCTATTTATAGACATTTTTATAATTTATTATAATTCATTAATTTCATTATAAACCTGATTATTATGCAGTACACAGTATAACGTGAAAATAACTATATTTGTCAGTTATTATTGAATCAAAATTATCACAGGGGATAATGCTATTGTTATTTTTGTTGTATTCGCAATTGTTCTCATCTGCCAAAGAATAATTTTATATTCTGTAGAAATTTTAATTAATAATATTGATAATAACCCATTTTTCTTCCTTTTCAAAAACAAAATCAAGCGTTTTCAATCAATTATTCCTTGGAAGCGTTTTTCTTATTTACAGTTTAATCGAAAGTTTGCAAGTATCTACCATGCTTGAGAGTTAAAAATAAAATTAGACAAAAATTTAGTAAATAACTTTTGTAAAATTTTCTAAATGAAAAGCAAACGTTTGCTTCTTATTTCATTCAATCCCAGGCAGAATCAGACTTATTCATCAGCCTTCTCTGGAATGTATAATAGTGTGTAGATCGTTTATAAATCTCTGTTAACAAAATTGCTATAGGTATTACGCAACGAGTGGCCAATGGCCATGAGTATGTAGTAGCGTGCATTTTGTTCAGTTGGCAAAGTTCGATTATTAATGCAGCGTTTTTAGTAGCCTCGGCTTTTATTTGTGACAATTGTCATGTATGGGATATATTTATCTGGTAATAATCTAATCTTAGTGGGGCCTTTACTTCAAATCATATTTCAATCATCGTTAGAATGGGGGTTCGTGAAATAGGCGCTTCTGGTGACTCACGTGATTTCTCATCCTGCCATTACTTCAAATTCTTGTAAGTAACCAAAGCCATTCTTCTATAGAAGCATGTCAATGACAGAGCAATAATCTCGGTCGAACAATAATGTTTTCAGTTTTAATAATAATAATTATAGTAATCAATATTAATTAGTCTTGTTTCCTCTTAGTTTCCTCAATAAATTCAAAAGGATACTATTCTGTCGTAAATTGTCACACCCAATCATTCGAGGAAACATTAATTTTGCAAGGAAAACAAGCTTATGACTGAAAAAGGAGAATGACCAGAGGGCATCATATGTATTTATATGTGCTTAGAATATCGCACATTTTTACATTGAGGTTCTCTTTTTGGTCGCGTGATGTCGGAAGCTTGAGCTTGAATCCAATACTCTGTAAACCACTCACCTAGTTCCCCTGTTTAATGAAGCTCTTAGCGTCACCCGGTGCAGCGGTGTATATGACTTTCCTCGAAAAAACTCTCTGCTCCATAATAAATCAGATAATAATAACTTTCCCAGTCATTATAAACCGTAGAGAATTATGATCGGCCAGGTAGGGTCGCTCAGGTCAAATCAGCCCTGCAAACGAGTAATTCTTTATTCACCAGGCATTTCGTTACCAACGCGTATTCCAATCTGAGCCACTGAGCGTAATCAATCTCTAATTAACCTCCTCCTTGAAGATTGTTTAAACCTTGGGTTGGGAAACCAGTACTTCCAAGGGACCTTCGTTCATCAAAAAGATTAAAATCTTTAATCCTAATTCAATCTCAGATTTTACATTCTCATTTTGATTCAAGTATTCAGTAATGAAAGGGAGGACGGAGAGATACAAAATGGCGGAATTACCGAAAAGAGGTATGATTGTTTTGTTAGTAAATTTTTGCTCTATTTCATAATTTGATTTGTTACTACGTTATTCTAAATGCCATAACTTCATTGAATTTTTGTAAGATCATTTATTGGTAATGTTTCAAAAATTTTTCATCATATAAGAATTCAAAATAGATAGTGAGGTAGATGGATCATTTAATCATTATTATTCAGTGGACATCCAGACTGCAGAGTTTGTAATTTGCGCGGCTAATTCATTGTTCAAATCATATTTTTGTGCGGCTGGAAGCACTGTTTTCGTTACTTTTCTCCTGTTCTTCGGCTGGATTTAGTTGAAAACGTATAGAAAATTGTAAAATCGAGACACAATGTGCGGCCAGAAAGGGGCCAGATCAATATTGAAATTCTTGTTCTGCGGCTAAGATCTTAGCCGCAAACAGCAACCTCTGCAGTCTGGGTGGACATGGACCATGGATGAGGTTAACTTGACAGACTGAGAAGATTGTCCCTTGAGTGCCTTGGATACTTTACAATGCAATGCATAAAATTTGCGCGCCCATTAAAGGGGTGGGGCACAGAAATATTTTGCACATTTTACCTCATATATATTATCCCGTTTGTTAGTGTTGTTGTATGCTTGATTTTGACTGACCATGTTTTGACATAGGGCATCGCAGTGAGTCCCGGGAAACCGGGACTCGGACCAAAAGTAGAGTCCCGGGAAAGCATTTTGGGAAAATTTTCCCGAAAATTTACATAAAATTGTTTTAACTTTCTATGTTTATAAAATTATTATTTTCGATTTGTTTATGTTTCATTGATGTTGAAAGTATTTTATAACACTGATTGCTGCTTTAAATAATAATCCAATGAGTTGGTGTAGTCGTAGAATTGATCAAAATTGAATTGAAAATCTAAATTTGACAGACAAACTCCGCGTTTTATAAAGACCATGTGGTTTTCTTAAAGTTGAATAACACAGGAATATATTGTAAATTAGCCAAAATGAAACCACTTTAACTCAAAATAATAATTAATGAAACATATTTAAGCAATCATCAGTGTATAATGATATCAATAGATCATTGATGGTTGAAGTTTTCTCGCTTTCTTTCTTTTCTTTTCCATTCGACATAATTCAAAATTTCATTCGACCAAGCGTGAAATTTGATCGCGTTGTTATGGGAGCACATCCGCTATTGTTTTCAAACAATAGAAATGGAATGGTGTTAATCAAATAGAACGAATTTTATCTATTTTTAAAACTTTTTAATACACAATTAGAGTAGTCCTATCACAAATGGATTGAATTTAGAAATAATATATTCGCAAAAAGACTTTCAGAGACAATTTTTAATAAAATAAAATGTGCCCAGAAAAAAAAATTTGAGAAAAAATTCCGGAAAAAATATTTTTTGGGAAAATTCCGGGACGCAAACGGGTCCCGGGTAATGAGTCCGGGAACCCGGTTAGTTATCTCCCGCCATTGCGATGCCCTATTTTGACATTTCGCTGTTTAAATATACGACAAATGCTCGCCTTAAAATCCAGACTGGACCAATGTGCGCCCTAGATGATCTTAGAATTCTCAGGTGCGCACAACGCATATTTCAGTCTGGATTATCCACACTTGTGCAGTCTGTAAAGCAAACTCTGCAGTCTAGTCTGTGACTTAGAGACAGTGACTGTGTGTTAGCAGAGCCCTCAACCTTGTTTGACAAAATATAGGGAGATTTCTGGGAAGGTACCCCCAAAAATTGAAATTTCTCCACTGACATTGATGTACATAATAAAAGACGTTTTCCTCCTCCTAGGGGGTCTGGTCCCAAGAAAATTTTCCTGAATTATGATGTGTCTGAAGGGCTTTCCTGACAACTTTAGGGTATATTTTGTCAAAGAAAATTGAAAATTGACATTCTGCATACAGTTTGTAACATGTAATACATGTAATCACAATTTTACGAAGGTACAATCTAGCCTCATTCCATCACGGCCCTCATTTCCGCTCGGCGCTCCAGTGAGGACCTAGTAAAACCAAGATATTATGATAGAACCAAGATAGTCTAACTCAGATTTGTGTTTTTGAGAGTTTTAAACGGGCCATAATATTATCTTACCTTTGTGAAAATCAACCAAATATATTGTATTTAACATCCTCAAGCATTGAATAATTCAAATTTAAAAATGACGTCTTTGTCCGACATCAATAACATCCTCAAAAGTCTATCTTTGTTGACACAATATCGATCATTTCCAAACATTTTGATCTGTTTTGCCACGGCAAAATCACTGAGAATTGGCCACAAAAGCTATTTTAAGATCATCTCGTTTCGATGCGAAAAAATTACCGGGGTTCAGATTATCAAACAAGCAAATTTACTTTCTTGTGAAAAGTAAAACATTTTTCCGCGCGGTTCAGATGAAATCATGAAACCCGGTTCTGTTTGATTTTTTGCCACGCGCGACATTTCAAACGTATTGAATATCAGCAATGTTTAATAAATGTTTTACTTTTCACAAGAAAGTAAGTTTGTTTGTTTGATAATCTGAGCCCCGGTAATTTTTTCGCATCGAAACGAGATGATCTTAAAATAGCTTTTGAGGCCAATCCTCAATGATTTTTCCGTGGCAAAACAGATCAAAATGTTTGGAAATGATGTCTTATGTAACTATGATAACTATGATATCTTATGTATATCTTATGTAACTTTGGGGTATACGACAGTCATGGCGTACAGCGTGAATCTATAGAAAGAGTTGCTTTCTTTTTCATCTTGCTTCAAGTTTAATTACTCTTATGCGTGTCAGCGGCTTTCCCGGGGGGGGGGGGTGAAGCCCGAGAACCCCCAGGGATTTGTTAAATTGGTCTCACCAAACTAATTTAATCCCGCTGGGTGAGGGGCAACATTGATTTTGCAATTCTACCTCCCCCAGGGCCGGACATATTTAGCTTTCATTAACAAATTCAAGGTAAGAATGTATCTAATAAATAAAAAGATTCACAATTATGCATAATAGAGTTAAAATGGGATTTGATACTATTAAGTAACATTATTTTGATTATAAAAATTGATCTAAATTTCTAATGTTAAAATTTGAGAAATGTGAAAATTAGGGAATATCTGCACAAAAGGTATTGCCAGTGAATATGACAACAAAAATACTAATACAATTTTTCATACATGAATGCGCAATGTACAACAATTCTGATGGCAATATTTTTCATAAAAACCTGCTGACCGTAAACTACATTGCCCGGGGGTCATCCCTGGGGGTATAAATAAAATTTTCAAAAGAAGACAAAACCCCTTCCCCCTAGGGCATATATTTCTTAACAAAACTCTACTAATCCCGTTCCCCGGTCGCCACCCCCACCCCCCCCCCCCCCCGGAAAGCCGCTGATACACGCATTAAGTCCAGAGAAACCAGAAGTTTTGATAAAGTATGATATGTTGGAACTTACTTTGTTTGATTGATGTTAAAATAATTTGAATTTAAGACTGTTTTTCATGAAATGTATGAAACATTTCCGTCATGGTATTTTTGTTTTGAAAACTACGCTATCTTTGATAATAAAATCTTAAGCAAAAAATATGTAACATGAAATATATGTTTCGAATTCATTATATCCCAAAACGAATATTTCTTGAGATAAATGAGATTGAAAGTTGTTTACTTGATATTGTGATCGCATGTTAAAACAGGCCGGCCTGTGATGAAAGAATATTGAAAAATCGTCGGCATCATAAGTGTCAAGCGCACAGCAGACTTTCCCACGTAAGATTCCAATTAAATTTAATTAAATTTAGTTAAATCTCTAGTGCGCAGATTGCAAAAAACTCTGAAAACTGACTGTAACTCTAGAGTTGT
The DNA here is from genome assembly GCA_916610825.1 of Haliclystus octoradiatus. Lineage (NCBI taxonomy): Eukaryota > Metazoa > Cnidaria > Staurozoa > Stauromedusae > Haliclystidae > Haliclystus > Haliclystus octoradiatus. The sequence continues at coordinate 769,501 of OU744447.1, forward strand.
TTTACAATCTACTTTTAAATTTACACTATTTTTACAGTTAAGCCGATTGAATTCTTTCCTAGCTTCATCGCTAGATCGTTGATCTTTGAAAGGTAGAACTATATTGACTATATTTACATTTCATCAGGTGAAGGTCTAGCGCAAAAATCATTAAGTTTGATAAAAAATATAAAAAAGTTCTTTGGATTCTGTTCTAATTTGAGCTTTGTTGCTTGTTGACATTGTGCGTATATGTTTTATGGGCATCATTTAATAATGAAACAGACACCATTATCAGTGCATCTAGCAGTAGAAAAGGGCTTGATTTTCTGTCACCAAGCTAATCATGTCAGTAGGCCTAAATATTTGAATGGAAATCTGTCCACCGTAAATGGTATGTTCATAGTCAATTAATATAGCATCCTTAGCGGTGATGGTATCCTATAGGAACAGCATCCCCATTCTCTTTAATTCTCAACTGCTGTGTGTATGTTAAAGAAGCAAAACTGACTGGCAGGCGCTACACACTCAGGATCATGTGCATGTTTAATGTTTTTTGTTGACATGAATTTATGCTGGATAAGCGGCAAAGTTTGAACAATGAACATAATTCCATTGAATCAATGCAATTGCATTTTTGACAAAAGGACTTTTGCGGTGTTATCTTCAAAGTGAGATGGTTGAAACATGATAAGCCTAATTCAGCTTGAGCTTGCAGCGGTCATTTGTCAATTTTGTCTCTTTAAAGTGTATTGCAGACAATTCAAATATCTGACATCTGGTTCCTGGAAGATTAAAACTTCTGAGCTAATTACACACTGACACAGAACTAGAAATGGAATGAGATTGTGTCTATAATTAGCTATTTTGAGTATGAATTAGGATTGTTATGAATTCCATGTTCTAGATATGAAAGTGACGGCACAGGAGCTGGCTGATGCCCAGGTTCCAGTTCATCTGAGGGACTTCTGTGCTCATTTGGTGATTCCATTTTTGCAATGTCAAAGAGATAATTATTTTCTACCTTGGAAATGTAAAGCTGAACAACATGTCTGGGATAACTGCCAGATGGACGAGTAAGTTTAATTAAATCATACAGACTAAAAACAATTTCATTTGCTGCATCTGAGATACCGAGAGGAGGTATCTAGGCAAATTCCTTTACTCCTTCATGTTAGACCTCTGTATACAGAGAACAATGAGAACAATAGAATTACTTCAGGCACTAGCTTTAATTTATAGGATTCTAAATTAATAAATGGTTACTCATTTTATGCATGTTCCGACTAAACTTATTCTCCCTAAATTAAAGGAGCAAAAATGACCGGCAGGCGCCACGCACTTAATATCACGTGCATGTTTATTGTTTATAACACAATGTTCATTGTTGACATGAATTTATTACAAATTAGGCTTGCGTATAACAATAGTTTCAAAGCGAGACGGTTGAATTACGCTAAGCATAAATTCAAATTGATCTCGCAGCGGTCGCCGGTCAATTTTGCCCCTTTAACGTCCTTTTTCAAGTCAGTAACATGAACATATTGCTTGCATATTGCACATGAACATATTGAAAAAGTTTGGTGGCAGGCACAATTATAGTTTATTGTCCCCTGGGTTAGTCCGCAAAACTAGCAACTTTGTCAAGCTGTGATTTCGTGTCTGGATTGACATGACAAGTCATTGTCATGTTGGTGTGACAAGAGATTGTGTCTTTCTTATTTAGTCATTATCGCCGTATCAAAGAAAAAGAAAGACTGAAAATGGTCAAAGAGAAAACAATCAGCGATGAAAAGTAATCAAAAAACATTCAATTCAATAATAACATTATTCTATTTGCAGAATATATGTATCCCTTGTTACCATCGTCCTTTTCAGTGTTAATTAATTATATTCAACATTCAAGTATCCGTAATTAATTGATTGTAGTGATTTTCTAAAGATGAATTAAATTGTTCATCTTGAGGATACACAACACCTAATTGCCTTCTAATTTCATCTGTCAGACGAATTACAAACGCGCTTCCTTCGTGATCAAAAATATTGCTTTCAATTCGACCTTCTTCAATGCACTGTTTGACATGCTCAATGAGGTACCTGCAAAAGAAATTATTCAATTTAAAAAAATCGGTTTACAGTCAAACCAAACCGGTTGAAGCAGCCACCTCTATAGAGCAGATAGTGGTCACTCTCTCTACTTCTCATCTCATAGCTGACTGTTATATACAGGTTTCACTGTATTCTATTGAATCAACCTTGTATATAAAGGTCACCGGTATGTAGTGGTCAATTGATCTACCTCTCATAGCTGGCTGTTATATACAGGTTTCACTGTATTCTATTGAATCAACCTTGTATATAAAGGTCACCGGTATGTAGTGGTCAATTGATCTACCTCTCATAGCTGGCTGTTATATACAGGTTTCACTGTATTCTATTGAATCAACCTTGTATATAAAGGTCACCGGTATGTAGTGGTCAATTGATCTACCTCTCATAGCTGGCTGTTATATACAGGTTTCACTGTATTCTATTGAATCAACCTTGTATATAAAGGTCACCGGTATGTAGTGGTCAATTGATCTACCTCTCATAGCTGACTGTTATATACAGGTTTCACTGTATTCTATTGAATCAACCTTGTATATAAAGGTCACCGGTATGTAGTGGTCAATTGATCTACCTCTCATAGCTGACTGTTATATACAGGTTTCACTGTATTCTATTGAATCAACCTTGTATATAAAGGTCACCTGCATGTAGTGGTCAATTGATCTACCTCTCATAGCTGGCTGTTATATACAGGTTTCACTGTATTCTATTGAATCAACCTTGTATATAATGGTCACCTGCATGTAGTGGTCAATCTATCTACCTCTCGTAGCTGGCTGTTATATACAGGTTTCACTGTATTCTATTGAATCAACCTTGTATTTAAAGGTCACCTGCATATAGTGGTCAATTTATCTGCCTCTCGTAGCTGGCTGTTATATACAGGTTTCACTGTATCCTATTGAATCAACCTTGTATATAAAGGTCACCTGCATGTAGTGGTCAATTTATCTACCTCTCGTAGCTGGCTGTTATATACAGGTTTCACTGTATTCTATTGAATCAACCTTGTATATAAAGGTCACCTGCATGTAGTGGTCAATTTATCTACCTCTTAACCCATTAATTATAAGACAGGTTAAGCTAGACAAGAAGGGGCTCAAAGAATAACAGACTGCTCCCAAGTAGAGCTGGATGCAATTTTCAAATATCTGTAAAAATTAAAATAATATTATTGGAGACCAAATACAGTCAAACTCGTTTTAAGTACCACCTTGCATATCCTCTACATGGTTAGCTGATTTGACCATACAATTCATTTTTTTTATCGAGTTGGATAGCTTACTTTGCTCTAGGTTGTTAATAGATCTTGCATAAATTCAAGCCGTATAGTTGGTTGTCAATCATAACTGGTTCATTTCATTCACATTACTTACGCAAATCCTGCCCCATTAGGGAAAACAGTTGATGCTCCTATGTCTGGTATTGGAAACTCTTCCCTTTTGCCATCTGGAGTGATTATCGTTGCTGGTGCATAGTAAGGGGGCAGCACGGAATAGGTCCCATCAGGGGAGATGAATTTAATACCATCTTGATAGTCAATATCTAAAGAAATGAAAGAGATTGTATTTACTGAACCCAATTTAAATTGATAATCAGATATCCGATTTAAATTGATAATCAGATATCCGATTTAAATTGATAACCAGATATCCGCTTTAAATTAATAATCAGATATACGATTCAATCTGGTTATCAGATATCCGCTTTAAATTGGTTATTAAAACTCACTTGATCCTGTTGTGAATTGTAATAAAGTATTATTATCAAATTCAATTGATGTGATTGAGATTCTATCCACACCAGAATTCATTTTCTCACCAACTGATGAGATTCTATTAGCGTTGATTGGTCCAAATAAAGAATACATATATGCCAATGGATACGTTGCAAAACTTGTTACCATTCCACCGCCTATCGATGCGTCGTGAAATCTTGCGCGTTGTTGAAATTTCTTACCACAGAAACTGCCAGTTATAAGTTTTGGCTGACCACTTTCTCCAGCTGATGCGATACGTGATTTAATTGATTGCCAACCAGGAAATGTCAGAGACCAGAAATTCTAGAAATAAGTGCAGAATAATAGGTACTCTGACATGATGTCAGTACTTGTACTAATTAAATATTATACTGTATTTATCATACCAGAATAATGCTCTGCATTTGGCGACATAATAATCGTATTCATCATTCATGATCTTGTGCGCTACTACGATAAATTAACCCCATTACTTTTGTATATTATGTATATTGCAAAAAGTCTGCCTTTGTGAAGAAAAAAAAATCTCATTGAATAATGCGGGTACGATCAAATGCCTGCCAGTCTTTGCGAAAATGACATAATTATCGTGTACAAAGTTTTATCAATAATACCTCCATTAGAAAGCATCCACTCTGTTTTGCATACTGAATAATTTCCAACGTTTCTTTTTCATTTACTGCCAATGATTTCTCACAGAGTACATGTTTACCAGCCTGCAATGCGGCCATGCAAAGGTCTTTATGTGTTGTATTGATCGTAGCTATGTAAACGATATCAACATCTTCATCTGCAATTAGATCTTCGTAAGAACCATAAATCCTTTCTGCTCCAAATTTCTGTGCATATTCTTCTGCCTTCTCAATTCTTCTTGAAGCAACTGCAAGTAATTGATTCTCATGTGTGGCAGTGCTCAAGTATTTTAAAGCAGAACAAAAGTCAGAGCTAACATGGCCAGCACCAAGCACTCCCCAACGTAGCACCGTATAACGCATTTTGGGTTTTTGCACACGAGAAACGAGATGTGTGTACAACTGTGGAGTGGTTGTGAATATAACATCACCCTACGTAGATTGCCGTAGTTAGCTATAGCTACCTGCAGTCAATTAATATTAAAAACACTTTCAATTGCTTTTCCCTAGATGGACTTGTTTGTGCATTTTCAATTGACGTTTATTCATTGTTTTATTGCGTCCTTTTCCCATTTGGATTTAAACGCAGGTATTTAAACCTGTTCAGATTTGTTAACTCTTTAGTGGACAGATTTATGATTTTCTTTAATCTGCTTTATTTTACGCGAACTTTGTTCCATTTAATTAGTGCATTAATAAGTAAAGTAACGATCGATATGGTTTAACCGTGCGTCAACTGTGTGCATTTATGTTTTGTCGTACTTTTCATTCGTACTTTACTTACACAGGCAAAACAGCTATATTCAGACGGTTTCCCGCATCGATTGTTCTTTTTCGATTGATGAATTGAGAAGAATCGTCTCATTACAGCATCTTTTGAAATTATAAATATTGCAAAAATAATGCTGTAATCTGCACAAATACATATGGAATGTAGCCGAATGATATTTACGGCATTTCATGGACTGTTTGCCCTTCTGTTTAGAAACGCATCGCCTTGCATTTCTTGTTGCTCATGCTTAAGGGAACTGTTTCACGTGAATACACATTGTTGGTTTAATTTCTGAGATAGCATCAAGGACAATTGAAGCATTGAAATATGAATAACGTTTGAAAATATGGAACTAATATAACTTCTAGTCGGTTTTATTTGGAATACAGAATCTAGCAAGATTTCTATAATATATATTCACGTGATTTCTATTTAACAAACGAATAGGTTGGCAAAACGATGTAGTTGACCGTTAACGCAACAGCTATAGAGGAAAGCTATTACTTCGGTCCGCCATACAAGAGGCACATCTCGCTACATCGTTCTTGTATCAAACGGTGACACACTGCACAGGGAGATTCGTCGTTTATGTACCTGGCAAGCTTCATGGGCATCCGTAATCTGCAGATGGAGTCTATAACCAATCGCAGAGGATATACTCGGGCAGCCATTAGAGACCTAAACAAATTCTGGGCATCCGATGCTCACACTGACGTTAATTTACGACTGTCTGAGACACTCCGATATAGGAATCCTCTACACCACTCAATCGGGTTTTGCCTCGATTCAGCTGATCAGGATCACATTGGCGAAACGTTTCGTATTGCCCCGAACCACACACTTTAAAAAAATTTCTTTCTTTTCTAAATCCACTATTAGTCATCATCATTAGAATGTCATTTAGATCATGATGAAAGATTAGAATCGTATGCTCCGCAATTTCTGCGATATCGTTCGCTGGCAAGTGCAACTCACTCAGTAACGGACACTGGACATATTCATGCCTCATGCAGAGTGATCGTGACACATAAACCTTTGCCCGTAAGATCGCGATTAAAAAGATCCGGTAGTGAAAAACGTATGTACACTTTACTACAAACTGATCCAGTGTGAATGCGTTTGGGGAAATATCGATCCCATCGATTAATTATTGAGTTCATAATACGCTCATTTCGGTTTTAGTATCGTATCATTGAGATTCCTGCAAGCTTCGGATTATAACCAGATATCGGGTTAATTAAATAATAAAAATACCATTTGTCTCGCTCCTTTTGTGATTTTTCCTGATTATGAGGTCATACGATTTTTAACTCATTGATCCTACTTTTATCAGAGACTTTTATACTTTGAGGAACAACGAACAATTACTACATCTACAAAATGATTTGAAGCTTATCTAGGAAGCTAAATATGTAAGTATAACAACATTCAATGCATTGATAATACATGTATGAAATTTCACTCTTTATCTTTAACTTGCGAGGTACTTTTGAATAGGATATTTTGTGTTGTGCAAGCTTCGTTTCCATAGTAGTTGATCCGCTTTCACAGTGACGGAGCGATTTCTATATTTGAAGACGTTCATTTGTGATAATTTGACTCACAGATCCGTAGCTACAATTTTGTGAACTACCTCGATAATAGTCTTCTTCAATTCCCCAAGGCAGCTGCGTGATTTATGCTGGGAGTTAGGTAGTAAGAGCATAAATCACGCAGCCCTTCCCTTTATATCGATCGACAAATTCACAAGTTTGACGATATTTGTATATTGCCAACAGCTATTAATCTTTTTCGGTATTCGTTTGAACACGAAAGATATCTTTTTATCTAGATAATTTACATTTCTCATTACATCAAATTTTGCGAAAACGATTAGACGAAACCAGCCTACTTAAAAATCATAAAACATCGAACTTTCACAAAGATTATTCAAATCATTTCATGTAAATATTGAAACATCTCAATTTTCTTCTCTCAATCAATGGTTATGAAAACTAAAACCTGCTTGTCGTTACCTCGTTCTCAACAGTTTTTGAGATGTTTCATAAAAATGGTCCTTGTTGAATTATTTGATGATGGTAGGCAAAATTCTGATTAATCAAGACCATTTGTAATAACATTCATTACAGCTAGCTCCTCATAGTTTGGACGTGGGTAGTTTAGGAAAGAATTGATGCCATACGGTTGTGACGTCAATATGGATTTCAAAGGCATATTATTTACATTCTGTCTTCAGTCTCTTTGAGCCTTACTACAATGGTTAGAACTATCTTTGTTCAAAGCAAATACTGTAGATTGGAATCACTGGAAGAGTAGTTCATTTATGTGCCACAGCATAAATTGAGGTAATCATTCAGTTCGTTATCTGGTAGTAGACTGGATTGAGCACTGACATGTTATTACCCGTAATTAAAAATCTTATTTGCTATTTCAAGGCTAAGATTACACTATACATGTTACCTATCTGAGCAGAGTTATTTTCATACCGGTTAGGCCTCTCAATGACACTACATGCTTGCTAACTGGTACGCTCCACTCGCTTTTGCTAAGTCAAAATGACCCCACATTTGAAGTGGGATGAAAAGTGCCCGGATGTGAATCCAGAGCAAAGCGGCATAGTGTAATCAATAGACTTGGATAGCTTTGACCTCCAGTGTTTCAGTTTAATAAATTTAGCCATGGCGCACTTGGTTACCATGATTACTCTATTATATTGACATCTGCTGTTCAACAGAGCAGTGGACGCCTTCAGTGTCATCATTAACCAATCCGGTATGACTTTACTCTGATTGCGCAATACTTACCCGGTATGATTCCTAACCGACAACTTTCCAAGTCTCACGGCTTTGTCATGAGTATCATGCTTTTACACTAATTCTCACAGTCTCACGGTTTCTCTCATTTTCTCACGGCAAAATCTAATCTTAAGAAAATGTCCCTACTTTCTGTGTATAAGCTCTTTGATAATCTAATTAATGTTCAACATCTCAATTTATACTCTGTTGGATTATTCTAGCTGTTGTTTCTGTCTTTCTGAACTGCTTTTGTGTTTTCAAGTGTCAACATTATCCAAAATCATGCCAAAATGTTATCGTAAATTTTCCTTTCAAGCCATTTTGAATCCATGACGAAATTCATGCCACTCTAGAATTGGGCCATCTGAAGGAATGGCCCCTGTATATTATCCCCAAACTACGGAATTTCGAAAATCTCACTATTTTTTCATATCTCAAGTTGGAAGGTCTGCTAACCGGTATTGGGTAATCTTAGCCTAATTGTACTATTCTCTTGGCCTAGATGTAGGCTACATAATCCGTTATTATTTATAATATTTGTCAACGATATCCCAGACAGTTTACGTGCTGGATTTAAGCTGAAAATGTATGCAGATGATGCAAAATTCTATTTATCAAGAGACAATAATGAAAATAACAATTCAGATCCTTTATCTATGACATTGGACACCTTCTGTCAATGGGCAAATGATTGGCAAGTGATCATTGCTCATGAAAAATGTAATCAGATATCTATTGGAAATGCACATGTTGATCACATGCAGTATTCTTTAGACGATCATCTTCTCAAAGCTGTTGAATCTATTAAAGATCTTGGTATCATTATTTCCTCCGGTCTGAAATTATCCCTTCACTGCAAAGCTATTGCGTCAAAAGCTCATTCTCGTTCTTTTTTAATTTGGAAATGCTTCAAATCAAGAAATCCAAAGTCGTTATTAAAAGCCTACACAGTATACCGTATGTATAAGACCTATCATTGAATCAGACACTGCAGTATGGCCTACACACTACACAGTATACCGTATGTATAAGACCTATCATTGAATCAGACACTGCAGTATACCGTATGTATAAGACCTATCATTGAATCAGACACTGCAGTATGGCCTACACAGTATACCGTATGTATAAGACCTATCATTGAATCAGACACTGCAGTATACCGTATGTATAAGACCTATCATTGAATCAGACACTGCAGTATGGCCTACACAGTATACTGTATGTATAAGACCTATCATTGAATCAGACACTGCAGTATACCGTATGTATAAGACCTATCATTGAATCAGACATTGCAGTATGGCCTACACAGTATACCGTATGTATAAGACCTATCATTGAATCAGACACTGCAGTATACCGTATGTATAAGAGCTATCATTGAATCAGACACTGCAGTATACCGTATGTATAAGACCTATCATTGAATCAGACACTGCAGTATACCGTATGTATAAGACCTATCATTGAATCAGACACTGCAGTATGGTATCCAAATTACATCAAGGATAAAATAACCATCGAGAAGGTGCAGAAGAGATTTACTAAACGACTCTGCAAATTAGCAAATACCGTATAGCCTTCACAATTACTCTGATCGTCTCTGATCATCGACTGAGAACGGATCTTATAAATAATGACTTTCAATATATTTCATGGCTTTGTTGAAGTCGATATAAATAAAAAAAATTTAATGAAACCAAAAACAAAATACACGTTAAGGAGAGATCATTCTTTAATGTTGGAATCAGCCAAAGTAATAAATGTCACCATTGGTTGTATCTTTTGTCATGGTTTTGTCAATGTTTGGAACTCATTGCCTGATAGCGTTGTGACAGCAAAGCATCCTATCAATTTTAGCAATCGATTATCAAAGGTTGACTTATCGCCATATTGCAAACAATTTTAATTGTGTTCAACTTTGAACAATATATCAATATATTTGATTATTCATTTTATTAATCATGCATAAAGCACTTGTAGGCTCTATTTAAGTTGAAGTTGTACTTCCCATTATTTGCCTGTCAATGTTACACCATTTCATTTTTGATAAATATATTCTATAAGATAATATAGTACTGGCCGTATGTTAGTTAAATGGCTAGATCATACGCTGGATCCTACTGCTAAAACCGTTTATGAAAAACGCTAAGGATATTTTTGTTTAATATACCTGTGAAGAACATTTCCTTCCATTAAACTTGAATATATTTTATTTCCTTTTATAGTCATTCGCCATGGCGGAAGCGAAATCTGTAAAATCTGATATGGAATTGCACCTATCTATTAGGCAAACTTACCAAGCTTTAACGCTTTGTTTGTCAAATCAATTTATTGATGCACATAAAATGTTACATCTGTAGTAAGTATTAATCATTTATTTCATTTATTTTATTCAAAACTAACACAAAATGATAGGAATTCATGTTTCCTAAATGTAGTGAAAATGTATTTTCCTTCTCACTATAAATTTAACAAAATCAATTTTTATGTTATGTATAAGGTTGTGCCATGTAAACTGTGTGATCATTAATATCTGAAAATGCGCAATAAGGCTGCGAAAATTTGTTTTCCTCATCATCATCATTAATACCTTGAAATACTTTAATCCGCTTTTGATATGTATCATTTTAGTATTGAAATCAATGTGAAAATTATTTACAGAATTAGACATTTGATCATCTACATAAACTAGAAAAAGTAATTCGCAAACAATTGATCCTTAGAAATACTTTAATTTTAAAAAGATAACTCCCTTACCTGCTGTTTAATTTCTTAGTGTCGACAGCAGTATGTACCACGCATTGGGGTATGCAACAATATCGTATTTGCAAGCTTTGATGACTTACGAACCGGTAAGTATTTCATAAATAGAGTGATAAATAAACAGTGTCCTGTGGTTTTATCAATTTGCCTGGTTGTTGTTCGAGCGTATACGTGGCAAGGACAGTATTGGAATATAGCTAGGTGCAGTCACACAGCCAATATCAACCCACAGCTGGAAGTCTTGATGAAACACCACACACTCCTAGGACAAACCTTTTCTGCTAAACATTGCATATTCTAGTCTCATTTAGACTTTGCCGCAAGTCCCTATTCTGAGAATAGGATCGTAATGTATAAAAATGTAAACATTGCATTGCGTTTTTCTATGTTTCTATCTTTGTTACTGTTTTTATGACCCTTTTATGCATTTGGGCTGAGAACGGGTTGACCAAAAAAATGCTGTCTATAATTCCATTGTTTGATAGGTTCAACTAGGGTCCAACAAAAGTGGGCATCCTAGGATCCTAGTTCCCGGAAGGCTAAATAAATTAAAAGAAAATAGATAATTATCTGATTTATAGGCCGAACCTTCAAATTTGCAGCTTTCTCCGCTTTCAAATTAACCTTTATTCTTTCCATATGAAATAAGGCTTTATAAATATAATTCAATATTTTGATGATAATGTTCATGTAATTTTTTTTTCATTTACAAACTTGAAAGTGTTATTTTTATTTTCTTATCATTGCACAACTTTTGAAGTTCCTTTGAACCTTTCTGGAAATATGTAAAATGTGAACCTTTATGAAATTTCATGGGAAATTACGCATGTACGAACATATGCACCATTTTCATAGCAATATTTTGGTTTGAAACTTTTCGATCCTAAACTTTTCGGTCTTCAACGTTTCGACGATAAAACTAATTGCCGTAGAATTTTATTGGCAAAATTTTAGAACATATAGCTTTCAACGAAATAGAACACACATGCGGCAAACAGTAAAAAAAAATTTATTGCAAAATCTTTGCATTTCCATACCTTAGTCCTTAACCTTCAATTCAAAGAAGTGACATTTTCCTTCTTGTTCAAATGAAAATTAAAAATTGCAATTCAAAATATTTGTAAAATAATTTATAGTACTATCAATGTGAACATAACAGATTCAAGACATTTATTTCTGTTGATTTCATTTCAGGAGTTAATACAATCTGCATGCCAAGATTTGAAAAAGGCGTCTGCTGTTTGCGAAAGGTATGTACTTCTAATTTATTGTATATTATATTGTACAAGTCAATGATACTAAATTGGGCAATTCGGTTGGTCAAACAGCCATCAATTGTGAAGATGTATTGTATTGCTTTGTGTTTCGTAACCATTATAAAGGAGGAAGGATGCGATGGATAATTGCGTAGATAGGCCATTAGAATACTTTTGTTTCAAAATTGACCAGTTAATCATTGACCAACACAGTTATTACTCTCAGGCTCAGCCAATATCAGCACAATGACCTTGGCAGACCTTATGGTGTCATTATCAGTGTATTCATTGTCATCATTACCCATATTCACTGTGTCTTTGATCAATTACTGTCCTCCAGGATTGTATATCTATAATTGATTGATTTTCTCTTTTGATAATAAAAATGTGAAATTATTTGCATTTTAGTATGAAAGATAGCGACAAAAAATCACGATTAAATTTGACAATGACAATAACAAAAGCAATGTCGAAACGTCAGAACAAATTTAATTGTGAGTTTTTGTTGCTATCTTTCATACTAAAATATCTTACATCTTCATCAAGTATATTATAACTTGATCAGGGCAGGGCCAGGACATTCCCATAAGGGTATCCCTATAAGGGGTATCTTATTTTCTATTTTGAGTCCTACGATAAGGCATTACTTTACCAATGCTGGGTACATTAATTGCTCATTCCAAACTGATATAATGACCACCTCTACATATCAACCATCTGTCAAAAGTGGCCACTTGTAGCATCATTAAGGAATAACATGTATATTAGTATTGATTGTGATGTTCTATAATTTCATTATTTGCTTATTTGCAGGTTTCGAAGGAAGAATACATGGACTGATTCACTGTCGCATTTAGCTGGACGACATAATTATGATGATTACACTGAAGGTAGTTAATGGTTACTTATTTTATTTTAAAATCATTTCTCAATCAACGTCAATCATCACATTGGTTACTACAGTTGAATCTGACAATAACAGTACGCGAGAGAGACAAACCATTTTACCGATTTTGGCAGAATCCGTTGTTAGCGGTAAATATTTAGCAAAGTTTGACCAATGACATGACATTCCATGAGTTTACGTAGAGCCCTCGATCTGATAATTCCCTATTTTCCCGCTCAAACTTGTTTGATAATTGTTTATTGTTGATAACAATTAATAAAGACTATGAAAATACTTCCAGCAACAGCATCTTGCAGCTGAGCAATTGGTTTTTGTGGAGAACTAAAAGCAGAACAAAACAATAAAATGAATATATTTAATCAATTCAACGCTGACCAGATGGGACATTAATTTTTACCCCAAAGTGTCCTTATTCAGGGATGTTGAGAGTTGCTAAATAAAACATGTGATAGGAAAAACATTCATGCATCAAGTGATTCTCTATCAAGTGAGCTAGATATCCCCATGCCCCCATATCGCATAATTTTGAATCTGACATCTGTTGCTCTTAACTGCAAATAAAGCATAGCTGTAAATATTTCAACACTTGAAAATGTGCTGGATGTATTAGGTAAGTGGAAAATTACAAAAAATACATTGAAACCTGTATATAACAGCCAGCTATGAGAGGTAGATAACTTGACCGCTATATACAGGTTGCCTATATATAAAAGTTAGGTTCAATAGAAATAATACAGTGAAACCTGTATATAACAGCCAGCTATGAGAGGTGGATAAATTGACCATTATAGACAGGTGGCCTTTATTTACAGGGTTAATTCAATAGAGCATACCATTTAGACATTGCAACAGTGACCACTATAGACAGGTGGCCAATGCATAGAGGGGATTGTTATAACAGGTTTGACTGCAGCTTTAACATTTCATTCTTTCCCTTCCTATTATCAGTTCCTCTCTTCCAGGAAATATGATTGCCTCCTGCCCCCACCCCCTATACCAACCTTATTTCACCAGGATCAAATAAATGTACTGTTCAATGTGATAGATATGAGTTTATGATAGCCAGCCAGAGTTCGCTCAACCAATTGATGAATAATTTAGATATTATGGCTTTTCCCTTTTTTTATTTTAGTTGAAATCCATGCAGAAATATGCTTTGCTGAAACACTTTTACTGCGTGCAATTCTCACTTTTGTACAGGTATAAACATTTCATATCTCACCGACATCATCTTTTAATCTATTAAAACTAATGCAGAAAGTGTAGCCTTATGTTCGACTGATGTCTAGAATTGTCACTCTTTGATTATGCACTTGGAGTAATTGTCCCTTCTCTGCCAACACCAACACCATGAAAATGCCATAAAAGTTTTGTGAAAACATTATGAAAATGTAAGAAAATGAAAACCACAAATTTATGAGACCATGAAAACGTTTGCAAGCCACGAAAACAGCCATATTCACTGTACATATTGAAATGTGAAAATGCCATGAAAATGCAATGAAGATACCCTAAAATGTCATACTTTTTTCACGGTTTTGGTGTCGGTAGTGCTTACTGCTACCAGCTGCAGATACGTACGGGATGAGAAAGAGCAGCTATGCAATGTCAATTTTTTATTACCGGAATAATATGGTACTTATCAAATAAAGTCAAGGCTGTGTTGATCATTTGAAGATTCAAATTACAAACCATCATACTTAGTGGTAATCTATTAATCTCTGAATTGTTAATCTATTCATCTCAATCTCAGAGTTCCAAAAGCCTCCTTAAGAAGCATTTACATACCATTAAAAGTTACTGCATCTTAACTGTTAAGTTCATATTTAATTAACCTTGTAGCTGTATATATATATATATATATATATATATATATATATATATATATATATATATATGTTTAAGTATTATTGTAATCAATTGAATGAAGGTTTCTGAATAATAATGAATGATGACAATGATGATGATATTTTGAATGTTTCTATTTTGTTTGAAAGGATGAAGACCTAATCAGTTTTATCAAAGGAGCATTGAAAATGAGACAATCATATCAGTTATATAAGTATGATATTAATGTTCGCAATTATTCGTGTGAATTGCATGAGTGCAATTTGGATGACTGACTTTCCTGGCAATTTATCCGATTTCAATGGGGGTACAGATGTTGAACAACTAAAAATTTGATTTAGAATAGAACGCTGTTGCTATGTATAAAACATGCTATCCCTCTAACATTACAGATCACGGTCACGATACGACATAAAACATTACTATCAGATCCTGCTTGAGATCAAAGTGAATGTCCAGCCTCTAAATCATGACTCACCCTTTATGAAAACTCTCTTCAGATTTTAAAAATGAGGATTTGTTACATTAGAATATTACTTCTTTTCTGCACAAAGTTTTATTCTGCCAATATCAAATACAGGCATTTAAAATGTACATTTTCATTTTTGCACAACTCCATCGTAATCACAATTTTATGATATGCCTAATTGTTATTGAAGAATCTATTTTGAGCTTTCCCAATTAAATCTCCCCTTGTAGATGAAATGATTTCCCATTTAATCGTATTTATATTATTAAACTGCAGGCAGTGTCAAACATTAATGAAGAAAGAACCTGTTTCATTGAAAAATACTCGTTCTCAGTCTGATTTTGAAGGTGGAGTAAAACTAGGAATTGGTTCATTCAATTTGGTGAGATATCTTTGTTGGGCTTGTACAATTGAACTTCTAACGGCCATCTTAAGACAAGTGGTCATTATGTCGCAGTTGATTCAATAGAATAATGAGAATACTTGTAGGCTATTACTATATTACTTGACATTGGAATGGCCAAATGAACTAGTGGCTTCTATATAGAGGTGGTCAATATAGCAGGTGCTAACTGTACCATAATTATATATATATGTGTCTTTATTCTCGGCAGGACATACCATCTTAAGATAACAGGTTGCATATACAAAGGCAATGCAAATTATTCTCTTACATGAATATGAAATACGAATTTGAGAATAAATTAGCTATTGTTAATTAATGCTAACAAATTAATATATCTATAATGATATTTCTATTTCTCCAGATGTTCTCGTTACTGCCAACTAGGATTTTACGGCTGCTTGAATGGGTCGGATTTTCTGGCAATAGGGTATGTGGACTACATAATACATTTTATCAACTTTGTCTGTGTTATTAAAGATAGGCAGTTCATACATTTTCTTTATATAACATTAGCAAAGGAAATACAATACAGTACCTCTCGTTCTATCCGTGTAGTGAGAAAAGTCAGAATGCGATTATTTTGGTCATTTCGTAGACAGATTATACAAAGAAACAATCTGTCTGCATTGTAAGCTAACCCCTGCGAAAAACGGCTCATGAACGTTAAATGGCCCCAATTTTCATGAACTGTAAAATGACTTTAGGCAAATTCTATTGCAGGTGTCAACAAACAATAATCCACACTCTATGATGTGATATAATTCTGATGTGATATATATTTGGTAATAAAAAGAATACATACAGATTTTTGATTTCTGATGATTGCTTGGTTCTAGCGTTGTGTGAATGATCTATTGTTTTCATCAATTGCTCTATATTTCTTTCGTCCTTATTCTATACTTCTTATTGTTCTTATTTTCATTTTGTAATGGTCACTTATATGAGGATTTTGACTGCATATAAATATATTACAAGTAATCTATATAAATTATTACCAGGTCCAACCCTTAAGCAAACTGCTGGTTTGCTTTGATGACCCATGCATAATTTACAAATATAGGTTCCCAAATAATTTGAATATTAGATATATCAATAATAATATTAGATTAGTAAATATAAATAGAGGAGTCAAAGACTACACATTTTGTTACTGTAACTTACGCTTTACTGTAGCTTTATTGCGATCATCAGACAGTTAAAACCTAATAATAAAAACATACATGGTACCTCTGATATAGACTTACATAAATTGCAGCTATTATTAAATGGACAAAGCCTATTGTATTGCAATATGCGCGTTTTCTATGTGATGGATTAGTACTTTATGATTTAAAAACGGAATTGGATAACAAAATTATACGGTCAGATCTCAATTTGGTCAATAAACTGAGTAGTTTTTATTGAGAAGATTGATGAGTTCTAAAATGTGTCTCTACGGCGAGATACCCTCCCTAACACAAACCAACAGTGCACCAGGACTTTGTGTCATTACAACTGCTAAATATATTGAACCAATGTAAGTTAACAATGTTTCAGCAGACGTTAGACCCCATTTTACAATCTTTAACTGCATGATAAAAGTGGTACTAGTACAATGGTATGATTGTATCACTATTTTCTATCCATAATTAGTCATTTTGTTGTCTTTGTTTTTAGAAATACGCTTTACAGTTGCTAGATGAAGGAGCAAGCACCCCAGGTCTGCGAGCACCTCTCTGCGCTATTTATACATTATCATACCATGTTATGATTAGCCATTTTCTGGGAAATGAAGATTACGATTTGAAATATTCTGAGCGTCTTTTATCTGCAAATCTTGAAGAATTTCCACAAGCAATGGGATTGTTATTTTTCCGTGCACGTCTACATCAGATACGAGGCCATTTTGACATTGCTTTGAAAGAATACTTGAGTACGTTGGACGTTAATGTTGATTGGAAACAAGTTCATCATATTATTTATTGGGAGATGATGTGGTGTAATTGGTAAGAACAACAACAACAACAAAATAAATTATTTTTAATAATAATAATTAAACCCGTACAATTCATTAGGTGCAGTGCAGTGACCAATATCAACACACATCTTGGTGAAGCACCTTCCATTGCAAACCTTTGCTAAATATTACACATTGTAATCCAATTTTCGCAAGTCCAATTCGTATATTTGAGAATATAATCGTAATGAATAGCAATCCTGGCATTAAAAGTAATGTAGACAGTGTCGCCCTACGGAAGGCACCCGTACCACTCCTCTATTTCTAGATGAGTGGCTTTTTTCACTGAGAGCAATGATTTTAAACGCTCTTTGTTGATCTCAGCTGCGACACTGCAGATCAATTTCAACAGATTTCATGGCAGATAGGTCTTGGTTGTCAATGCGCAACGATGCGCCGCAGCTACTCACAATGCAATTCCCTCTTGACCATTCCATCCGACATCCTCAGATGGTACTCATTTGATGTTTATTTGCCTGATTCCTTTGCCTGGTACCTGATTCATATTTGCTCTAAGCTCTTAGCAAATATGAATGTCTGATTTTTTCGTTTATTAATTATTAATTATATATATATATATATTTATTTTGTCTTAATTTTAGCTTCAAATTGGAGTGGAAGAAAGCTTGTGAATATGCAGATTTTTTATCTAAAGAAAGCAAATGGTCAAAGGTAATACAGTTTTAAGTTACTATGACTACAGTAGATCAATAGTAGTGAGTAATTCAATGAGTAATGTCCACTTTTCTATTCCTAGTGGAGTTGCTCTTTCTGCTAAAAGCAATGATTGTAAATTCATATCACTGAGTGGCAGTGCAAATCCATTTCAGCAGATTTCATGGCTTTGAATTTAGCTGCATGCATTGATGCGTTAATGTGTATCTGCCATCAAACGATAGTACTCATGTGATATTTCAGATAAAGTCAAGACGGAGTTGAGCTTTGAAGGATTTGATTCACAGACAGTCAGACCTGGGCTAGATTCATTTTCTCTTATAAATTTTCACATTTTACATTTTAAAGTGAAGGATAGCAACAAGAGAAGTTTTCTCTTGTCGCTATCCTTTACTTTAAAATGTTTTACTAAGAAACTACTAATAAAAACTTTTCACATATTCGTCATATTTGCCTTTTTTTCAAATCACAGATCCAGAGTTATACTTTCGAACCACTTTTGATTCCTTCGAACAATATGATTTTTGAACGAACAACTATGAACAAACTCAGTTCTGCTGTTTTGCTAGTCACTATGATCGTATGAGATGACACAGAAAAGAAAAAGATTTTAATTCTGAATTTTGAAATATATTATTATCAAATATCGACGATGTTTAAGATTAAAAAGTGTATTTGCAATTACAGGCATATTGTTTGTGTTTTTGTCACTAAACATGGTTACTGAGTTGTTTTGGCTTGCATGATCCAAATATAACAGTTAACCCATCATATTATTAGAACAGCATTCAAATGTTTTTGAAGTTTTCAATATTTTGTACCAGCAACCTCAAACTCACAATCAAAATTATGCAGCATTAAAACCTTAAGGGCCCCATAATTGGCCTGGTCTGTGCTTTACCTCCGTTCTCGGTTGCTTGTATACTTGTATCTATGTCCTTGGAAATATATACCGTGAAACCTGTATATAACAGTCATAAGCCAGGTAGGATAATGAAAGGTATATAAATTGACCACTATCAACAGGTAATAGAGATGGTCGTTATAACAGGTTTGACTGTTTATTTAATCTGTTTTTATTTGTTTCTAGACTGCCTATTTATATTTAAATGTATCGTTCAGAATTATGGATGAGATATCAACTGCCAATTCTCATAAAGTTAAATTCTCTAAAGAGATTGATGATCTAATGAGGTAATAACATGAAAATTAATTGCTTGATACCTTATCCCATTTGTATAATTAGAATTCCATCAGTGGCTGATTTCTACTAACCATTTAATTCTCATATTCTGCATTGTTTAATGTCCCACTGTAAGCAATTTCAACTGAAGCAAGACTTAACACACTTATTGTACAATAGGTTTTACAAAAGTGGCATTCGCTTGCAAAAGAAGTTATAATAACATATACCCGCGGGATTACTTAATTCCATTCCTGAACAGAATGGTATTGGAATGTTATCATAAGTTTCAGTTAATAATATTAGAAAATTAGAAAGTGAGCCATTTATGATAAGACTTTAATATGTTTGATTAAATGTTGTAATGTAATCAGTCCTATGAAAAAGTTTTGTGTGTGTTTGTGAATAAATGATGATGATGATGATGATGATGAAAGCTCTTCCTTGTAGCTTTGAGTTCCATGTTCAAATCAGTAAGATGTTATACACCTTTTTCATATATGGTCAATTGGTCATATATGATCAATACATCCATTAAATTTATTTTTCAGTGAACTTCCAAAGCATAAACAAAGAGTTGCTGGAAAGTCAATTCCATTTGAGAAGTTTTCTATTCACAGAGCACAACAATTTGCTAACAGCGAAAGGTTTCTAGCTGTTCCTGCTATAGTGAGTACACGTTAATGCCTGGCTATTTCCCGGGGGTCTGGGGGCCGTGCTGTCATTCGGCTAGTTCATAATTATGACTGTTATACTAATATTTTGTAGAAGCGTTGATTTTATATTAAAGCAAAGATAGACATTAACTTTAAACTCAAACTTTATTGTTTTTCATTCAACACGTGAATTCGATCTTTGATTGTTTCGTTTTAAGGAAGTGATTTATGTTTGGAATGGGTTTTCAATGTTAAAACACGATAAAGGATTACTCGAAAAGTTTTTAGAACTGGTTATTGATTGTCAAAAGTCGTTGTCAAAGAAACAAGGTAACCATGGTAGCAATTTTCTAATTTTGATTATTTTCTCAGGGTAGGTCTTTGGGGCACCAAAGCAAACAGAGTTAATCAGTCATAGCCCCCTAGCCCCAGTGTCTTGCCAACTGAGTGGGTCACAAGGACAGTTTCAATGGGGTTTTGGTTCCCATTAGGGGCATGGATTAGAGAATGTGTTGAGGGACTTTTAAAGACTCTCTGTGTCCTGAGAGTAGAACATGTCAAAAGTCTTAGTCGAGACTCATTATTATTTGCACAGTAAAACTAATTCTGAAGTGCTCACGAAAACAGCGCAGCAAAATCAACAACTGAAGTATAGCACAACAGAACGATAATAATCCATAAGAATTTTGTATTTATGACTCTCCGTAGCTGAAAATCGAAAATAGTCGCTTAATTAAGCATTACAATATAAAAGAGATAATCCAAAATTATTATTTTGGTGATGTTTAGGTTTTATACGCTTGAAACAGATTTAAGAACAGCACAAGAACAAGCAATGGCTAAACATTTTATAATCCTAACTATATTTAATTTAATTCAATTTAGTTTAGTTATGAAAATACAAGTGGTTCCAAAAGTTTCACATTTTTAAAGTTTGAAAAGTTTAGAGCGTTTTGTATTTAGAACTGAATATTTATTTCAGAAAACCTTAAGAATAAACCTTATTGGAACTCTAACAGTTACATTCATTATCATTTGCCTGGCAAGTTCTTATTATTTAATGACTACTAGCAGTTTAATTTACCAATTTAATAATTTCAGTCTCAAATTTGAAAAACAATAAGAACTGGTTCTTATCAAACAACTGCTTATTACTGCAGTATATATCACTCTAGATCAAAGAGTGTTTTAAAATGTACTGCTAAAATAAAATATCAAACAAGTGAATCCGCCTATCTCATTGCCTATTTTAAAATTCAGATATTTAGTAGGCCTTTTAGAATTTTAAAATATTATTTGTATGTTTTATTTGTAGACGAAGATTTACCTGACGATGTAAATAGCTATTGCCTTTGTGAATTTCTACGTGGTATTTGTAACAAACATATGGGGAATAATGAAACAGCAAAAAAATGTTTTGAAGAAGTAATTCGAATGTAAGTCATGTTGTTAGCTCGATCTAATTTTATATTATGCTCTATTTTAACAAACATTGAGCACTTTCACATATATGTGTTTTACCTTATATTACATTATTACATTATAATTAAATACCTATATAGGATATTTGTTTGTGCATTTCAAGATTTCTATTTTAAACTCACATTCACTCCATATATAGTATAATATTATCTATAGTATACATTTGAATAATAATAAAAGAGTCAAGGAAGACACACCATATTATAGGATGCATTTATTTATTCATAAGAAAACAGCTTTAAAGGGGTTTCTGAATTAATGATGACGACGATTAACCTAATTATATAGTACATTGGTAATACAAAATTGCAAATCATTTATTTTAAACGGTACACTGATATTAATACAAGATCAGTGTAAGTTTTACAGGAGAACACGTATTAGTAAATATATCAGTCTTTCTTTCTATTTGCTACACATAAATAGAGAGAGTCATGATTTTTAATTTTCTATTTTCAATCGTTTGAATTCCTTTTAGATCATCTCAACATTCCAAAGCTATTGATAATCATTTAGCCCCGTTCTCATGTGCTGAGTTGGGGTTTCTGTTGAAGGAGAAAGGGGAACACCACGAGGCAAAGAAACAATTCGAATACACGAGGTATGACCACTGTGGGTATGACGTATGCCAAACGGCAGAAATGGGATGGAGTGTCATTATGTATAAATGGACTTTTTCAACTTCTAAAGAAATTAATAAACTAATAAATCTATTACTGTATTGCCAAATGTTTGAGTCAAAATATTTCATTTCAACTTATGAATTATTCCTATCTAGAATTAGTAATCCAATTCTATACTAAACTTTTGATGTCTTTATCTCAAATCTCCGAGATAAACATTTTTAAATATTGGTACATGTTATTAATAGCATACTTTGCAGGGAAAATATATCCATAATAAGCATGATAGCAATATATCGTCCGTCTAGCGTCTGTTTGAAAGTGGAAATAGATAAATAGTATTCTACCAGTATACTAATTCCACACGCGCCGATGGAACTCATAGGAAATCACAGAATTTAACCAAGTTAAATTTAGACATTGTTCCAATACATACATATTTACATACATAATACTATTTTGGTATTTATTATTTGATTTATTTTCAGGAAAACATACCAAAAGCATTTCCTAATTAGTAGGTTACATTTCCGTATCCATTCTGCCCTACAAGCTATGGAAGATAAAAACAACACGCAAAACGTTGCTGACGACGCCGATCCTTACGAAGATGGGTTTGACGTAATCGACGATGAATCAGACGTAACAAACGGCAGTTGTACGTCAGAACAGATGGGGAGTGGGTCTTGTTCTGCTGAACCTTCTTCGTCGTCACAACAGTCGAAAGATTCTCTCAAACCACAGAATGGTAACACGCCAATAAAATCATCAAACGCAAGTCCACAGCTCATCCACAAAGAATCCACTGTATAGCATAGGCATCAATTTGGATCCAAATATTACGTTTGACGTTACAATACGTCAGAAAGTGTTTGTATTTTGTTACGTTACATTTTGCGATTGATTGAGATGTGTTACTCCGCTTTATCATTAAAACAGAATGAACCTCTGAGCGGCTGTAAAGAGTATTCACAACCATACACATCCACAACTGAAATGAAATGAGATGCTGTTTTACACTTTGTAAAGATACGCATTATTCAAAATGATTTTTATTTATTTCAATGACAGATGGACATGATCTAGTGCTGGCCACTTGTTGAACAGTTAGTAAATATATCAATTGTTTTGTTACCCATCAATAAGTGAATTGTAATAATTATTCTTTGATTGTACATAGTTTAATATACGGTGACACTGTTTCCGAAATGCTATTTATTTCATCAGTCAAATCGTTGTCTTTATTCTCTTGATATGTCTGTCTTTAATTGAGTCAAGGAAATAACAAGAGGCAGCGAATAACATCTTCCATCTATTCACAATGATTCAAATGTCACTTAAAAGCGAGGACAGCCTCATTTGCGCGATCGATCTCATCGTATGAAATGTTATGTAATATAAGATTCTGGGAATTAGACTACATATAGTATTTTTAAGCATATTAATTGTTTTCTCCCCTGAATAACTTTGCAACTACACGAAATCCCCGGCTGGATATTGATAAACTCATGTCTTTAACGAATAATTGTTTGATATGTTAAGTATATATATGTTATCTCTTTTAATATGTGAAGACAAGAAGGTTAGTGACAAGAAACTGCAATAGTAGTATATCAAGCGCAATGATGGTTGTGAGTTTATGACTGCAAATATAATGTGAGTAGCACTGAGGTGTACGGGTGTTCCTGATTGCCAAACCCCGATTCCGATAACAGGACCCGATAACAGAGCTCGGCTCAGAGACTCCGATTACCCCGTCAGCATACATTGAATATAGGTCCGGCAGTATATAATGAATGCTGGACTGGTAGTGCTGATGCAATGATATTATGTAAGTGTTGCCTGTAGTAAGATCATCTATCATCTCTTAAATAATATCGAACGCAGAGAACCTTCACGTGACTCGGATCCCTCAGTTTTGTTGTAGAGCCACGCCTCTTCGGTCACTATTACGGTGAAGCTAATATCATCATGCAATTAAAATGACAATAGAATGACAATAGTGGTCAATAATTAAATTATAAATCCTAATTTAAAATTTACCACATAGGTCTTTTCAGTAATGCCTTACAGAGAAATAAAAACTTTAATTAAACATCTTTCACTAAGGATGCGTTGCACAGAATGCTACTAATTCTAGAATGTATTCTATAAGCTTGGGTATAAGCTATATCAATGCTGGTGGCCTTTTTCTGAAGTATTTCAATAATTTCATGCGGAAAGATTACTCAAAATTCATAAACTTTATATTTTCTTGAATTCGGTACCCTCAGAAAATAGCGCAGTATATCCAATCACAAAGAATATTTTCAACAAAGTTTATTTTGACGCCCACAAGGAGCATGCGTAAAAGTGAATTATGCACCATGTGATCATGTTTCTTATTTTGGGCTATTTTTGTGCCAGCATGGAAAACGCCGGCAAAATTCAGACTTCAAAGTCTCCTCGTGTTCAAATTTTGTAAAGTAACTAAATTAACAACTAACAGGCAGCCGGCATGCTGAACAATTGTATTTTCCACCGGTAATTAAAGTTCTTGCAACCGGTGGTGATGGTACGAGGGGTATTAATAAATTGTTATCTTTCGCAAGAACAATTAAAGGCCACCTTTTATGATATCCTTGTATATTTATATAGCATCACCAAGTTAAGCGATAAGTACATCTGAATATATGTATAGTTATTCAATAATAATATATAATCCAATACTTGAGAAATCAGAAGAAAACAAACTATATTCTCAGCGATGCTAAACAACAAGATTAAACTCTTTTGACCGGCGTCTTTATTGGAGACTGTGATATTGGCTATTTGGAAACATCTACGTCACATGAGAATCCTCTTCAAATGTCCTCTACAGAAAAAGGCGTGGGCGAATTAATATCCGTCCTTTGATTTTGGAAAGACGTTAAAAGGCGATTGATTTTGATAAGTTAATCAGTCAATGATCGTTCACCAGTTAAGAGTATCAAATTTACGTTCTCTGTAGAAATCAAAAAGTTATCCAAACTACGATTTACCGCAAGCTAACGCAGAAGAGGTAAGTGAGGTATCAATCCATAGATAGTATTCAATTCTATTACTTTCTATTGATAGTAATAATTTATCTCTGCATATAACACCGTACATGATTGATAATTAAAGAAAAAATATTTATTTCACAGATGGCATTCCCATTTAATTAATGATCTCAAGTAGAAGGCATACTGCAGATCAATTTCAACAGATCTTACGGCAGCTAGTTATTATAATTGCAAGGCGCAGCATTACGTCGTAGTTATATGCATAATGCAGCCCCAACCAAATAGACCAATCCACCATTAGAATATAATTAGATGCTATTCAAAATTTGACGTTCAGATAAGATAGAAAATATGAAATTTTTAACCGATTGATTTAAGTGAAAAATGGTATTACTATATTAAGTCATTCGCATACTCGTATAACTTGAATTATAAATTTGACGTTCAGATAAGATAGAAAATATGAAATTTTTAACCGATTGATTAATTGAAAAATGGTATTACTATATTAAGTCATTTGCATACTTGCAACTTGAATTATAAATTTGACGTTCAGATAAGATAAAAAATATGAAATTTTTAACCGATTGATTAATTGACAAATGGTATTACTATATTAAGTCATTTGCATACTTGCAACTTGAATTATAAATTTGACGTTCAGATAAGATAGAAAATATGAAATTTTTAACCGATTGATTTAAGTGAAAAATGGTATTACTATATTAAGTCATTCGCATACCCGTATAACTTGGATTATAAATTTGACGTTCAGATAAGATAGAAAATATGAAATTTTTAACCGATTGATTAATTGAAAAATGGTATTACTATATTAAGTCATTTGCATACTTGCAACTTGAATTATAAATTTGACGTTCAGATAAGATAAAAAATATGAAATTTTTAACCGATTGATTAATTGACAAATGGTATTACTATATTAAGTCATTTGCATACTTGCAACTTGAATTATAAATTTGACGTTCAGATAAGATAGAAAATATGAAATTTTTAACCGATTGATTTAAGTGAAAAATGGTATTACTATATTAAGTCATTTGCATACTTGCAACTTGAATTATAAATTTGACGTTCAGATAAGATAAAAAATATGAAATTTTTAACCGATTGATTAATTGACAAATGGTATTACTATATTAAGTCATTTGCATACTTGCAACTTGAATTATAAATTTGACGTTCAGATAAGATAGAAAATATGAAATTTTTAACCGATTGATTTAAGTGAAAAATGGTATTACTATATTAAGTCATTCGCATACCCGTATAACTTGAATTATAAATTTGACGTTCAGATAAGATAGAAAATATGAAATTTTTAACCGATTGATTAATTGAAAAATGGTATTACTATATTAAGTCATTTGCATACTTGCAACTTGGATTATAAATTTGACGCTCAGATAAGATAGAAGATATGAAATTTTTAACCGATTGATTAATTGAAAAATGGTATTACTATATTAAGTCATTTGCATACTTGCAACTTGAATTATAAACTTGACGTTCAGATAAGATAGAAAATATGAAATTTTTAACCGATTGATTTAAGTGAAAAATGATATTTCTATATTAAGTCATTCGCATACTCGTATAACTTGAATTATAATTTTGGTATTTTTGTTTTGTAGGTATTTTTCAACTATGAACAAAAAAACAATTTCATACATTTTTCTTGCAAGTTTCATCTTGGCATTCTTTCTATCCCATTCTGATGCCAATCCCGTAAGTATTAGAAATGCAATTACTTGAAAGAAGGCACAAACTGACTAAAATGAGACAAAATCATGCATTCATAAATACAAAAAAATACAGTAGTACGATTTTCTTGCTCTAGCGTAACTTAAATGATTATTTTCCGTAATAATGCACTTGCAATTGCGTAATCGTAGAACCGTTTTATAAAACCATAAAAGACTGATTAATTTATTATCAAAGTCAAAGACATCCAGCCAAGATATCATGTGATAAACAAAACATCATCTAATAATTCTGACGTCAATAATTTATTTTAAATGTTTCTTGTTTGATTGATAGGTGTCATTCATCAAACATCGTGCAAGAAGAACATGTCTTGATTTATACGACCCCTGCACAACTACGACAGCATGTAACGAATGTCTGACCTTCCCAACGATTTGCGCAATGTACGACGGTAGTCTGAAATGTATAAAATACAACGGTGGAAACGCAGGTGACGACGACGACCAAGGAGAAGACGACGACGAACAGTAATAACGCTGCCATTAATAAACTTTCTGGTTATTCTTGTCTCGAAATCATAATGACGCCAAGCTTTTAGAAAAGAGGCTCTGTAAAGCCTGGCATGGTAAAGCTGAAGAGATATTTACGGATAAAAAACATATATTTTATGTTATACAATATTGTTTTTTGTTGATTTTTTTCAAAATGGCTGCAGGATAGCTATGATATAAAATAAATGATGTATAATTTTATAATGATTGTGTCTATTTATATGATAAATGTTTTAAAAATAATATATTTATTTATGTCAAGATTTAAAAAAAATACATATATATAATATTCATTAAACAAGTTTACAAAATTTGTAATGATTTTATTTTTATCAAAGGATTTTATATAAACTTTCAAAGTAATAATTTACTACATTTCTTATTATTATACGTTATTTTGCTACAGTAAATATCTAAAAACAACCAATATCAGATAACTATTATAAAGAAATACCAAAAGGGAAATTGGCTAGCAAACTTTACTGTAGCCTTGGGGCATTTCCCACAATTGATTGATATCCGTTCCGATTAGATCCGATAATAATTAAGCTGATAATCGTGTGCATTCTCTAACATTCAATTCAGCTTAATAATAATTCTGTACTTCTACAAAGGGATGGTCATAATTAATGGCCTGATCAGCTCCAGGCAGCGAATTGGTAATGTTTTGATCTGATATCCCGGATCTGGTTTATAGTCATAATTTATAGGAAATGTGTAGATTGATACGACACTAGTAGAGCGGGTGAAGAAAAATGATAGTACAATGCAGTCAAGGGTAGGAGAGTTTGTACAAAAAGCGCAAGACGATGGTCTCAAATTGAATGCCAATCTAAATGCAAAGAGCTGAAGATTTCTTTTGTAAATCATAAAAGCGTATAAATCCTGTCATGAGTCTCCTCCACAAAACTGCTGGGTTTCTCCAACGATTTGAAATAGAAGAGGAATTTTGAGTACATATGTAATAAAATGACGATATCAGAATACCCTTGCCTTGCTTTCGCAACCCACGCTGCACTACCACAATATCTCAGTGACGGCATTGAAAAACTTCAGAAGCTCACCTTGCATCCTGATATGTGTGATTGTGATGAATAAGCCCTAACTATCAAGGAGCTACATGTTCGTCGTGGAGTATTTGCAACAACTTTTTTAATCAAATCCCAACCACTTACTGCCTACTCGCAACAATAATGCTCGCTGTAATGCAATGAATATGCACCTTTTCCACGTTCCTCGTTATAAGACAAACAGCCACGTAAAGACTTTTATTATCTATCATTGCAACAAATAATGGTTCTATTATGCCACTATCATCTTAATATTTTAATGAGAATTATTGATCCTTCATGTGTAGGAGAATTTATAGCTTGAGTAGATGATCTTCTAGACGTGATTCGACTCCTTGTAATCATATTGAAAAAAGATCTCCTACAAAATAATATATATTGATTATAAGTATAACAAGAAAGTATGCCAGTGCTCGTCTTGGTGAATCTAATTAATATAATTGATTACATTGGCTTTTATATGTATACAAGCAAGGTTACCTCAAAAGGAGGATGTACTAACTATCAACTATCTCATAAGGAGGCTGAATGCGAGGTTATCTCAAAAGGAGGATGTACTAACTATCAACTATCTCATAAGGAGGCTGAATGCGAGGTTACCTCAAAAGGAGGATGTACTAACTATCAACTATCTCATAAGGAGGCTGAATGCGAGGTTACCTCAAAAGGAGGATGTACTAACTATCAACTATCTCACGAGGAGGCTGAATGCGAGGTTACCTCAAAAGGAGGATGTACTAACTATCAACCATCTCATAAGGAGGCTGATTCATATTTAATCCACTACACATATGATATTTTTATTTTAAATGTATATAGAAATAAATCTTGTACATTAATTTTTTTTAACATAGATAAATAAATATCTACTTTGCCAATTGATGAGGCTGGCCTGACACTTGTTTCGTCCCTGGCAAGGGACTCGTGAGAGACCTTTCTGATGTGTTTAGCTCGTCAGGCGTTCCGCTAACGAATAGTAAAGATGGTGACAACCTCGGGCATATCGCATGCAGTTTTAATTTAGTTTGTAATTGGTTTATTCTGGGTTTACCACGGGATTGTATTTAAGACCGTGGAAACGAATATATATATATATATATATATCAGGAGCAGATCTCGAAATCTAGTAATAACTAATATAACCACATATAGATTTTAGAGAGTTTCTGTGTAATTTTACAGGGTTTCAAAGACCACATCAGTGTAGCCACCTCTTTTATGGTTTTATCAATGAATCACATGGTACATATTAAATATATTATTGTACTCCAGAATACATGCTCTAATTATATATCACATCCATATAGTGCAAAAATTTGGTTGGCTCAGCCTCAGAGCAACCACACTTCATATCTGATCAGATCTGTAGGACTTTCAATCAAATGTCAAATTATCAAATTTCATTGCCAATATGAATGGAAGTTCTGCTCCGCATTTCTATTGGGACAATAAATCCTGATAAACATTTTGATGAGCCGTGAAAAGTTTACTTCCGTTGCAAAATCTAATGTGTGAAAATTTTGTTCAAGTTTGATTTTTCAAAGAATTGTTTGCTAAGCACAAACGTTGAAGGCATGATCAGAACAAGTGTCTTATTTCAAAACGAATATATTTACGAGTTGCTAGCTCAAGAAACATGTATGGAAGTCTTACAGTTGACTATTTACGGCCTCCTTCTCCTAAATTCCACGATGAAATAAGTCGTGATTGTTCTTTGGAAAATTCTTGGGAAGAAACAGTCTCGACACAAACAGTTGAATCTTCAACAACAAGAAACATCAGTCCAGCTGTTGGCTATTTATACTCCTTGAATTATTTAATTGGAAATGGTTTTCTTGTGTTGCCTTTTGCATTCTATTACGCGGGACTAGTATTTAGTTGTTTTACGTTATTAGCTATCTCAAGCGTTTGTTGTTTGACTGTTTTTTGGACCCTTGACGTTATGGCGAGAGCTCAGGTAACAAACTCTGAAAATCTTTTAATAACCATTTTTTATTTATGACGACTGAGATTTATCATCTGCTTTACAATGTTATCCCTCTACTGTGTATTTCTATATCCAGACCTGTAACAATGCCATTGTTTTTGGTGCTGATACAATTAAATATCTCCTCGTAGCTTCATTTGCAAATCCCCTATATCAAACTCTAAAAATAGATTTTCAATATTCAGCATTAATTAAAATGGAGATGAAAATGAAGATAAACGTTGCTCTGTTTTCATTGGGGGCAAATGGAGACTTTAACAAGTTTATATACTAATACGCTATATATACGCTAATATTTATAGTCTATATCGAGCTAACGGTAGCTAACTACTGTAGTTGGGAATATGACCTATGACCTACGGCAGCTGTGGTAGGAGTAGGTCATAGATCATAATTATTTCCAAATTCAAGTAGGTGGATTTTTGTTGTTTCAATCACCAGCTGATTTAGCTTAATTAATGGTCTATATAATTCATAAATATGATTTACTCCTAGAAAAAATTTGACAACAAAATATCAACTCATCTGTAGTCCCGTTAAATAATGGTTGATTTTCTACTTCCCTTTTCAGGCGATTGAATATTTCAAAGAAACGGGTGCAAGGTTTGACATAGCCTCTTATAGTAGTAGACAAAGTAATCCTCATATTCAAGATTGTCATAGCAACAGGAATCGACGTCCACTTCCAACGTATGAAGTTCAATCCGATCGGAAATTTGAAATGGCTGAATTATGTGAATTGATACTTGGCTCTTCCGCAAAATACATTTATGTCATTTCCATCTTTATCTATTTAATTGTTACGTGTTGGGCCTATGCAACAATAGCTGGTGTCACATGGTCAGCAACCATAGCCTGGGCACCAACTGGTCCATTGGAGGGTTGCAAATGTGGTGCAAGTGATTTTACTGATGTTTATATTCCAAATAACTTGAAATGCCGTGAAGCATACTGGTTTTACCTGGCATTATTTGCTTTGATAGCTGTGCCGTTGTCGTGCTTGGACTTTAGAGAACAGAGGTTCATTCAGGTAGGAATATTACAACTTCATAGACGGCGTTCAGCCTGCGCCGTGTATACCCAGAATCAGTAGGGTCTGCGAAATGTTGACAGAAAGCTTGTGCTGGGCATATCGGTGGAGTGGTTGAAATGTGGATAAAACAATGTTTGTTCTTCCAAATTAAAACCACATTGTGATTGGTGGATGAGCAATAGACAAACAATGATTTTTTCCGTTTCAACCACTACCCCCCAATTCAGAACAACGCAAGCTTTCTGTCAATATTACACAGACCCTACTGATTCTCAAGAAAAAGATCTGGGTGTCTACGCGCAGGCTAGAAACTGTTTTACCACTCATACATTGCTAGATTGGCTGATGAAACTCTTTTTACAAGTCAGATTTCATGTGACTAATCCACAGCACTGTGTGTCGTAGAGTGGTATAATAATAATAATAATAATAATAATAATAATAATAATAATAATAATAATAATAATAATAATAATAATAATAATAATAATAATAATAATAATAATAATAATAATAATAATAATAATAATAATAATAATAATAATAATAATAATAATAATAATAATAATAATAATAATAATAATAATAATAATAATAATAATAATAATAATAATAATAATAATAATAATAATAATAGAAATATCTGGTCAGTGATCACAGACAATTCTGAATTGCAACATGACTGACAAAATTACAAGTGCTTATTCCATATTCTGGGGGGCGCATAGGCATACTGAGAAAGAACATTTATACCTGCGCAAATTAACAATTAATACTGGAGTAAATTGTTCAAACTTTGGAATTTTGGAAAATTATCTTCTCTGCTGTGTGTTGTATTATTATTATTCATATCAACGCTCTGGATTAACATCCCGGGGATTGGAGTGCCTGGGGTCTCAATTGTTGACTCACACACAATCTGTATGAAAATGACTGATTTATTTGGTGTCTCTTCTAGGTCTCTGCCGCATTATTTCGCATTCTCTGTGTTTCACTAATGACAGGCCAATCAATTTACGATATCACAAAGGGAATTGCAAGCAGTACACCATCTTCTACCGTATCGAATTCATCCTCTTTTACGGCTGATCTCGTTCTGAATAAAACCCATCATCACCATGGATACAAAGTAACCCCTTTTGATGTGAACGTCCTTCATTGGTTATGGGCTGTTCCCGTTATGATTCATTCACAAGTCTTACATCAGAGTGTACCAAGTTTGAGTTATCGTGTGCGAGAACCTTGGCGGTATCTAAGTCGTATTTATGTTGCAACGTTCATGTCGTCATGCATCATCAATATTGTATATAGTTCATCAGTGGCTGGCAGATACCAAGAAGAAATCATGGAGAACTCAGCATTGAATTGGGTATGGTATAGCTGCCTATAAGCACAATCCAACTTTCTTTATTTTTATTTAATATCTTTCTACTTTTCCTGGTGTCTGATAAACTGCTTATAATATGTATATTATTTTTGTTCTCTTTTAGGCTGAACAAAAATATTCTGATATACTAACACGCCGTATTCTTGCCTATTTGGTATCATTTCTACCTTCGCTGGACGTCTTGTCCTTATTCCCGATGGTTATAGTTACATTGGCTGATAACATCTTCTTTGTGTTCTACGGGAGAGATACAAGTTTATCTGCGCAACATCTCGATAATTACAGACGCAAAAAAACAACTCTTCGTGTTATCTTAGCTCTGATACCTATGTTTTGTGCTTTGTTTATTGCTAATTTATTCTATATCACCAAGTATGCAGGTGTATCTGCTATTCTAATTGTTTTTGTATTCCCAGCTCTGTTACAATATAAATCACGAGTTCTATGTCGGAAAATGTTTGGCACAACAAAATGGGAACACAGAGGAACAGAAACGGCTGACGGCCCAATGTTTGAAAAAGACGAACTTTCGTTTATAAATAGCAAACAACGATCTCAAACATTTAGAATGAGGCTTAATGACAATGACGAAATAAAAACACCTTATTCAACGTTTTGTAGCGGACGTTTGAGTAACTTTTTAGCTATTATACTAGCAATAGCAGTGGCATGTTTTACGGCGGCAGCATTTATATTAAATGAAACTGATTCAAAGGCAAGACCGTTGACTTAATATACGGGTTACAAAAAGAAATCCGATTCACATGAATTATTAATTAGTATTAATTTACTAAGTACGGCTTTGTCGAATTTTAAAATTATCAGACACAAAGATTATAAATATGTAATTAATCATTATATTGGTTGCAAACATCAATAGAATGCTAGATGCGGGAATGCAGGGCTGTATAGCAATAGAATCAAAGATAGGACATTTGAAGATGGACGTTTTATCTTTCATTCTATTCAAAAATATGTAATTATAAATATAAAAATATATATATATATATATATATTAGATATTATCTAATAGCAAAAAATAGTGCTCGATATCATTTGATAGAGCTAAATATAATAAAAGGAGTCAAAGACTACACATTCATAATTGTTACTAATAGTTTCATGCTTACGCAATCATCAGACAAATAAACTGATTGCGTAAGCATGAAACTATTAGTAACAATTATGAATGTGTAGTCTTTGACTCCTTTTATTATATATATATATATATATTGTACATGTTATAGAAAATGAAACAAGATAGAGCAAAAATAATCATTACATTAGAGATCTGAAGATCCAATCTGAGTTTATTTCGGATTAGATTTTCCATTTTTAAATCAGACATTTCACCATGATGTATTTAGATCAGGTTGGAGTTACAATATTCTTGAAATTAATGTAGATGATGAATTATTTGAAACTATTTTCTATGAAATATTTTATTGTTTTTGATGACATTATTTAGTAGAGGATTTTGGAGTTGTTTGGATTCGGATTCCAGGGGTGGCACCAGAGGGGGACAGGGGGGCTACAGCCCTCCCGTCGGGGAAGACTAAATTTTCTGTTGGGGAATTTTTTTGAGATATTTCGTAAAAAATAATAGGAATTAGCTCCATTCCAGTATTAGAGACTATTGCCAAATTTTTTCTATGTAACATGGAACTTTGGCATAGCCCCCTTGTCGGGGAAGTCCTGGTGCCACCCCTGTCAGATTCTTAACGAAGGAAATTAAAGGAAAATTAGTAAAGGAAATGAAAACATTGAAGGAATAATTAAAGGAAAACTTTACAAAAGAATCAGAAACATAAATATAAAATAATTCAAGACATTTATTGATGCTCTAGTTATACGAACATTAAAAAGCCTTATTTTAGATACACAAAAATCTTTATAGAATACCTATTAACATAACCTATTTCTTTTATCTATTTTTCAAAGGTATACGTAGTTCCTCCTTAATCCTTTTTTAACCAAAAGTCGCACAATATGAAGGGTAGACGTCTCTTGGTGTTTGGTCTGAGAGTTTTAACCTTATTATTGCTAATTGAAATATTTATTTGAAGCATTTAAATATACTTGAAATATTTCACTTGTAAATTTAGCATCCTCAGGCAATTGAGGTATAAATTTCCATGGATGATGATGTTAATGATCGTAGCAATATGACGTGCAAAGACAGTTAAAATTGCTTTGTCTTTTGCAATACTTAAATGTAGCGCATAACGTTCCCGCGTATTGACGCTACGACAAAACGTGTCCGCTGAAAAATGTGTGTGATGCGTTTGTTGATACTATAAACCATACATTGTCGATAAGCGTTCTTTTAACGTGGGAGGAAATTGCACAACGAATTTGCTCCAGTTTTCTTCACCAACTTGAGTTTTGAATGTGTGCAGAATCTATGGAATGAAAAGAGGAATCCCCAGTGCTTAACTTCAAACCAAGGGAATCACCTCAAGGACATTCACAACGGTTATAACAGTCCATCCATGTGAAATCATCAGTGCAATTTTTCTTTATTATATGGGTCATTAAATTTTGATTACAGAGTAACCCGCATTTAAGTGCAATTCAGATAGATGAAATTCTCACTTATCTGCAGGTTGGATTTGAAACCATATAAACTATTTTGCAGTCAAATCCTTGTTAAACAATTTTGGATAATGCAATGAAAATCGTGAGCTGGCGTTACACCGTACCAAATTTTCCTTTAATAAAAATGTTATAAATAAATAATGAATCACTTACATTTCCAAATTCTTCTTTGAGGTCAGGCGTTGGAAAAGCCCATGAGGCAACGGCATCACAGAAGAATATCAAATCCTAAAATGAAAACATTTGCACTTAAAGTTAGAAATGCAAGCCTCTCTCACATTATTATTATTTCCATTGACAGTTGAGTTTAGATAACATCATTTTTTCACTACTGGCCACCAGCCAGATAACAGTCAAATCTCTCAGAGCAAAATTAAAAACAATTATTTTGAATATTTTTGGTTTGAAAATGGTGTAGAATTGTAACAATACTAATAGGATTCATTTATTTCCAAAATCAAAATTATCGAAACTTGTACATCAGAACGAATACCAGACCTGTTTTGTCAAAACGTAATGATAGGTCACCTTTAAAAGATTGGGTATAAAATAGTTAGCCCATTCCACAACGCCCACTATTCTGCTACTCTACCCTAGCTTTATTCCATCCCGGCAGTCATTTCGGTTAAGCGCCGCACAGAAATGAGGCGAACGTTACCCTATACATAGCAGACAGCTGTTGGTGAAGTGGAGTACAGGACCATGCTGCACAGCTCTATATAATTGCTTAGCATATGTGTTAATGTATTTCTGACTACTGGATTAATATCTTCATATAAATATATATCCTACCTTGATTTAAATTACTTGGATTCTGCCGTGTGCTTTTTTATTGGATCAAAAAATAAAAAATATTCTTTTTCAAAGTTTCATGTGGTGGTCATACTCCTGTTTCTTCAAAAGCTTCCAGAAATTCAAAAACAACTTTTCTTTAACAAATGTCCAAGATAGATATAATCATAATACGGTACAATCCTCTACTAACCTGTAGAACTCCTCCTGGGTTCAGTTTAATTAATGAACAGATACCACGGAACGCAGAGTCTTTTTCCTCGTTGTCGCGGATGTTTCTTAGTGAAGTACACCTGACGACAAGCAGGAAATACAAATTCATAAATAGATAATAAAGTATATGAGATAATATTGTCTAATAAAATAAAATGTGAAATTTTT
Organism: Haliclystus octoradiatus; assembly: GCA_916610825.1. Taxonomy (NCBI): domain Eukaryota; kingdom Metazoa; phylum Cnidaria; class Staurozoa; order Stauromedusae; family Haliclystidae; genus Haliclystus; species Haliclystus octoradiatus. The sequence continues at coordinate 806,370 of OU744447.1, forward strand.
CCAAAGAGATGAATTAATCAGTGCCTACAGTAGATTATGCTTACTCACAAAATAAATATTTTAATTTTGTAATCTAAACTAATTTACAGTAGGGTTTGTCAAAAGTGGGGATTCTGGGATGCCAGCAGATTCGGAAGAAAATATTGGAAATGTTTTAAGATTCAGGAAGAATAAACCCTTTTATCAGACGCTGCTTGAAGTATATATAGATAGACTGTTATTTTGAAGTTGTAAAGCAAAGAAAATTCAAGCATTCCAATAATTCCAGGATTTAGATGAATTTTAAGTAGGATTCAATGTCAGAATCTTAAAAAAAAAACATGCCATCTGAGATTGCTAATTTGTAGCCTACTCCAAATTGCATAATTGTGAGCATAAAACTTATAATTTTAAACTTCATAATTTGATCTTACGAATGTATAATTTTAAACTCAAAGGTTAATTAATTTGAACTTAACATTACATAAATTTAAACTTGAAAATGAATGAATGAATTGTATGAATTTAAACTTAACATAGATTGCATAAACTAAACAGATAACTTCAAAATGCAAATTCGATCCTACGAAAACATTTTAAACGATGAAAAGAATTAAGATGAATGAATGTAAACTTCAAATTGCATCATACGAACGTATAAATTAAACTTGAATTGCGTAAATTTAAATTCATAAATAAATTTAACATTAAGATTGCGTAGACCTACTTATGTAAAATTTGGATTTAATAAAAATAATTTAATTTAAAAACATAATGTAATCTTAAAAATTGCATAAATTTGAGTCTGAACATTATCAGTTTGAGATTGCTTAAATTTGAATTCAAGACGGAATATTTTCAAGTGTATAACATCCACCCCACACCAACATGATGGATGGTGATGTATGACACACATATAATACACATAATTATTATTTATAACTAATTATGAAAACAATATAAATCAACAAACCATGGTCGTATAAATTGTTGTAAATGTGGCGCTGCTTCATTCGGACATACAAGACCAAGGCGGCCAATAGTGATGGCTAACAATGCAAGACAAACACAAACACAACGCAAAACATAAAAAACATGCAAACGACATAACAACAAAACATCAAACATGGGAACAACAGTCCAACCAACAAGATCATGTATTTCAGATATTTCACTGAGTTTGATCATTAAGCGATTGGCTTCTTTCTGTCTTGCGTTCCCTGTGGCATGTTTGAGCATGTTGTCTGTTGCGTTCATGTCAGTGTTGATGCCAGTTTAACGCCAGCAAATAGTATTTACAACAGCTCCTTGAAGTCATGTAGAGGCTTTTCGCGGAGGTTGCAAATCCATTCTATAATTTCATTCAGTTGCATAAAGTTAGTTCAAGACACTGGGGTTGAGCTTGCTAAGTCTAGATACTCTAGCTCTACCCATTCCAAACAGACTGAATTTCACATTGACAACTGATATTCATAGATTAAAAACAAGATCCAACAGACACAGATAATAGCAATTCAATTACGCACAAATCAAACACAAACCCATTCAACTGTGAACATTACTTTTGTAATAAGGTGCATCTTAAACAATCATTATGAATGCTGTGGCCTGTAAACTTATCATTTGAAATAACTGTGTTGCATTACGGTAAATAGTTTAGTGTGTCGCTTGTACCTGCCATATACACATGAATGATCAGTGAATCATGGATTTAGAAATTTGAGTAGAAGTTTAGCAGTGAAAAATAAATGTATTTATTTATTCATGAACGTTAGAAATAGCAAAAATAAACCAGTTTAAAATGGATCATATTATCAAATTGCTTACCAGTGTTTTCGAGTAAAGTTTTTGGTGTTTTTGGTCGATTGATAATGGCAACGAGTTGTTCAAAAACCATCCCTATGTACTCCTTCATACCATCACCTGGGAAGACAAATGATTCAACTATTAAATCACACTCACATCGGGAGATGAATGCCACAAGTTGTAGTTGACATTTCAAAGTTCATTGACGCAAAAATGCCCCTTACCTAATTGAATTGCAATTTCACCGATTGCCCACGTTGCATTGTTACACACCGAAATGAATTCAGGATTCAAATTCTGTCCTAGTATCGGCATCATGCTACCAATAACAGGACGGACGTGTTGAAAACATGCTTTCGTTAAATCACCCAGAAGAGCAAATGAACTTTGTCGTACTTCTAAGCCAGGATCCTGCAGACATAACAATGATATTCTCACTGTCATTGTCAAAATCCAAAATTACACCAATCCAAACATTTGAGAGTAACAAGGACAAAGTACATGTAGACTATTGTTACATAAAAATCATTTCTTAAACCTCAAATTGTAAATTTGAGTGTGGTTGGCTATACATTACAAACATGGCCAAATATAATAATATTTATTACTGATATTATTATAAATAAAAACTCTCTAAATGGTTATAGTGCAAACAGACAGCATAGAATGAGAAAAGACATAATTATGTTTAACATATAGGTATGTTCCCTTCCTAATCAATTCGTAGGCCTACTGATATGAGCGCTAAATCTGAAAAACAAAATCCAATTTTCATGTTATTGAAGTGCATGTAATACAGCCTAACCCCGTACAGTTAATATCACAACCCACTTAATTAATATCCCTAATTATTCAGAACCAGTTGCAATTATTTAACAAGGTAAATACAACTGCAGAAGAGATATCAATGAGGTTACAATGTTACTGAAAAGATATTTGCGGATGAGATTTTTGACAGTGCTGACGGATAATATCTTACCTGGACACACTGGAATAGTAGCGACATGACTTTACTTTCAGCGACAAGCGATTCTATTTGTGATTCAAGACCTTCAGCGAGACCACTTAATAAATCAAGCGCAACTATCATAAAATCTTTATCTGGTGTATCAAAATCATTCGGTTCGAGTTGAGCAGCCTAAAAAATACAAAATTCAGCTACCGGTATTTATTATGGTAAATTAACCAGGCAGCCTTCGCCAACAGAAGTGTTGGGCACTGGGGACGTCTTTAAAGCCTGGAAAGCAGTCCAAACGTCGAAAGTGTTTGCGTCCTAACATTTGGACAGAGTCCTACAAAAGTGGGAATTCTTCAATCCTATATCTTGGAAGGCTGAAGCAAATACATAAGAATAATGTTTAGATTTTCCGATTCAAAAGCAAAATGTCAACAACAAGCCCAGGAGAAGAAGTTTTCAGACGCTGCCAGAAGTAATAATTGTGGTCTTCACATCAGATTTACATTAATTTCTTTATATTTTAATTTCATATTCAACTATATGTATATATATATATGTAATTCCTCCTGGAGTGACACATGAGTGGCACTATGATACGGATGATATCATGATCACAGGAAAAGTCTGAACTATTTGTTTATTGGCGCCATTGGTGTTAACCAATTAGATCACAAAAATGAATCTAAGAAAAACCTTGTTATGTTCTAAACTTCTAATACTGTATGTCACAGAGGAGACAGAAAATTGAATATGCCCTAAATCTGATTACCTGGATTATGTGGAATGTAAGGGTGGTCTGTATTGCCATGTGACTAAAAAAGGGTATGGGAGACACTTACGTGACATTGTGATAAAGTTTGTTCAACAAGTGAAACACATCTTTCGTAGACTGGTTTAGCATATGGTAGAAAACCAGATTGTAACGCTGTAGCAACAGATGATAGGCATTCTAGCAATGGGAAGAGATCTTTGTCTTCGTCTTTTAATTGGTGCCATTTCTCAATAAGCGGTGGCATCAACAGACCTATGAATTCTGGTTTGTTTAAATGAGGACCAACAGAATCAGCCAAGGTGCCAATGGCGTCATACAGGATTAACAGGTTCTTATGCTGTAAACAAAATATCATCACGTTAAATTATTCTCTTGTATGTAAAAAATAAATTGCCAAAGCCCATACCACGTTTCTATTTTCAATTGCCCATTACTGATTTAAGAAGCAAGGCTTTAAATCAATTTCAACAGATTCTGTGCAGCTATAGGTCTTTATTGTCAAGAAGCAGTGGTTAACAGCAGAATTGTCATGGTTTTGGAAACTTAAAATATTCAACCGGATCTAAAACAGGACCCAGAATAAACCCTAAAAGTCACACAAAATAGTAGGAAAGAAATTAAAATTGATGACGTCTAATAAAGACACTATCGGTATACTACATGAGAATAAAAAGCATTCAACAAATAATATATATGAGGTGGTTGGGATTGGATGGGGCATTTTAATTGGAACACATCCATCTGAGGATACTCCCCCGTTCCTTTTCATCCCAATCTCCCCTACTCCCCTTACCTGATATTTACTGAATGCAAACACCAATGTTTCTAAAATGAAACCAAGATAAGGTACTAACTCTGTACACGCTTCTTCTTCTAATGTTGCAAATGCACTATTGCAACAAACAAACAAACAAACAAACACATAAGAATATACATACAGTCACCATACTAGTTTGTCCAGATGACCTTCGGTAGTTGTAACTCACCTGCAAGCAGCCTCTTGTACACGTTTGTTTTTATCCAGAACTCGTTTCAGGAGCTGTGCGGTAAAAGAAACAAATTACACACGTATCATATGACAAAAAATAAATCAAACAATCTATAAATACCTTGATTAACAGTTATTAAATATATCAATTGTTTTGTTACCCAAAGGTCTATTGCACAGACCCGGCATAATTCGACACTATAATTTTTACATAATTTTTAAATGGCGGCATCTGCGCTAAACAATGGAACAATGCATCAAAAGCTTACATAGTTAAATGTCACATTTCACTTTTGCTACATTCCTCTGAACATCAAAACAGTAGTAAAACAATGAAAAAAATGTTATAACACTTGGATTGTTATAACAAATTTTGGACAATCATTACTTCCCTTCTTGGAGTTCCTGGGAGTAAAATTGTCCCATTATTCATGAAGTGTTTATGATCTTTTATCGAATAGCTTACAAAGTGAATGCGTGGAACTTACATAGCATTAGGGGAGACAACAGTAATCATTTAATCTAATTTATCTCTCTCTTATCAGGCAATCAAATTTACTTTGATTAAAAAATAAAACATACGATAAACGTGGAAGCATAATGATAAAGTGTTCATCTGGTTTGTTAGTTGTCATAACCAATTTTTACCTCTGTCATTAACTTCTGAAAATAGAGTTCGTGCGGTTGGTTCACGACCCAGTGTGCATAGCGACTCAGCGTCCAGCACGTGATTGATCTTACTAATGCCTGAAAACGAAAGTCAAAAGCACAATATAGAGGTGTAACAGATGAGGAAATAAATAAATCAGTTTCGCTTCTCTGCAAAATAGCAAGTTTGCGCTCCCATGTTATGAAAATGATAAAGAAAAGTACAAGCATTATCCAAGTACAGTCAAAGCTGTTATAACGGTCACCTGTCTATAGCGGTCATCATTGCAATGTCTAAAATAGTATTTTATATTGAATCAAACCTGTATATAAATGCCACCAGTCTATAGTGGTCAGTTTATCTACCTCTCGTAGCTGGCCGTTATATACAGGTTTTACTGCATCCTCATTTCAAATTGATGTTATTTTTAAATTTAAATAAACTAAGCAAACAGTATAATCCATAGGCAGTGATGCATGAGGTTAAAGTTGGCCAGAAGAATAGGAAGAACCCCTAAATGTAAATTTGAATGAAAATCAGTTGCTTAGATAGCGTCTGATAAAATAGATTTCCTTCCAGGACTATAATATATACATATGCATTTCGTGTTTAGGATTATTTCCAAAAATATATAGAGATTACTTCATGGGTAGCGCGTGCGTACGAATTTTATTCACCAGCTGTGACGTATCAGAAAATGAACAAGCGAGGCTCTGTGAGCGAGTGAGTTTTCTGATACAAAACAACGAGTGAATAAAATGTGTACAAAGCGGTACCCATGAACTAATCTTTTTATGTAATATCCAGCGAGATTTCAACATCAACGATTATTGTTATTATTGTGATTGAAAAAAGGGATTTTATATTATGCTTGTATGAGGTATGCTTCTTATTTTGTTTAGTTTAGCTTTATGATGTGGGTTTATTCAGATTCCTAGAACAGTTATTATTTTATTCAATTTCATGAATAGTAATATATAAGAATTTTATTCAAATTGTATTTAATGAAAAATCAATGACCTATTGAATTAGAAAACAAATCACTGTTGTATTGAAATTGATGAGACACATTTGATGTTCCAGACAAAGGTTATGTTGCATGATTATTAAAATGATTACAAGTTCTCAAGTTCGATATTTGAAGTTCGCAAGTCAAAACAAAATTCAGCCGTGCATGTTTATCAAAGTTGAAAAAATTATTTTACTGGGCAATTATTTTCTCAGGCAATGTTTACATTTTTTGCCAAAAATGAAGTGGATTTTGATTGGTTATATCATTTTCCTCACGCGTGAAGAAACATGATACAAGCAATATGATTAGTTATATCGTGTTCTTCGCATGTGAGAAACTAATATTGATTACTGATTGGTTAAAATAAAAAACAGACGGAAATTACAGCAACAAGAGAACAATGGGAAATCTCGCTGGGTATTAAATAATTTGTTTTACATCATATTAGCATGATCAAATCTCTAGTTTTAGAATTCTTGCCATAAAAATATCGCAAAAACTTTTTCTCCTATCTTTCAAAGAAAATAATGGAAGTTACCTGACATTTGAAAAATCAGATATTGCATTTTGGGTTAATTGATAAAATATAGAGACTTTACCTTTTGGTCAGATAATGAATTGATGAGGAATGGAACTAATTCTGGTAAATGTGGCGTGATGCCATCTAAGCAACCTGATGAGAATAAAATAAATAATTATTTGATGGAACAAAATGTTGGCCTTTGCATAATTTAGTCGGTTCATGCAACACATAACTCAAGTGATATTACACACAAAAACTATTGCCAGCAGCATATATTCTACACTGAAGATTATCTCAGTGATCTTTTTAAAGTAACATTATAACAGATCTATTGAATCTCACCATCTGCTACGGCACCAAGAACAAGGATGCCAGATTCTTTTGTAATCCAATCGGGATGGAATAAAATTTCTTTTAGGATAGGTAACAGAAAGGGCAATAGATCAACCCTGAAAACCGTAGCGAGAACATCTAGTGCAGCAGCAGAGCATTTCCCTAAACAAGAAAACAAAATGGAGGAAGATGATTCAAGAGAAAACTAACGGCAAATTCTGCAAATACATGATCAAACAACTCATAGGAAACCAATCATGTAGGCCCTGACCCCACTAATTAATAAAGCATGTCAAATGAAGAAAAACTTTATGAAATTTTTCAAATCAAACACAAATATAACACTTTCAGTGTAATGGCATGCTTCCCAATTAAACTTTGGCGATGTTTATAGTCACATGATACTATCTGAAAAGCATTTTTGATTCATTCAAAATAAAGGGAGAAGACATCATCTTCCAATGAATGTGATATTAATTAATTTATTAATTCTAATTCAAAATTATTTGCTGGAAGAAGTCAAACAACATGAGCAACAGAAGATGATCACACAAAACAAATACCCAGTGATCCATACACAGATTGATCAGCTACTTACTGACATTCCAATCTGACAATAAACCATCCCTTCCATCATCGTCGTCTTCATCATCTTCCTCGTCGTCATCCTGCTAAGAAATATATCAAGTATAATATTTTCATTTCACAAAAATGACTGATGTGCGCAACACGCTGGAAATCTTGTGCCTGTTCAAATGGCAGTTGTCGTTCGTATTGCCTGAGATTTGTTTGAATAGCTCGTAGTGGCCACTGACCGTCAATGTTGCCACTTTGAATGTGTTGCAAAAAGAAATCTGGTTCAAAGAATGACCAGACCAGAATAAAAAGAAGGATTGTCATCTACCTTTAGTCCTCCATGTGTCTTTGCTTTGTGAAATCTCGGACGGATATCTTGTTCATTGTCAGGCACAGATTCGTCTTCTTCAATGTCACCCTGGCAACAACACAACAAACATAAAACTGGTACTGCCTCATTGCAATAAATAATTGCTTAATTCATCAATTCCAAAAAGGTAGTTTGCATTACTTATTTTTAAGTCAACATCTTGCAATTCATTTTACAAAAGAGATCAATTTGCTAACTTTCAGCCTTAGATAATATGCTTCTAGAGCAAGTCAAACTAGAAAGTAGATTGTGCACAAAATAGTTTGAACAATTGTTGAAGCATTAATCTACAAAGAGACATGACAATTATAATAATTTAATGAACAGGAGATTACCTTGAGAAGCATAATGTCCATTTCAGAATATTTCATACCATTAACTAAAATCGGTACAAGTCTACAATTGAAATGAACACAATTTAAAATGATTGATGTGCAATGATGTTGCGTAAAATGAGTATTTTGAAATATTAACACGACTGTCATTGTAAGCTGAGGCTGCGTTTACACGACAAGTGGATTTACGAAACCCGGGTGAATTTCAGTCTGGATCGCCCTGGCGTTTAGACGTAAACAGGAAGTCTATCAGCGCTTCCGAAAGTATGGATAGGAAACCCGGGTTTCTTAAATCAGACTTTGTTTGCAAAACCCGGGTCTTCTTGTCGCCTAAACAGAGATTTATGGGAAACACGGGTGTTCAAAAATCCACTTTCATTTCGTGGCGATACTGCCTATAAATATTGGCAACCACTTGGCCTTGTTTTAGGTGAAATTATATAGTTTAGTAAAACTATTCAATGAATCTGTTTATACAAGGTAAAATAGTGCATAACATGTATTTAAAATGTACTATTTACAAAAGCGGTGTCAATTCACATGGAATTTAACTAGATATGAATAACAAAAGTTATTTTGGATGGTTTAAATAAAAAAAAACATATCGATCTGAAGCTACAGAATCGAAGAAGTATGAAAATCCAATCTTAATAAAAAACTGATAAGAAATACGGGAGTTACAGCTTTTTATTCAGACTAAATAGATATACCTAGCCTTATGTAAACTGATACCCTATCTGAGCTTTTTGAAAGACTTTTGAAAAGCCGGGTTTTCGCTCTCGAGTAAATGTAGCATGAGTCAATTCAAAGTGAAACTGGGTGTACAATGAAAACTTATATTCCACTAAATTAGCTATACAGCCATAGATATTACATTTAATTTCAATATTGAATAACTTCATCTATTGTAGTGAAAAGTAATGTAGAACCAACTGAGCGTTTTGCCATAAAATGTATTCTATCCCTATCAGACTGACAAGCAGCTACTAATTAACTTCCATTCTACCTACCTTTCTAGGTATGGCTGTAACACTTCTTTACATATCGGTTGTTCAGCTAATGATAACCAAAATTCACAAGCTTCGAGAGATACTGTTTCATCTTTATCGTTCGTTCTCATCAGCATATACTAGAAAGAAGACAACAACACAGCATGTAATCTAGCTGTATTACGCTAGTGCTTATCACGCAAACCCGGTGAGAGATATGATGTTCAAAATGAAAGTCCTTGTTAAAGGAACATAAGAAGTGAAATGCCAACAACTTTTAGAGATGGTTAATCCTTCAATTTTATTATACTGTAATAATGATTCATTTCCATATTATTCTTTTTTTATAGCATTGTAGTCAGTCTTGTGAACTTATTAGGTTCTTCAAAAATCACCATGGGACAGGTTGCCTTTTTCATGAAAACTCATCACCTGTTTAGAGCAGAAACCTATCATTTGTTGTCATGTAATTAAAGGGCGGTACTTAAGTGGGAGCCTTGGGTTTTCACTGTATTCGACCGTCAAGTTGTAAACTATTGACGAATGAACAAAAACAAACAACAACAACTAAGAATAAGAATAATTTATGATTGAATTTCGATACGAAAAAGAAAAATTTTAAAGTTGATAAAAGAAACTGACTTCTGCCAGCAATTTCATTTCTGGATTACTCAAGTAGGTTACCTGATTCTAAACACAAATATTTAATTATTTACGCGGCGCTTGTTCAAAATGTGGTGTCATACCTCTACTAAATTATTCATATGTGGTATCAGCTGATCCATACGGACATCCAACAGCATCACGATTGCGCGGCAGACATTCTTTCTCACTTCAGGATCTTCGTCATTTGATAACGCAAATAATCCCTATCAGAAATCACATTTCCATGGTGTTTGGTATCATCATCATCATCATCATCATCATGACATTTCAATGGTGTTTTTGGTTTAAGACCATTATTAACCTTAAGTTTCAGACCATCACAAAGACCGTATCAGGGTCCGACAGAGGGTTCAGCATTCTGGAATCATTTCTAGAGGCATTTCAATATTTTCTTTTGAATTATTCGTTTCAAGATTGACCAATAAATCATAAAAATATCCTTCTGAATTTGCTCTAACCTCCCAGAACCTAGGATTACATAATTCCTAGTTTTGTCGGACCCGCAACCTTATCATAACAATCATTATTTCATTTCATTTTGTCTTTTGGAAAAACATTTATTTATAGATAATTCTGCTGACAATAATCATTATATATACAGTGAAACCCCGTTAATATCACGACGGCAGTGCAAGCAAGAATCGTGACATTAAGCGGATTGACCACAGGGAGTACAAATAGTTCATGAAACAATAGAGGACAAAAGAAACAATAGAAATGGCGAACGCAGAAATAATAATCCGAAGTTCTGAGGCGGGTAACAAAATAGACATTTTTGTAAACAAACAATTTAGAAAACATTCAAATAAAATCAAGAATAGAAATAACAATAAGTACTGTACAGGATAAATGTAATATAAATTAGTAATTTGAAATGGTTTGTTTGCCTAGAGTCAGTCTCCTTCGACATTAGTTTACAGAATTCAAGTGATGGATTCAACGCGCTTCATGTTTCATCACGTCTGTTCGATCAATTAATTGTCATAGCAACAGAGTCTGAAATAGAACTAATGGCGCGTAACTTGAGATTTTCTTTGTTATGGTAATTAGGGGAAGTCCCGCCATTCAAACATTTAAACATGCAAAAGACGTCGCTTTGAAATATTTGTCGCGTGTTTGTTTCGTATTTTATATTTTGTCTAGTCAATCTATGGCTAAAAAGAGTGAAACCTAAAAGTAAATTTTCCGCCAATCAGGAAACAAACCATGTATCTATCATGTACTGAAAGAAAAGAAAAATCGCACACGAATACAGTAGGCCTACTTGTGTTCAATTTCTAAAGAACAACAAACCGTGTGATAATTACTTTCTGAAGCAGAATTCACAAGTCAACCTAGAAATTATTAGCACTTCTTTGTTTGAATAACTTGCAGTATGTGATCAAATTCAAAGAAATCGTGACACAAAGCGGGTTTTCAATCAAAAAGCCGCCTAGAAATCGTGATATAAAGCGGAATCGTTATATTATCGAGAGTGATATCAAGCGGGTAAAATTAGTTGAATTTCATAGATAGCTGTCACTGGTTTCGGAAAAATCGTGATAATAGGCGGGTCGTGATATTAACCGAGGTGATATTAACGGGGTTTCACTGTAACACCCCATACATATATAATATATACAACACCTAGTTTGAAGTGTATCTATCAACAATTCTTGATGATAAACCAGATTATAACTGACTGGATGGTTATATAGATCCTAGAAGATTTACAGTTGCCTGATATTCATCGCATGGTACAGCTGGATAGTGGAATACTTATAGTGGAAAATAGAAATCAGTTTCATGTGGGGATATAAATCAAAATGGGACATTGAATAAAAAGAGGATATTAAACGATATCAATTTTATCAACACACCTCCATAAATTGTCCGATGTGAACCATTAAAACTTGACTTCGGCAAACAATAAATTGATTGACACAGGCAATTGCGTGCGACCTGTAAGAAGTAATTGATTAAGCAGTTATTGTCTTGCAATCCAAAAGCATACTCAACAAAATAGAATAGGCCTACGGTACCTTAATTTTGGTGATTCATGTCTGAAAAATTGTAAGAATTTTGGAATCATCATATTTAATGGTCTATTCTGACTATCACCGTCAAGTTGAGGCGCCAAATCTTCGCAGATCTTTTTTAACGCACCAAATGCACCCTGCACAATGTAAACAGATAAACAAATAAACAAATACGACACAGACAGTCATCGTCTGTTTTATCAGTACACATTGTGACATCATATCTTTGTGCTTTTGATTCAATTTGAGTGAAAAATATCAAGAATTCGTAAAATCATAAATCAATTTCTTTGAAACATATTGAAATATATTGATGTAGAATTGAGATCAATAAAAGTAATTCATTTTCATATTTGTTATATTTGTTAAAAAAAATATCCAACTAAACCATGATGTCATAATCAGACATAACCCTGCAATTTGATTGGTTAATGTGTTTGGAAATTCTAGGATAAACTTGGATTTCCGTCAAAATTTGACAATAGAATTTTGTCAGAGGCCCAAGGCTGAAGAAGAAAAAGAAACTAAAAGGTATTATTAAAAAAATGATATCTACAAAATATGTCTCTATTTAACAAGGACTAACACTGTGAAGTTCTATTTTTCATATTTTTCATTTTTCAATGTGGAGTTCTACTAACACTTTCTCATTTCTGTCTGAGTTTTAACGATAAGAGCCTAGAGCTAGTTCCGACGCACATTTAAAAATATTTTTCGACTCTCATTAGTTCAGAATATCATGGTGAAAAAGTCTAGACTATTTCCAATAAGTATCTGATAGTCAAAGTGTCCATATGATTGTTTGATTTTTTCAATAGGATTATAGTAATACACAGATTGTAGATTTGCATTCTACTTTAATCCAAGGACATTTTAGTAAGTAAACATTGAAATGAAATTGAATTTTAAATCATTAATTTTAAATTTGAACGACCTTCAGCACAATAAGCTAACTTGAAATTTGTTTCTAAAATATCACAAAGGTTTTCTGCGATCTAATTGGTCGAAAGAGCGTGCATGAAATCCTAAGGTAAAACATGGCTCCAAAAACCGGGAAAAACCGCTAGCTTCAAAAGTTTGATTTGTGATAAAATGCAGAAATTATAACTTTCCGATAACAATCAAATAAATGTCTCAATTATGGCAATGAATTACAAAACAATATTTAGCTCAAGATGTTTATATTTATTGAAAAGCGTCGTGAATGAGTTATTTGCCGTGCAGCATGCAAAATAAAAACACAGAATGAAAGACAATTATAGGGCTACGCTGTTTCAAGGTAAACCTTAAATTTAGATAACAATTAGTACATCAATTTTTAGAGAACTATGTGCAATTTACATTACAAACGTTCTTGTATGTGTCTTTCTTTATTCAACAATATCTATCTTGTTGTGGGATTTATGAATTGAAATTGAATTTTAAATTGTGAATTCATGAATTGAGAATTCGCCTTCGAATGAGATTCCGACGTTTGTTTTATTTTAGAAAAGGGTTACCACATGCTTGCAAATGTTTGGCATACACTTGGAAAACTGTTGGAAGACACGAGTGAAGTGTTGAAAGCATTTGCCTTTGGGGGGTTTGAGCATTTAACTCTTCACTTGTGTCTTTCAACATTCATTGTGTAGCAAATATGAATTTATACAAACAAGGCAAGTGTGGGGTACGCTAACTCTTTATTCATTTCTATAAAGATGTTCATAAAAAACTAATTAAACATGCCAAAGAAACCGCATTGAAAACTTAGTGAAATATATTAAACGATTTCAACTTAGAAATTAGAACAGTACTTTTCTTTCCCAAAATCTTAAATTGAGGCATTACTTGTTGTAGTGTTGTTCGATATTGTGATTCCTAGAAACTATCCAATTATCCGATGTTATAGTTTCAAACCCTGATCCGATGAAAAGAACATTTATAATGTTCACTCGTCCTAGAATCCTATGATTTCATGATTTCTTAGCAAAAAAGTTTTAAATATTGAATAAGAAAAGTGAATAATAGCAAAATAATCCCTTAATATATCAAACTTCAAATATATTGAACATACTGTGAGCTCAGTATTGTGGCGTTGTAATTATTGATTGGCATCGTCATCATGCACCTACCTCACACACATTATATTCTTCACTATCCAACAGATGAAGTAATGTTGGCAATAACTGTGGCCATGTTGATAATTCCTTCTGCGCTATCGTTGTGATAAGTATACCAATGGTGGCACGAATAAGAGGTGATGGGTCTCCAATAGCACTGAGACATTCTGCCTTGACAAATTCTCTTGCTTCGTTTGGGAAGGTTGTATAGTTGCTTTTTACGTTATTCTTCAAAATAAGACCAGCAAGTGACCGAGTTGGTTCATCTATTTAAAAATGAGATAAGATGTAATTATTGATATAACATAAACGTTGAGTTTGAAACTATAGAAAAAACATGAGTTTGTCATAATACCTACGACACTCACTTACAGGGTTCGACAAAAGTGGGGATCCTGGGATCCTAGACCCGGAAGGGTAGACAAAATTCAGAAGAAGATTGATATTTTAATGATTTATTAGTCAAACATGAACAAAAAAATTCAGAAGAAAATGTTGAAATGCCTCTAGGATTCCAGAAGGCTGAACCTTTTGTCGGACCCTGCTCACTTACATTAATTATAAAATACTGAATTTGGTCATTTGAATAATTCAAAATTTTATCAAATTCCTTTGAGCCTGCTTTTAGATGCTGTCATGTCGACCACCCAGGTCGGTAATATATTAAACAACGACCAGAAGAAATACAAATAATGGAAGAACAATACCAAGAAACATTTTGCTGCTGATAAGCTATTTTAAATGTGATTGCCATTTCATTGTGTTTGTATTGTATATCCGTATAATGTAATTAGTTCTTGTGCTAAAATATCTCTCCAGTAATTATTGTTTGCCATTGCTAAAAAGTATGACATCTTTACGATAAATTCCATAAACAAAGAAATTAGATTTTATATAATATTCATCTAACTTTTTAACTCTTTCTTTTTACCTAGCCTGAAGATGATTTTAGATTAAATCGAAACTGTTGCACCAATTATTGTGTGTTTTTTATCGCATATAGGGGAGACCGGGTACACATCGGACGCTTTTCGGTTTCTGACTTCTAATTATTTTATTTTTCGCTCGAAACAAATAAATCGTATATCATTTAATAGCTAATGTGCCATGTTTAAAAGGGTAAATTGTTGGAAAGTTAAATATATTCGAGTGCCAAGTATTTGATCATTCTTTTACCCCTAGTTGAGCGGGGTGACTTCGGCCAGACTGGGGTGACTCTGGACAGTGAATTTAAACTCTCAACAATGCACGAAACAAATGTTTATTGACATCAATTGAAAGCTTCACCATTCATCTACTCAGAGAAATCAATGAAATTATTCATAAATTACAAACCATGCTAATATTTATAATTTCTTTAGCGCGTCAAAATAGTCATCGAAAGCCGTAGATTCAAGTGATAACTCAGCAGCCCCAAACGAAAACAAAACATGCTCGTAAATCAACAAGAGTAAACCAAACTCTTCGACATATATAAATTGAGACATATCTGTAATTAAATGCACTTCATATTTGATTTTTCATCCACAATTTGATATTCTATTTAACTAGACCATATTATTTCCATATATTCTAAGCCGACGGATCACGCGTGCTCTGAAATGTTTACACAACATCGCAGCTGGAGCGTGTCAAACTTGAATGGAATGAGAAACTTGACACCCACTTAATTTCGGATTTACCATTGTTTCACAGCTTGATATTTTACTTCTTCATCGCTTTGCTATGTTTTGACGCTCACCCCGTTTATAAACATTGAAGAATATCATTTCTGCAGTTGAATTTTCAAAGCGCACGTGAATGAAACTTCAGTATGAGGCACACAACGTCACTGGCTTCAAAATGGTACCAAATATCAACATGTTGGTTGCGTGGATTTTCTTCGTCAAACTTTTTCTTCGAGAACAAATAATACACAAAAGCGGGACAAAGTTTCAAACCATAATAACTTTTTTATTACTTGATGAAATTATCTAAAATTTTGGCAATAGGTATGTTTTACCTTTGTATTTAACATACTGAGAGGTTGTATTTTTATTTAAACTAAAACCGTTCTGTCCGAAGTCACCCGCGTCCGAAGTGACCCCGGTCTCCCCTACCATCATAAAATTCCTTTGAGATATGCAAAAATATACGTTCAACAAGTTTGTTATTTAGACAAGACAAAATGAATACCAAACTAAATGCTATGATCTTCATAAACATAACTTTGCCTTGGAATGCTATACTTTTGAAAATTTATGCAAACATTGTTTAAATCACAACTATAATACATAAATTAAACCCACCTATCGATTCTCCTTTCAAGCGGGTGAGAACATAAATTAAATAGCTATTGAAGTCTGGTAGTTGATTCAAGCGTTCCAATTTCTAGAAAGAAGCGAAAAAATATTTAAAATACAATTATTTTCAATATCAACATCAATAGCAACAGGGTTTTTCGTATTTTATTTTATTTAATATTTACAAGCTTAATTACATCCACTAAATGAGCTAATGATCGGGGCTGCAATCATTTTGAATTTAAATTCCTAACCGGTATTAACTCAGTACATCTGGAATTAGTGTTGTCAGTGACATGAAAAAAGCATAATAACATCATCAAAAATGTTCATACCAATTACCATACCAGTTCAGATGTTCGATGCCAATTATTTATATGCATATTATTCATAATAATCGACCGATTAATCGGATTTTCCAATTATTTTCCAACCAAACAAATTAATACAAAAAGAGCATGACACAAAATGTGATCATAAGCAGGAATCGACAAAATGTTTTACCTTGCGCAAACCTCAGCTCTTTAAATAAACATTTGAGTAACTTTACTGACATGTAACAAAATGTAAATTTTATTTTTCATATTTTTCTAATTATTTTAGCTTTATATACAGCATTTCGCTTTTTCCTCCTGAATTTTGCAAGCCTTCTGCAAACCAGGCTTCAAAGTTTCCGGACTTAGTTGTACCCTGTTCATGATTTTGTAGCTATCAAACAATTCGGCATTATATAATGCAAAGGTCAATCCTGCAACTAGCTGAATAAAAATAAAGGAAGTATATTGTTTTGTTTATTATTTTAAGGTTTTGAGGATAGCAGAATGTTTTTTAGTCTTTTGTTTCCACGTAAAGAAGCTTATAGCTCATGTGGTTGCATGTAATATTATAAATGTCAAAGCAAAAGAGAATTGCACACACACAATGGCTATTTCATGAATTGAAAAATATACAATATTTGATCATGTGTCTGCAAACATCTATGCTGCTATCAAATGTATCTGAGTGTCTAATTGACACATTAAATAATTTCAAAATCAAAATGATGGCTTTTAGGGGGTCTAACTCGAAAGCTTGAATGCAACATTATTTATTTGGACAACGTGATGATGATCAAGAAGCAACTAAAGCAAGCTCAATAAAAAAAGCTCGTAATTCGTTCAACTTGGGTGCACTTGCTTGGTTTGGATGTCATGGTATCGTCCATATAGTTCATCACTAGTTTTATATAGGCTACCATTTCACTTCAATGGATAAACTAAAAAGAGTTTTTAACTTTAAAATCCAAGAAGATTTGAGGGCAAGAATTTCTCAACATGTATAGGCCTATGTAAAATAACCTAAATAAATCAAATCTACGCATTTTCAATTCACATTCAATTTTAATAATAACTAATGCATGATTCTTACTTGTTGAACATTTCTCTGTACTTCAGTGTTGGGGTTCAAACTATCTTTTAAAAGTTGTAAAATATGTTCTAAACCTTCTTGCATCGGTTTCCAATTTGAACCGTCCATCTTGAAATGTGCTGAGATGAAAAACTTACGAGAAGAGTCTGAGAACGAAGCTTGCGCGCCTCAGCCCAGGCCGCAGGAAAAATGCAAATGACTTACTGTAAGTGCTATTTACACAGGCAGATAACAGGCAGATTGAAACACTTGCAATAAATGAAAACTTCTCGAAAGTTCTTGCAGATAAAACTCATCATTGTAATTCTAGGTTTTACTTAAGAAATGTTTTTAGTTCAAAGAATCTGTGAGATTTAACTTACAATAAGTTGTGTTTACACCTTCAATTAGGCATAAATGTACAGTAGGTCTACATATAATAGTCTAGTTTACGGCTTCTATGAATATTGGTCTCACATATTTGCAATTTACAGGTCTGATGAAATGTCGGTAAATCTTAAATATGCTCACTACAAGAAATGATAGGATGACATCGTCTACCGGCTGCCATTACGAAATTTTCCATTCTGGCATTCTGCTCACACATATATTTTTCGATATTCTCCCCTGCATGGCGAACCACATGAAACTAAGGCTTGCATCTGCATTCATACACCGTTATGTACATGTGCCGATCCTAAAAGATCTAATCAAAGATCGACTTCAGAATGGCGTATGAAACGGAATAAAAACGCCTTTAATAATGGCATCGTGTCCAGGCGTTCCGAACTTCCGAACACCTTCTAACCCATTCCCAACGACTCCATCGGGTGTGGATCCATACATGGAATTCTTAGAACGGCGTCCGAATTCAAATTGTTCATGTAGTCGATCTGAAAGGCGTTCTCAACAGGAAGAGGAACGACACATGTATAGAACAGCGTATAAACCATGCATAACAACATACTGTGAACACACTGCGAACCATAAACGAAAGAAACGTAAAGTGGTATTTTAAAATGTAAGTAAATCTTTTTAAGTAAATCGTAAGTAAGGAACATTTTTCAATGACATTAGAATGTATGTATAGATTTTTAAATATGACGCGAGCAGCAGTTTAACAGTTGAATAGTTTAATAGCTAAATATAGTTTAATCTATTTGTAATCATTTATATGATAATTTTATGTTTATTTTATTTTTATTATTTTTGAGTAAAAGATAAACGAAAAAGTGTTAAATAATTACAATAATTAATGACTCATTGGCTCGTGTTGCTCTGACTTATTTAAAAATGCATCTCTTAAAGAAAATATGCATCCTGTGGTGTTTCATATTAAAAATAACAACGACCACCAATCAATCCGGTTGTTGTTGTTGTTGTTGTTATGTCTGAACTAAATATATGTACAGAGTAGCATACTTTCGTTATTAAAAATACTTGATGAATTGAATACAGTACTGTTTCTGACAAACAGAGTTCGAATATTAGAACTCGTTTATTCAGTTGGTCTGATAAACTACTGTTATCGTAATCGAATCAGTTTTTTTTAGGGTAATTATTATTATTGTCATCTTAATCCTAAAAGGAATACGTAGACATTTAGATGATTTGAGACGATATGTTTTTGAAAACTGGAAAATCGCAGGTACTTCAACGGAATATTTTACAGAAATTTACTGGCCATTAATACTAACAGCTAACATCGCACAAAACTGTTGGGAGTACAAAATGGAGGCATTAAATATCAAATCTTCAAAGGGATACATGAATAATAAATCAATAATTACAAGAAGAAATCTCAAATTAAACATTATAATTATCTAAAAATAAATTTTAAAAATAGCGATGGCATATATAGCGAGACCATGCGAGACATGTATTATTATCAAAGACGGTTTCATTTTCACTTTAACAAATATAATATGTAATCTAAATCTGAACAAAGCAAATTTAGAGGTTGAACAATATTTTAGGAAAGCCACAAAGGTCGCAAAACAGTGTATTCCGTCTGTGTTTACCAATATCTTAAAAAATATAATCAGTCAAAAGTCAGTAAGAAAATCAGACAGTAATTGTAATATCAATATATTTCGATGTGCATAAATATCACGCGGATTTTGCATAGAAAAATTACGGAACATGTACAAGGTTTTGTTTTTGTTATTATTATGAAATATGAAAACCCTGCCAATATATAAAGTAATTGAACCTATTGACTAATTCAGGAAAAACGCCTCGGTAACTTAATCGCTTGTTTTTAGTTTCATTTCATTTGAAGTGGTTTTAATCGAGCTGTTCTCCGAAGTTCATAAATACTATCGAGCATTGGATTACAAATTCTATAAAGAGGTTCGAAGTATTTGGAATAAATTTTACACCACGGGAACTTGATACTTAATACTTTACTGCCAGCGGAAAACGTGGAAAATATTGTTTATTTTGAAAGCAGTACGAAAGGAAAGAGCTCCAAATGTTTTGCTCGTAAGTATATTTACATTATGGTTAAAGTTGTAGCAAAATTACTTTTTAAGTAATTCAGCATGTTTGTGATTTCATCTTTATAACCGAATTTTCATTTTATCGAAATAATTAATCTACTGGAATTATTATTCCGCAGACCAAAAAAATCATTTTCAAAGCGAAACAAACAGCAACAAGGAAGAAATGGAATATTGAATGTAATTACGAAGAAGTTCAAAATAAAATCCGAGGTAAGGAATCATATGAGGGTTAGTATTATTATTGTATTTATGCATCGTGTACAGTCCTGATTCAAAGGTGGATTTAGCGAAAAACATAATTTGAGAAAAGGTTGCAGTCTGGTTGCAGCTATAGCTTGTCCATAAATGTTTGCATTTTAATATCCCAGTGAAGTTTTAAAGGCCTAATTGAATGTATTATGTGAAACAGATTCATTGAATTTTGAGTTTTTTTACTACAAAATTGTGATTTTTAAGCTTAGTAATATTTTTGCGTTGCCAAGAATCACAGCTGATCACATCTATGAATACTTGTCACGTGACTCAATTCAGTCCTTTTAATCCTCGATACACGTCATTCGCACTTACTCAAAGAAAAGCAGAAAGCGATTTTCAACATTTCTAGCATATCTATCAGATTCCCACCCGCACGATCCCTGTTGCGTAGTGTTTGTATTTGTAGTAAGAATCGGAAGTCTAGACACAAAGCGGAGAAACTGCATCGAGAATTCTCTTTTTAGCAAATCAAATTATTAAAGTACTTGACCAGTTAATATATTTGATTATTGAAGAGCAACTTTACAATGCTCTGTAGTTTTAATAGCAGTGGGTAGCATATGGTTTTCAATGGTAAAAATGGCTTGATGAAGACGTTTCTACCGAATACTGAAACTAGGAGAGGTTGCAAGCTTGGGGGATTTTTCTGAAGGGGGAACACCATTTCATGGCGTGGTAGAACTAATCAGAAATAATCAGCCTATTTTCAAAGACTTGTCAAGTTTTAAGTTTATGTTGCCTCTGAAAGAATACTATATTGGACCTGTTATTAGTGACCACTGACCATGGTCATCCAAGACAGGTATAGTTAGTTTTAAACAAAAAATTTTCAGAATTTCAGTGATGTTTTGATGGGGAAACACAATGTTTCCTGGAGAAACCCCGTCCCCTTTCTATTTTCATTTAAAGTGAAGTTTAATGTGCATATGCTCAGTATCAGACAAAAGATGTAGCCTTCCGGAACAAATTTTCAACATTTTCTTTTGAATTTATTTTTGAGGTTTGACCTATAAATTAGAAAATTATCAATTTCCTTCTGAATTTGCTCTAGCCTCCCGGGATCTAGGATCCCCACTTTTGTCGAGCCCTGCATCTGCTATACAGTATTATTTAATGTGTTTCTGCTATGACAAATGTTGTGTACATGACACAGTAAGCAAGGTTGACTTTATTGTACTCAGTGAATCTCAAAAATGCCCCAATGAGAGCCCCTAAGAAGGAACCTGATAGGACCATGGCCATCTAGGGGCCATTCCCACTAGTTACACCCAAAAAACATCAATGGTTTAGAACAACCCAGGGACGATTTAGTTTGTTCTCAAATTTTCAAGAATCAGAAACACAAAGTGTATATATAGTTCCTATAAAGTGAGGTATAATGGAATAGTTTAGGTAGTAGAGGGGTACATCTTGATGACAGAAATGACACACACTGGTAAGAACGCTAGCCGGCACTGTTGAAATTCTAATAGGTAACATTTGATGACATTTTCTCATTCAAAAACAGTTCTTGTCCATTTCTGGATAAATGTTATATGGCCCTTCTATAAATAACCACTAATTGATAACATTTACTGCTGCATTTTGTAATTTGATAAAAATTAGTTACAAGGAGAAGCATTAATATCCTTTATGATTACATTGCATGATACCAAGGGGTCAGATCAGATGCCCCTCTTACCCGAACTGTGGCTCCCTATTCCCTTAATAATGATACGGAACGTTATTTTGTATTTGTTTATATTTGGCAGCATGGAGATATTCCATCAACACAAGAAGATCACAATGATAAAATGGATAGCATTCGAAGAATGGAAATTACAAGACAAATAAAATCATTAGAAAGATATAATGAAGACTTGAGAATAGCATTATTCAAAAAAGGCAAAGATTTGTTTAATGAACCCAGAATATTTGTTGATGAAAACGTAAACGAGACAGCAATACAAAAAGAAACTGCCTTGACACAATCTGATGGCATTCAAGATAAACTTATAACTGAATTACAAGTAGAATGCCAGGATTTAAAAACAAAAGTACACAGCCAAAGAGATTCCTTATCATTATTACGACGTAAATTGAGCGAATGGGAGGAAAGAAGTGAAGAATTATATTTAAGAGATCAGACATCTGACATTGAAATCTTACAGAAAGATAAAGAAACCTTGAAAAATGAATTGAAAATGGCTGAAGATAAAATTGAACAATTTATAGAAGAAAATAAGACATTAATATTACGAAATAATAATCATAAAATACAAGACAGAAATGAACATGTATGTGTAAGCGAAAGAACTGAACGAGAAACATATGAAAAAATGAGAGCTGCTATAGAAACGAAATGGAAACAAACAGAATTAGAACTTCGTACATCAACAAAAGAATGCCAAACCTTGAAATCAACATTAGAATTAGAAAGAAAACATCACACCCCACTATTTGATGAAAATAAACAATTAAAATTAGAATTAACAGAACGGAAAATAAACTTTGATAAAAAATTAAAATTGAACATTGAGCGTTTGAAAAATGAGCAATTTTCAAAAAACAAACTAATGATGGAATTAAAACAATTAAAAGAATATTTAGTAGAAAAAGATGAAGAGATTGCATCATTGAAAACACTTTTACAACCTCTTAAAACTTTGATGCCAATAACAGAAGATCTGTCATTGCATGAGAACCAATTATCAAATAATCTAGAAAACGAAAGTAAATACAAACAATATTCTATTAATAGAAAAGAAGCAAGTGATTCTGGGATTGGACTAGAAGAAAATACCAGTTTATCTAGCATTGAGAATCGCATTGATGAAGTTGAGAATCGTTTTCATAATCTAGATGATGTCTGTGAAGTGGATAGCACAGGCAAAGCACTACAACACAATAGTAACCATGGTGATATTAATCAATCTGATCTTACTGATGATGTCATTCAAAACAGAATGACCAATCAAGACAGTGATCAGTCTAGTGACATAAGAAAGGCTAAGATCAATTGCCAAAGCAAGAGAAATCATAGCGATACAGTTAGACCCAGTCTTGTTCGTCAAGGAAGTAGCAGTAATAGCGATAAAGTCCGACCAAGCCTTACACGTCAAAGCAGTAGTATCCAAGATGATAACCAACCTAAACTGACTCGACAAGGAAGTAGTAAAAGTGATTTAAGAAATTTATTATTATCACGTATGTATGGAATGCGAGACGAACCAGAACTTACTAGTCCTGCAGCAATGACGTTAGCTGTTGCTAGGAAACTACAACAAAGAAATATCCTTTGTGACTTGATGGATCCAGGTGAAAGTAACTTATATCCATCATTTGAGTCTAACGATAGTTATTACGATGGTATAAATCGACATTGTGTAAAATCATCATCAACGATAGCAAATCTAAGAGATTTACATCCATATGAACTACATGAAAATGATAAATCATCATCCGAAGTCTCAGTATTTGATTAATTAATATAATTATATTTTTGTGAAATACAGAATTTGTAAATATATTTTTATCATTTCGAAAAGAAAGCTTTAAAAATACGACATCTAATGATATTGTGATTAAGACTCACAGCAGATTAAGATTAAGATTTAAGATTTAGATTAAGATTTAACATTAAGATTTAACATTAAGATTACAATAGAACTCATCTACACAATAAAATAATTAATTTATGAACTTGATAGGGCAGCAGGTAGTGAGCCTATGTACCAATTGGACGTTCAAGGTTTGATTACATACACAGACGAAGTAGCATTATACCTGTACAATCCAGATTTGATCTCTTTTTAATTTAATGAACAGTTCATGAACGTTTTGAATAGTTTGCAAACTCTTTGGATAGATTATCAACTTGATAAACAGTCCAGCAACTTCCAGATAGGTATTTGGGACAGCATTCCACTGACTGTTTGCTTAATTGAATCAGATATTTCATACCACAGTCTCTGAATCAAAATCAATGATTTGATACGGCTATTTTATATAATCTTGCATTTCATTACAGTGTATGATATAATTAGCTTTTGACAACCAATTCTTGCAATGCCAAATTCAAGATATTTTGATCCAAATGTTTTCCTATGATGAAAAATACAGAATTAAGACAAAAGGAAAGTGGGATAGTTCCAAACTAGTTTGTGGCACAGTGCTCGTTGAAAATAATTAGGGCCTCAATAGCATGCAAGTTACAACTAAATGAACAATAACATAATTATAACCAATGAGCTGTAGAACAACCCCTGCAAATAAATCAGGAGTTAATGAACAGTTCATGAAAATTGAGGCCATTTAGCGTTCATGAACTGTTTTCAAAGGGGATAGTAGCTCATATAGGATATGGATGGATTTTTGTAGCCTACTTGAAATAAATCGCCCGATGATCACCAGATGGAGTGAAGTATCGTAATCTAGCAAGTCTCATTTGTGTCTCTCATTATATATTTGCTCACTGCAAGATATATTATTTTATTTTTTATTTTTATTATCCAGTTTATTACCAAATGTTATATTTAGTACTTTAAGTCAGGTATTGGATATAATTTGGGAACATGAGTTTTCTGCAAAACAACGAATTTAGAGATTTATATAGAGACAAAAGCTTAAATATTAGGTATAATTTTACTTTTATTCCTTAAATATAAAATAATTTAAATATATTTGTAAAAAGATTAAGAGACTTTCAGAATTAAGTATTTCCTTAAGGCAGTAAATAAATTGAATTGTCTGTTTGCAATCACACAGCAAATAGGTAACGCCTAGTTTACAAAAAAACAGCAAAAACGACAAAAAAGATTACAGTCGCAAATGCCGACATCAAAATACGTTCTATTTATCAAACTTTAAATCTTAACAATAAACAGGAACTTTCCGCTATACGAACAATGTAATTACCAAATATAAACAATAGAAAACTTAACAATAAAATTAGCTGCTTATATATTTACCATATAATGTATCACATATTTTTCACAGATTAAATTGCCTGATGATCGCCTTGGCGTGAAACTAATAGTACCAAATATGAATGTCTAATTTTTTCATTTATTCATTATTAACGCCCAGCCCAATGTACTATGAAAACTGTATATAACAGCCAGCTACGAGGATAGGTATATTGACCACTATATACAGGTGGCCCTTATACACAGGGTTGATTCAGTAGAAAAATACTATTTGATATACTATATGGACATATCAAGAGTGACCGTGTGTTTGACTGTATTGACCAAAACATTACATACCTATAAATACAAATCGATTGATTCCTATCTCTTCAGTTTTTAATTGTGTCTTATCGAATGTTTCATAGACACCTTGCACTAACAATGGGTGCGCTGATTCTGTAGTGGAAACTAAAGCCTGGAAAATGGAATAGAATAAAAAATGATATGTAAACTAGATAATAATTAACTAAGAAAAACATGTTAATCTGTGATAATCAGTTACATTATAAAATACGAAGTTTGATCACTTTAGCTCAAAAATGAATGAATTCCTTTTTGAGATACAGACAATTACATCATAAATAAAATCATACTTATTATTTTAGATAAATGGCAGCGATAAAAGAGACATGATTGAAGTCAAAATGTTGCTCTTTGTTTTGAAAAATCATTTATGCCGGTTTGCCTTGCTTCGTTTCAAATTCCTGCACTCGGGATGTTAGGAAACAAACACTCTCTGGAAAAGCTAGAAAATGTCATCCCTGGCTTATTTATCCATTACAACAGCATCTCTCATTTGTGTGTTTGAAGATTGAACAGTGTTTTGATTAGGCCTGGCTTATTTATCCATTACAACAGCATCTCTCATTTGTGTGTCTGAAGATTGAACAGTGTCTTGATTAGGCCTGGCTTATTTATCCATTACAACAGCATCTCTCATTTGTGTGTCTGAAGATTGAACAGCATTTTGATTAGGCCTGGCTTATTTATCCATTACAACAGCATCTCTCATTTGTGTGTCTGAAGATTGAACTATTGATTGTTTTGATTAGGGATGAAGTATGTGTCTGTAAACGACAATATATGTCTATATTAATTGCATTAAAACGAGGTCAAAGTTTTATTGTTTTACTATCTACGTATAGGCTCGTATATTAACGTCATTATTTTACTAATTATTTAGTACTCGTAATCTGATTGCTGGTAAATTATATTGCGCCTTTAGTTTAGCTTATAGTAATTTGTAATCGAATATATATTTATTGATCGTTTGAGTAAGTCTTCATGTTTAGAAGCAAGGTCAATCACAGAACCGTACAATATATATTTAAATTTGCTTGTATAAAGTTGTTACGAAACGATACCAAGGTATGAAACTTGTAATCATTTATCTAATTATCTTAAATATTATTCATTTATCATTGTTTAATTAGTTTGTTTTCTATAATTGTTTTAATAGAAAAACCTGCACTGCACTGCACTGCACTGGTACTGCATTGTATACTGCACGTTCAGAGAAAATTGCTCTTTGTCATTTATCGAGTTTTATGTTTATGTGCTGGTATTTTCAAATTCAAATGAGTTTCAACTATTACGAGGTTTAGCAAATTCAGATATTAAAGTGTCTGCACTAACCCTGACCATTACAATATGACCAAGGTTGGCTCTAGAGGGGGAAGGGGCTGCCGTCCTAATGTAGGGGAATACACATCCCCTGACCAGGAAAGAAGATTTTGATTGTTCGCTACTTTACGTATATGTTTGAAAATTTCTAAGAAATACCCTTCGTGGGGAGTAAGCTTTCTTGTTTGGGATATCATATTATTACTTCACAACATTAAAAATCATTTCTTACTTTCATTCGATGAACATTCATACAATCACCATGTGAATCACAGATTTTGCCTTCCCAAAGTAAATCCTAAGTAAGAAAAAAGAAGCTATTGTGATGGATATTCGTGATTGGCTAAGATTTAAAAAACTTACTTAGATGCGGAGGGTGAAGAACTAAACTGTCCTGAATATATTTCATAAAAATTTAAAAAATCTCCATCAACACAGTTACACAGGCACAGGGTCCGACAAAAGTGGGGATCCTGGAAGGCTAGACAAAATTCAGAAGAAAATTGATGTTTTATAAATGATTTTCTGGTCAAACCTCCACAAGAAAATTCAGAAGAAGAAGTTGAAATGCCCCCAGGATTCCAGAAGGCTGAACCTTTTGTCGGACCCTGCACAGAAATGTAATAATGATAAGTTTTATGTTTCTTAATACAATCAGAGGCTGTCAAAAAAAACACAGAAAAAAATACAGACAACATTTGACAACATATTTAGCCTGCATGTAGACCATAAGAATGAAAATCCAACCTCCTGGCTCTTACAATCTGCACATTCAAGCTGAGTTACTTTTTCTAACATGAGATGTTGAGACCAGGGCTCGACAGTGGGGATCCTGGGATTCTAGATCCCGGAAAGCTAGAGCAAATTAAGAAAAAATTGATAATTTTCTGATTATAGGTCAAACCTCAGAAAAAAATTCAGAAGAAAATGTTGAAAATTTGTTTAAGATTTCGGAAGGCTAAATCTTTTGCCGGACACTGGTTGAGACTAAAAATAGAGTCAACTCTTTTGTTTTATAAACCAATCTCTTTGTTTAATTTCTTGTATCAGTCACTGATTGGATAAAGTTTTCAGCTATTGTTTCAGCTATGGGCAATATTGCAAAGATGTATATGTAGGCTAGTATGTGTTCAAATTTCAATGGAATTTTGTATCTTTGTTATTTTTAGATAATTGTGGAAATTAGAACAGGTGTAAGATATACAGAAAAATGTTGGTGCTCTGGTAAAACCAATTAATAAAGTTATGGGAGCTATCTTCTTTGCTAAAAGCTAAATTTGAATGTCATAAACATACTTATTAATTACCTGCAGCCAAACGTCAAGTTTTTCTTCCGAGAGAAGCCCCTCCAACTCAATATTAACTGATCTGAGTTCCTATAATAAACAAAAATTAAATGTCTGTGCATTTTGTTACAAATGTGTTATCATTATTTATCTGGATTATGGAGGATTAGCTCAGATGGCAGAGCAACCGAACTTCAGATCGGATCATATCTGATCGACCGTGGTTCAAATCCCCCTAAGGTCAACTCAGCCTTGACTTTATCTGAAACATCAAATGAGTACCATCTGAGGATGGCGGATGGAATGGTCAAGAGGGAATTGCATCGTGAGTAGCTGCGGCGCATCGTTGCGCATTGACAATCAAGACCTATCTGCCATAAAATCTGTTGAAATTGATCTGCAGTGTCGCGGCTGAGATCAACAAAGAGCGTTTAAAATCATTGCTCTCAGCGAAAAAAGCCACTCATCTAGAAATAGAGGAGTGGTACGGGTGCTTTCGGTAGGGCGACACCGTCTACATTACTTTTATTTTTTATTATTTACCTGCTATAGGAATATACATACACCCAACTATTGCAAATCATCAGTTTCTAGAAAAATAATTATTGCTTGTCTTGTGTTGCTGTTTATGATATCATATTGCTCTCTGATCCATACTAATTCAATTAGCACAAACAAATATCTTACGCTAGGTACTATGCTAATGGGCCCCATCGGTTATTCATCCCTCTGTCATGTAAATGACGGGTGTGTGAAGTAAATTCTTTATGTAGATGACAAATGTCAGTTAAAAGAAACTTACATATGTCTTAGATCTGCTGATGATAAAGATAAGATATATTTAATAGATGTGTTGTTTAATTGTTTATCACAAAACAGAATGTGATTTATCAACTGTGATATTAATTGACTGTTGATTGATTAAAACTAAACGTTGAATTATTGATCGATTGATTGATTGATTTTGTTCATTAATCAACACTATCAACTTATTACAATCATTGGACTGCATTATTATTAATTGTTCATTGGCCACACGCTGCAGTGCCTCGCATACATATAACCGTTTATAGATTGATATAATTACCTAATCAACCTATTGTAATCAGAGTAGTGTGTTGATGTGATCGAAGAGAACTGATTGAATATTATACCTATAATATAATGCCACACGCAATTGGCTTTACCTTGGCTAACTTGTGTCCAGAGACAAGTGCATTCGAATCGCCACCTGTCAGTTTTATTCCTTGCAATGAATCTCTTGGATAAACAAACACAGCACTTGTTACAATTTGGTATTTCCGCCCTCCGTAAGAAATTCAAGAACTGCTGATGAATAGATCATTATAAACAGCTCATGAACAAACATCACAAAAATTTCAACAAACTGTTCATGAACACCTTATAAAAAAATCATGGACAGTTCATGAACATTAAATGACATGTTTTTCATGAACTGTTCACAACAATTTGTGCATTTAACGTTCATGAACTGATTCCTCTGTGGTGTGGCTTTGTGTTTACCTAGTAAGACAACAAACTTGATGTTCTTGAAATAGGTTTATTGTATACTGGACTAAGTAATATCATCTGGTGATGATCTATGTTGTGGAAATGGTGAACACAAGAACAGATATTGAGAATGTTTTTCCTTTTCTAATTTGGGAAAAATGAGAATAATTGTATTCCAAAATTTGGCCAGTTTGGTTGCCGGTTTTGATGGATCTTGATAATAAAATAACATTAATAAGTATCTCTGATGGCTGTGTGTCTGTCTGTCTGTTATTCCATCTTACCTATTTGATGTTTCATAGCAATGCAGATCGAGTATCGATTGAACGTTAACCCTGTAATCAAAACATGATATATGTATCAGATAAGATCAACTTCGTTGAATTATATATTTCTAATTGGTAAAACATTACTGACCTAGAATACTGTGTCTCTAATATTTCAGCTAAGGAATTCATTGAGCTGAAAAAATACAGAAACAAATCACAAATTAAAGATACGACAGCCTGTCAGGTGAAGGAATTCTGTTTGCAGGCAGTAACACCTGAATATAAGGTAAGGTACATAAATCGACCGTTATATAGATAGATGGATATTTCAAACATTTCAATAGGGAATGGATACAAATAAGAATATTAATTATAAATAACTAACTTATATTCAGTCAAACCTGTTATAACGGTCACCCCTATACAACGGCCACCTGTCTATAGTGGTCACTCTTGCAATGTCGAAAATAGTACTTTCTATTGACTCTGTATATAAAGGCCATCTGTCTATAATGGTCAATTTATCTACCTCTCGTAGCTGGTTGTTATATACAGGTTTCACTGTAGTATAAATTTTACAGTGTTTTACATTTACAATGAATGGGGTCACCTCTGAAGCAAAAAATAGGTTGTTTATTGAGGGACATTGGAAAGTAAATTGTAATTGTTGTCTGAATCCGTCAAGTTGCAAAGATAAAGAACAGACAATAGGCTATAGATATTAAAATAAAAAATCATTGTTCTTATACTGATCGCTGATTGGTTGTTGTTGATGTTTGTGTCAGGCTACAGAAAATGGTAAAATTACGGCTTAAAAAGTATTTTACTGCTTCAAACGTATAAACGCATAAGATCCTGTATACGAATAGCTGAATAATAACTAAAATCTTCTATATTAATAATGTATTCAGACTTAACAAATGCTTTATGCGTTATATGTTTTATTCCATAAAACCCATAACTTGTTGTAGCGTTCCTAGAAAAGAGCAGCGTGTTTCCATTGAATATCTGCGCTCGTTCTAGCCTATACAATGACGTCATTTGAGGAGAAACTAGATATGATCATCATTTTGAGCTTTTTAATGTCAAAATAAACAGGTTATTTATTTTATGAAACAAATAGAAAACAGTTAGCTGTGTTAAGTACTCTGATACAGACATTTTTGGGGGCTATGAGACACTCAATTTTTTAAGCCTCTTTCATGTCTCATTACGCATCTAGCGTGTTTGTATCAGAGTACATAAGACTCAGCACCGTTTTCTATTAGTTAAATACAAAATTTATACGAGAGAATTATCATATAAGACCTTATCATTGGCATTAGAAAACATACCAAAGGTTTCTTTTGATTTCATTCATTTTGCCCGCGTCAATTAAATCTGTTTTATTCAACAGAACAATGTCTGCTAATGCCAGCTGCCTGAATAGAAAGAAAAAGAAACTTTTAAGTGGCATCAACTGTGTCATAAACATTGGAATAGTTAATATCGCCCTTGATAATAAATAAATTATTTTATAAAGTGAAACCTACAAATAAGATTGTATGCAAAGTGGCCATTATAGACAGGTGGCCTTTATATACAGGATTGATTCAATAGAATATTCAATTTTAGACATTGTAAGATTGACCAATATAGACAGGTGGCTGCTGTATAGAGGTGACCGTTTAACAGATTTGATTGTATTGTCATCCTCTTTGGTAGTGATGGAGACATTATATGAAAAATAAGAAATGTTCATCTTACCTTTGAAACTCGTTGTCTTCAGCGCAATCAACACCACCAAAGTTCTGAAGAAAATTGTAAATAAGTTGCAGTTATAGTTGCAGTGCGTCATTTGAAAGTTTGTTATAACACATGGCCAGCAGTTCAGTTTGACATGTGATATTCATTATAATGTTTATGATGCAATTAAAAAACATTGATCTAGAAGATTGACACTTACATTATATGTGGATGGCTAACCGGGGAGTAAATATAGCGAAAATACAGTATAATGTAAATATAACGTTACTGTTTTTACGAATGAGGACTGTATTTATAATATAAGAGTGTATTTAAACTCAAAAGATCAAGCATTGGA
Source organism: Haliclystus octoradiatus (assembly GCA_916610825.1). Taxonomy (NCBI): domain Eukaryota; kingdom Metazoa; phylum Cnidaria; class Staurozoa; order Stauromedusae; family Haliclystidae; genus Haliclystus; species Haliclystus octoradiatus. The sequence goes on from OU744447.1 coordinate 838,592, forward strand.
TGAACCACACAAATGAACACAACCAACCAACCTTACTTTACTTTCTTTCTAATGAGGAGTTAGCTCAACACTCCACAAAACTACCGCATAACTTGACGTAGCTTGGCATAACTCTGGGCATAACTGACTAACTAATACAAAATCGAACTATTTATACTACATTATTACGTCATTACAAAGGTTAATTATTACAATATTACTCGTGCTTACATAAAAGGAGGTTAACTTCTCACTAAACGAGGCTATCTGAAATGTTGAAAATAGTTACTTATAATAGTGCAAATAAGTACGGTTTTCGCCCAAACATCCTCCCCCTCATCGACCATCTGTGTCTTCCTCTAATTATATAATGGTCGATCACAACCGTAACTTTGTTTCTAATGTACGATTTCAATAATAAGTAACTCATAGCTATATGCTTTAACTTGAATATGATAACTGTGATTAAGTTCTACTATTTATGTTTACCAAGATTAACCATTTTCTAAACGCAGAATCTATTTTAGCTAATAATAAAGATACATATAATTATAACTTCGTTTTAACCCTGTCTTTCCTTCATCTTACTTCATATCCAATCGTAAAGTCCATTAATCGTTTTGTATTCTAGTTTCTTCATCTGTAAATCTTTGTATATTATAACTTTTACTTCTACGTAATACTTTGAAAAGGATCTTTAAATTTAAATATTCTCAATTTGCTGGCTTCCATTGACAACTTTTTAGCAATATTGTTTCTTTTAAGAATATCATCGGCGTATCTGTTGTTTTTATTCAAATAAATGCAATCAATAATTGTTTTCCTTTTACCTGCCTTTACTGTTATCACATAACGTTTACTAGGTTGTTCTATAGTAACTTTTGTAAAATGTTTCACTTCATGACGCTTGATATTCTCTTTTTCATTACTAACTGTACATGATGATAACGCAGAATTAGTTTTTTCGCAATTTGACTTTTTACTGTTCTTCTCAACATCGGGGCCATCAGTTGTATTCTCCTCGATGCTTAAAATTTTTATATATATTTAACACTTCAGTTGTTAATGAAACTTCTACTTCATCAAATTCAAAATCATATCCGTAATAGCTTTCAGCGAGTATACCGATGTCCAATACTTCCTCGAATACATCCGTCAAATATTCTGCTTCGATATCAAAACCGAGTTCAGATAAGATAGCGGAAAGATCATCTGTTAATCTTTCTATTACTGAATAATTTGCCTTCAGGATGTTCATATATTTTCTTATTACTTTGATACCTGATGACGTTTTTATTAGACATTCCACCTCTTTTATTATTTTTTCGACTACACCCCTTTGGGCATCTCTCTTGTTTTTGATGTGACGTATTTCTTTCACATGAGATGCTGTTTGTATAATATCATCTCCTTCCTCTCACTGTTTCGGCATTTTTCTTAAATCACTTAAACACGTAAAGTCAATTTTAACCAAAACATCTATCGTTTAAACTTTCTAACTAATAACAAGATTTCATTACTTTGCATTACCATCGATGCTTTACACTGTCTGTTATTGTATTTAAACTTTATAATGTTAACCTGTTGTCGTTTTAATAAATCACTTAAATCTATAATTTAAGTAATTTGTTTTTGTGTTAAATTTTGTGATATTATAATCCACTATTTAATGACAATATGTGTATCTTAAACAATATTTCCTTCTTTTAATTCGTATTCGATAGCGGTAATTATTCAACAATATTTTTAATTAGTGTAAGATATATCAATTCTTTACATCTAATGACGATTTCAACGTCCTTTATTGATTTTTCAAAACTTTGAATTTAAAGGTTTATCGGAGAGTTCTTAATTCTTAAAGAATAATTCCGACACAATGTGTCGCTTCGATTCCACGAGATCGAAGTTAAAGAATTTAAACTTAAATATAACGTAAAGTTTTTTCAGCTAATAAAACTTCATTTATTTTATCAATGTTATTTATTCTCACCAAAGTCACTAATCTTCAGCAGTTTTCAGGGATTAAACAAACAATTTCCAAATACCAAAATCTTTTAATCAAATAATTACAAGCTTTTCTTTCTTTCAACTTGAACCAATTTTCTTTTTTCTTGTTGTAAATTGTTTGCTCTAAATTTGTTACTTGTTCGTCTCCGGTTAGACGTGACCACTTGTTCTTGCGAATGAGGACTGTATTTATAATATAAGAGTGTATTTAAACTCAAAAGATCAAGTATTGGATGAACCACACAAATGAACACAACCAATCTTACTTTACTTTCTTTCTAATGAGGATTTAGCTCAACAATCCACAAAACTACCGCATAACTTGGCGTAGCTTGGTATAACTCTGGGCATAACTGACTAACTAATACAAAATCGAATTATTTATACTACATTATTGCGTCATTACAAAAGGTTAATTATTACAATATTACTCGTGCTTACATAAAAGGAGGTGAACTTCTCACTAAACGAGGCTATCTGAAATGTTGAAAATAGTTAATTATAATAGTGCGAATAAGTACGGTTTTCGCCCAAACAGTTACATGGGAATCAACATAGTTGCCTTCAAAGACATCTATTGTACATCAGTTAATCAACATTAACAAAATGGTTTTCAGATTGTTTCATAACTTCAGTGGAACTGAATCCATAAACTAAACATCGTCAATTAACAGATCCATAAGATGGAAATCAAGTAGAGGAAGATTTTTTGACAAATCAAGCTTTTACCTTTGTGTAATTTTTTGCATCAACGACCGTCACAATTGCATCCAAGTAAACATCTGCCTCCAGTTCATCATCTAACCAAAACATTCTAGCAATTGGTCCGGGGTCAGCTAAGCCAGTTGTTTCAAGTAAAATGTAATCAAATTTCCCTTTCTTTCTCATTAGATTCTCTATTGCAGCTATCCCGTTATCCCTGAAAAGAAAACGTTGAGATTGAGTGTGACTGACTAACATCAGACGTTGAGATTGAGTGTGACTGACTAACATCAGAATGTAGACGCTACTTTTAACTATGCAAATATTACACGCTAGCAGTTAAGGTTGCAATCGAATGACAATATCAAAAATGGTGTCAAACGGGGTGGCAAATAAATAACAGAGTTGAATTACGATGTCTCGCGATGTAAACAAACATTAATGACCTACTCAACGAAAGTTAAGTTGTGAAAGAATAAATCAAAGAAGCTTTGTTTTCCATAAATAAGATCTACATTTAGAAAGAACAGAACACAATTATAAAAAATAAACTATTTTATTGCACAAAAACCACTAAAGAAACAAAAGTATTTTTCACGATTTATCGATTCACAATTTCATAATCGATTCATGAAAATATAATCGATTAATCGATGAATCAGACCCTCCCCTATTCAGATATTATAAAAACCTTTTAATTTATTAGCCTGTGGACAAAGTTGGCAAAATAATGAAGTTAAATCAAATGATATTATCCTAATTTTGGCTACACAATGACAGTGATATTAACATATTTACTGACGAAAAGCGGCAGATTCCCTCTGGAATGAAGTATAGATAGAGAGAGATAGGTGATGGTTGTAATTACCTAACTGAGCAACACAGACAGCCGTTATTTAATTCCAACCATTCTTCGTATAATTCCCCAGATTGACTCACCATCAGTGGTTTTTCAACTGCATTTCCTGGAACAAAAGAAATCTTTATTAATCTGAATTTTAATTGATCTGCGTTATTAACAAGAATATCTTTGTTGATAATTTATCTCAATTGCGTAATGTGTCCAGTAAAAAGTTACGGTTTTCAAGATAAAATGTCCACAACACAGTTGGAAACATTTTCCCATGAAGAGTTGATCATTACTGGACGTCATGTAATGTATGTAAATTTCTATATACTAGATTTCTAGTTGCATGCAAATGCATCCTTGTATTGAGTTGTGAATTATCTGGCTCGACTGGTTCAAATAAATGCATGAAGAAATCTATGTAGAAAAGATGATTGAAGCCGAAATTTAATTCAGAAATTATTCTATTTTATTTTTTGCTGTTCAAAGAAGCAAAAAGTTGAGAAGTAAAAAGTGGATTTTAAGTAGCCATACACCCCCCCAAAAAAAAAAATCGAAGAAACATTTCTAACCCGAGTGTCATAAAGCTGCAAGGTTACAATTATTGGGGGTTTGTCTAAATTTTATTATGTTCCACCTAACAACACTGGCACATCCCAAAAAACTTTGATTGATTATTTTTTATTCATAACGTGGTTATTCAACATTTACAAGTGACTTCTGAAAAAGTATAAAATGAGAAACTATTTATCATCTTTACAGCTTATTTTATTAATTACTGTCAATGTAGGCCTACATTCTTTTATTATATTTTAATTTATTTGTTGTCACTGATGAAGTGGGAGTTGGTATTGCAATTGTTTCTATATTTTAATTAATTTCATTGCAGTACTGTACAATTTAACACTGGCTGTAATAATCAGGAAATATTTTTATTTTATATCTTCGTAATTTAATTTCCATAACGCGTGTTTGTTTACAAATTTCATAACCTTATATTCAAGTCATTTTCAAATAATAATTTATGATAAATCATTAAATAATTTCCAACTGAAGATAAGATGATGACACATCTTATTTGTTTCACTTTCATATAAATATACGTGTTGTTTTGTTAGTTTACGTTTGAATTTCATTCTGATAATTACTACGATGGAAATACACAAATTACCTGTCACGTCACAACAAAGGATTGTGCTGTTTCGTGTTTGCGAGACAATAGAAATTCATTCAAGTGCGAAACTGCTTAGTTAGCGCTTCAGTCTGAGAAAGCATTGTTGTTGAAAAAGGAAACAGTTTTCATTGGTTTTTATCAACTTCGATGTATTTATTTAAGAAATGAAGCCGGCCATGTACGCCTCTGGTTAATAACGAATCCATTGATATGTGTTCAAGTCAATTGCATCAAAAAAGGCATCGTGAATCCCCGCCTTACATACAGACATACAAATGGAAATAGCGTAAATTTAAAAGTAGGAGCCTAGATGGATCTACATTAGAACTTATGAGATTTTATTATTATTATTGTTGTGTATTGATAGCTTTTAGAAATCTTTAGTAATTATTTTCTTTTCAATTTTAAATTTCTTAATAATGTAATTCTTTCTACTACACTATCTAGGTATCTGGATTATTTCATGTAGCTATCAAAAAACAATACAGATACTGATATTAAAATTGTGAAGTGATTTGAGCTGGTTCTCAGAAACATGCATGCTCCCATTTTACAAAGTGATAGACATCAAGATTACCAGCGTGTGCATGTAGGCTACTGTAGCTTACATTAGATACGGCCATAATGCTGTGATTATGTAAACAAGTCATCTGAATTCAACTCACATGCAAACCGTCTGAACAAAATGATAACCAGAAGCTGAGTGTGATTATGATTGTGGGTCTTGATAACACATTCGGAGCATATGACCGTATTCAATAAGCTACGGTACATGCAAGCACAAGGCGGTCTCAATTCTTAATGTCTATCAGTTTGTCACATTGCGTTTTGGACAATCTAGTTGCTGATTCATCATTGTAACCATAGTAGCCTACTAACTAACCTTCGCCAAACTCATTTAAAATCACAGCAATTTTCTTCCCATGTTCAACATTCAGGATGTGGTTAAGCAGTGTAGTCTTTCCAGAACCTAATTTAAATATTTAATGAAAAAAGTACTGTAAAACGATTCCAACTTTCGTGTAGCAATTAAAACGTAGGATGTTGGCTGAACATCACAGTCAAACTCTCTTATGGTGAATAATATCATTTCTTTTATGGTTTCAAAAAGTGGGACACGAGAATCTCCAAAATACCATGTTCAAGGTCAATTTTGACAGGAAAAGTGTTGCGGCATGCAAAAAAGCAATGGTGACATGCACGGATACAAAAAAAGTTCTACCCAATCCGTTGTGTTCCAAAAGGCTATTAATACATTATAAATGTGTATTCAGTAGAAACACTATCTTGTCTTTTTGTCAAACTTATTAAGCAAATAGTTTTTATTATTTTATTATTATTATTATCATAGTTAATTATTGTGTAGCCAACATACCCAAGAAACCAGTAATGATTGTAACAGGAATCTTCAAAAGGACATCATCATAATTAGCATCAATTAATTGTGGACAGTCATCATCTTCTTCTGGACTGGTATCATTAACATCAATCTAAAATTAGGAAGAACATGACAACAAATTAAAATTTTAACAGCCAATTTCTGATGAAAAGATGATGATCACGAGAAAAATTATTGGGGGTACAGCTGCTATGCTTTTCAGACTGGAGGTTGGAAATGCTTGAAATATGCCATTGGCTGCTGTGACTGTGTGCTGCCTGGCTGAGCCTGACTCTGGTCTCTGACAGAAGCTGGAGCCTGGACCTGGAGCAAGTCTGAAGATTATGGCAATGGCGCATCCGAGATTCAACGATATTTAGATATTTTACGGTCAAACATCAACAAAGTATTTGCTGTTGCGTACCCAAGATCTCGGCAAAAACTGTCCTTTTCTGCAGACTGGACCTGGAGGACATAGTGGATTTCATGTATGTTACGCAGGATATATCCTATGTAAAATGTAGTTGATTTTACAAAAATTTGGCGTACAGATTCTAAATCCTGGTATTTTCCTATAGTTTCTAACTAATTGTTGGCGTATTTTGGCGTGGCATAGAATTTGTATTTGTGTGGCGTGAATTTGGCGTAAATATCTGACGTTCCAACTTCCAAGTACAAGGATTCCACTTCCACTATGGCCTGCGGCCTGCGCCTGGCCCTGGAGGCTGGAGATTGATTTCAAATTGATTATTTGAAGCCTTGATGGGCATGGCTAAGGCTTGATCACTTCGTCTTGATGCCCTTGAAGGCAAGGCAATGAAGGCATTGAACTTGATTGAAGCCTGAAGGGCGTAGATAAAGATGGAAATGCTCTGTACTTTCATTTGGGAAATCATCTATTTCGGATGCTGCGTATCAGTTAGATGGAAAGGCATTATCACGTTCATCTTCTGTGAAAGATCTTGGAATCCTACTAACTGCAGATCTAAAGTTCACAGAACACTGTTCCATGCTAGCCGCTAAAGCAAAAAACCGTTCTTTCCTAATCAAGAAATGCTTTTCCTCAAATAATCCGGAGCTGTTAGTGAAAGCGTTCACAACATACATCAGACCAATGCTTGAGTCATCTACGCCAGTCTGGAATCCCTATCTCATCAAGGACATAAATATTTTAGAAAATGTTCAGCGCTCTTTCACAAGAGATATGTTGTTTGAAAAATAATTCTTACAAGCCCTATGTAGATCGTCTTGCCTACCTCAACCTTGAGTCTCTAGAATTACGCCGCCTTAAGTTTGATCTTCACATGGTCTTTAGAATTTTGAAAAACTTGATTGATTTGGCTCCAGATGAATTTTTCACTATTAAACATTCCAAATATTCCTTGAGGCCCATTTCCGAAGGAAAAAGTTTTCCCCGCAGGGGAAAACTTTTTTCTCCCCGTGCAGCGAGCGGAGTCGAGCCCACAATAACCAAACCCGGAACGCAATATTTTTTTTAAACTTACGTAGAGAAGCTAGATTTAGCGGCGTTTTTTCGACCAGAACGGGCGGCGCTACTGCCATTATTTTTCGACCATCGTGCTTGTCGGCCTGCAAAACCTGAACACCACAATTTTTTTTTCGTTCTGATCACTTTAACTATTTTATTTTAATTTTATTTATTCAGGAGTTTATCGCGGATTTTGGCGGGTGGCGCAATATATTCAATGGACGATCCGAGACAATTATTTTAGGCACCGCCTCCACCGCGAACGGATCGACCGCCTCTTGCTGTTCACCACTGTGACGATGACGTCTGTCTGCTGCTGCCGTTGTTTATGCAACAAAGAGATCACAAAGACCTTTGCAATTGCCATTGACGAACCGAACAAAACAGCAGCCCACGCCATGCATGACGATCACGAAGCCAAGACGACAATATACTACGAAAGACCATTTACGCATTATTTAATAATATGCAACTTGTTGCCCATAGCGGATTGATTATTTATCGCTGGGATTGTTATTTAATACTGTGTGTATATTACCATTTGTTTATTGCTATTGACGTTTCTTACTGTGTGGCTGTTTAATCGACGAGTAGTTTTTGATCGGTGTTGTTTCTGCTACTGCGTTGTTGTCGAACGATAAAATGGCCCCTATCAAAAGTGTTGTCGTTTGCCACTGTTTCTTAACGGATTTAAACTCTGACGAGGTGAGTGAGCTGTTGTGTGTTTAACTTGCTTGCCACTGGGCCCGATCGCTTGTTGTTCGTCTCGATTAGTTGCCTTGTTGCCATGCCGTTTGAATGTTTTGACCGCTGTCACTTTTGCCAATTGTTTTTCGACATTTACGTTTGACTATTCTCGCGCGCGCTGGGCCGGTGTGATGCCCTCGACACTTTGACCTTTTGACCTGTTTGTTTGCTACTTTGGCCTGGGCTATCTACTCGTGGATTCTCCTTTATTTGCTTGTCTAACTATACGTTTTTATTTCGACGTTTTCACATTGTTATTTCGACTTCCTTGTTGTTGCCTTCGTTCGCACACCGCGCAGGTGTTGTTGTTGTATTTCACTGCTTTGTGTTGATTCCGTGCGCGCGTGTATTATTCTGTAAACTTTATTTTGTTAAGTACGTGTTAAGCAGTACGTGTTCTTCAAACAGGCAAGTCGTGAAGAATTTAATTACCACTGCTGTGTATGTTTGCAATTCATTGACTATCAGTGCTGCGTGTTTTCGAGCTTCGTTGAACGACAATCAACAATAACTGTTTACACGTTTTGACGTTCTTTTGACTACTGTCTGTACGATTGTTATTGGTTAATGCTAATTATAGTGTCGTCCCGTTGATAAGGAAGCAGTTCACTGCTGCTTTTGCCTTGTTGTGTGTCGAATTAATTTTAATAGTTTAATTAATACGGCCTGTTGTCCATTTATACTATCGCTTCGCTTTCGCATGTTATTTTAATTCTATTGACCTTGTTGTATTTGCATTTGTGCTGATTTTTGATTTTTCAGAGACGTGCAGGCCCCATTCGCATTTTTATTCCGCATTCTAGTTCTCTCTGCCGCCCCATGCCGACCCTCAACGACCCCAAATACCACCGCCTTTCCCCGTGCCCTCTTTCGGTAGTAGTAGCAACAGTCTGTAGTAATCATCATTGTATCATCATCGTTCTTTTAATATAGTAGCAGCAGAAGTAGGAGTTGGAGATAACAATCAAATGGCAGTAGTAGGATAGGACAGAGAGAGTCTGATGGCCTGGGCTCACTAGTGTGGACATTCACTGACGCTGTACCCAACTAAATCATTTAACTATGACTGTTGCAAACATTACTTTGCAAATAGAATAATCAAGCCATGGAACTCTCTTCCTGAAGAAGTTATATCGTCTAGTTCTTTACAAACATTCAAATTTAAACTTAATCATGTTAATTTATCACAGTTCTGTAACTTTTCCTTTGCCTGTTAATTATTTCTGATAACATAGTTTTCTTTATATATATATACTTTTTTTTAAAGGTCACATGTAAGTGAGGATACATTTAAAAATATCCTCCTTTGTTTATTTGCCTGTTAGCCATTGTGCTACAAAATACATACATACATACATACATTATGAAGTGAAGACTGAAGGCAGCATTTCTATTGCTTAATTTGCCGTGAATAAATACATTTGTTTTAAATAGTGCAACACATGGTGAAAAGAAAGGCATCAGGTCTTCCCTGTCCAATTAGTCTAAAATTTCTATCAGGCTCTTCTTAATCTTCTATCTAATTATCTAAAATCTAAAAAATTCATACCTTCCTCTCGTCAGTCATCTTTGTTGTGCTATCCTCTTGCGTTTGCCTCGTATCAGACACAATCCAAAACACAGTTTTCATTTCAAAAGTACAGTATTGTATTTAGTAAGTTCACTCTCTCTCCTTTGACTTGCATTCTGATTGTAGGATGAGTTTATGATGTCTAGATCAACGCATAGGTCTTCACGAAGGCCTTCGTGGGATCATGATTTTGATGATTTGACGTCTGTTTTACATGACGCTGACCTGGCATTAGCAAAAGTAAAGGTACGGTAAGCTTAGCTAAATTTTGCGGCGGCAAAGCGTTTGCGGAGCCGCGGAACGGAGCCTGTTTAGGCGGAGCAAAACATTGCCCTACTAATTATAGAGCGAAGAAACTGCTGGTAATGTAACAAAGTTCTGGTCGGCATTAGTTCATAGTCAACATCGGTCCCATCAGGGCCTATCTTTACTGTGTCATGGATCACATCGCTCTTTGGAAAGGCATGCGTGTAACAACCATATCTAACAGGTTGCAGTTTGATAAAAAACGAAACGTAAATAAATTAATACATTACAATAAATAATTCTTTGATGGGAGATCGAACTAGAACGATCAAGTTACCTTAACCGCCACCGTAGCCATCAAACTATGGTGGATGAGAGCAAAGGTTACACATTAATAGATAAACACGACTGGGTTATATCACGTGATGTTGACCCTAACACTAGCCCTAACAACCTAAATAGCGAAACGCGTGTTGAGGAAAACACGTGACCGAATTTTAGCCCCAACAAATTAGCCCGACGTCAGAAGGGACCGATGTTAACGATGATCTAATACCGACCAACATTTTGAGTCCATTCGGAAAAACAGCATGGAATCTTCCAACTTACAACACGTTTCTCCGTTGCATGAAAATGATATCTTCTTTGTTAAGTTGGATATCACTATCCTCAATCTTTCCATGCAACTGGTAGTAGTTTGAGGAATAAGCTGCCACCCATTCCCAGACAACGCATTACGAAAAGATACATATATATAGCCTACCAGACCTTCCAAGTCTCACGCTTTTGCGCTGAATCTCATGGTCTCAACAGCTTTAATTTTACTACGTGTTAAAATCTAGGAAATTGACATTGTAAAGCAGAAAAGTGTGACCGAGCGCCTGAGTCGAACCCACAACCTAGCTGAATGTCAGGTCCAGTGCTCTAATCTTCACAACAACTGCAGGTCAATCTTGTTATGCCAGCTGTGAACTCAACTAGTTACATAGCATGCCATTAGTTTTTATTGTGCCTCATGAGTTGATTTGCTAAGTGTCTAGTGACTACTTGTACTTTCCAACATTATGTTGGATTAAATTCTGGGTGTTGTTTCTAGACTGTTTTTATGTTTTAGCTAGATGCAAAAGCGTCAACATTATCCAAAATGTTGATGTAGATTTTTGTTTAAAGCGACTTTGAATCCATGACAAAATTCATGCTCCAAGACCCCTGGAATTGTGCCCCCCCTGGGGGAGACCCCTATAATTTATCCCCAGAAGATGGAATTTCAATAATCTCACTATTATTCAAAATTTAAGTTGGAAGGGCTGATATTACCTGTCTCACAGGGGAATACTTGAAAGTTAAAAAGTATCTCTTCAGTCTTGAATCCTTCTAAGAAATGCTATTTCATCAACATACATTGATGCGACACGGTCGGAGACACTGGGAATTGATAATCTTCGATAAGCCAATGGTCAACCTGAGATAAATGAGCATTTTATAAAAAATATTGTTTCATCGGAGTTGAATGAGCTGCAACATTTGACATAACTTTTATGCTACCTAGCTAACTACCTTGGCCCATTACATTAATTTCTGAGTTTTGATTATCTGCAGAGTCAACTATATCCAAATTCACCAAAACTCAAAGGTAAGGAATGTTTTCATTTTCAGGGTATGCCCCACTTTCAGGGTAGGCTAATTGAGTGACGCAAGAGGCTCATGCCTCAAACAGTTCTCGTGTGGCTCCCAACATTCCTTATAAGGCAAATATGAGCAAAAACTCAGTTAAGAAAATGAACAAAACACGAACAACCATAGTCCAGATCTAGCTCCAGGCTCTCTAGTCAAATTTGAGGGACTATTTTGAGATAGTCATACCTATTCTGCCGTTATTGTGCTTACCGTGTTTACAAATATATTTCTTAAAGGCTCCATGAAATAGCGTCTAATACGTATGTGTGAAATGCTGATCAACTGAATCTTGAAACTTTAGAGTTGAAACAAATAAATTGATTGATTGATTGAACTAGTTGATGGTTTTAACACACATAGGCTAAGGGGTAGCTCAGGAGAGAATCTGCTTGTATCCTTTTTTATTCCAAGCAAACTCTAATGTCAGGTTATCTAGCAACTTGGATCTAACAATAAAATTAAATTTTGTTTTTGTTTTTGAGCTTTTAAAAGAGCAAAGATAATTGCATTTTATAACTATTATTGCTGACTTTGGATTTGAGGAACTACCGTATTTGCTGAATGTGTAATGTCTATGTTATTTTCAGTTTTGAGTAATATCTAAGAAGCGAACGTAATATACCGGTAATGAATTTGAGCATTGCAAGTTTTTGATCAACTTTTGCAAACACTCAAATCAAAACATCAAACCTGCGGACAAAGCACTTTCAAATCTTCCAAAATATATTGTAGATGTCAAAACTCTCCAATTTTCAGGCTTTGAATGTGTATACTTCATCACATGTAAAAAGAGAGCTTTTATAGGAAGTGCTTCGTACATACTTTTCTTTGCTTGTGGTTCTCTATCGCAAAATCAGTTATAAATTCAAAATTAATTGTGTTAATTGCAATTTAATAAGATCATATATTAACTATTAGTCGAACCCGACTAGGGTACTATTCGATGAGCTGCATTCTGATTGGCTGCTCAATCGTTGACTATTTTCTCATAGTCAACGCTGGCAAGTTTCCTCGCAAATTTCAAAAAGTAAACAAGGGTTCGCAAATGTATTTGAATCAAAATTTTATACGAATTACGAGAGTAAATTATAATTTCCGTCCCTGAGAAAACAAAACAAGTAACAAAATCTGAGATGAAGTTGCAACATGTTCAATGGTAAGCTATGCATATACAATTTAAATTTTATTTAACAATCTTCTTGCAACTTCTCGCTACTTTATTGCAGATATAAATTAGTCCGGTAGTCAGCTTAAGTTTATAAACAACAAACTTTTATATTACAGTACAAACTGCTAACATGTATGTATTTTTAGATACTCAATAGTTACCTTCTCAAGTTTGCTATTTTGTGGGGCTGTATTTTGTAGGAAGTATTAATATCCAACTGTTTTATTTTAAAAATTAAAGCTGAATCAAATCGAATTAAAATTCATTCTCCAAATCACGACGCTGCAGTCGTCATGGATGCCTTTGATTGACGGTTGTATTTAAAATTAATTTTGCAGAAAGCGAATAAATAGTTGGAATTTATATTTTTTGATATGTTTTGCTTGTAGCTTGTACCACTAGTCGGTTTCTACTAAAACAATTAGACAACCTGGGCTCGCATTATTTAATTTTTAGTATTTTTGTGAGTCACATTATAAGAATGTGTCAAAGTGTCATTCCTCTTGTTGCCAACATCCAACTGAGAAATAGGCTGCATATACTGTATCCCTTCGGAATCCTTTCCATCTACATATTCACTGTCATCATTTGATGTATTAAGATGTGCCTGTTTGAGTTATGGATCCACTTCTACTTATTGTCTGCGCGTTTATTGCAATGGCATTAACTTCTGTTTGGACTGCAGCTACATAATATGTAAATGATTTCGAATTGATCAATTTTTATAGCCTACCATTTAGTGTACTATAGGGCACAAAGGTAGATAAGCCAATGGCAATAAAATAAACTGGAAAAATGGAATAAACAACAAATTTTGGATCTCTGATATTTCACCCTCATCAAATGAAGATAATCACAGTCATCATCCTCTTATTTGATCGAAAGAGAAACATATTACCAAACCTGTCTATAATGGTCACCTGTCTATAGTGGTCCTTCTTGCAATGTTGATCTGCAGTGTCGCAGCTAAGATTAACAAAGAGCACTTAAAATCATTGCTCTCAGCGAAAAAAGCCACTCCTAGATAATTAGATAGAGGAGTGGTACGGGTACCTTTGGTAGGGCGACACCGTCTACATTACTTTTATTACTTTTATTTGCAATATCTAAAATAGTATTTTCTATTGAATCAAACCTTTATAAAAAGTTTACCTGTCTATAGTGGTAAATTTATCTACATCTTGTAGCTGGCTGCTATATATACAAGTTACACTGTATTTGATTACGGTAGCATTTTCATTGTTGGTATGTCTGGTGATGATGATCATTGTCTAAGCCTACAGTCTAATGTGTTTTCAAATGTTAGGCTATTGTCACAATTTTACCAAAATGTTTTTTATTTCAATTTTCCAGTCTCAGAATCAACTCATGGAAACCTCCCTTTCAACCATTACTCTACACCATACCATGGTTCTGCATCAGCAAAGACCCAATATAATAAGCTGCAGGGACTTCTCACTCAACAAGAACTCGATTCAAACATTAATTCTACATTGAATATCAACCAAACATCTAGCAGCCATGATTTACTAATGACAATGTATGAAAAACTGGAGACTCAGCAAAAGGTGTACTTTTCATTGTTACACTAACTATTATGATATTAAAAGTTATTTTGTTTCTATTGGGGAATAAATAGCTTATGTAAATCTTTATGCTCTGTTTTCTCTTGTTGGATTAAGACTATCAACAATTTGAGTCAAACAATTCGTATCATGGAAGAGCAGCATAAAGATCAAGCTATTGCTGTAGAGCGTCTCCAAGGTAAGTACATATTACGATTAATACAAAAATTTCAGATAAAATGAAATCAACAAATCCGGACTCCCATTTGAAACAGACACATCTGTTTCCATTTCCATTCTAAACAGATCCATATATTAAATCTGATTCGTCTTTCAGGATTTCAGATCATAGGATCATCAGGCCCTGCTTGAAACTTTACACATTCAAAACTCTCATAGCTGGCTGTTATATACGGCTTCATTGTAGTATTTTCTATTGCATCAACCCTGTATAAGTGTATATAGGTCACCTGTATATAGTGGTCAATCTATCTACCTCTCATAGCTGGCTGTTATATACGTGTTTCACAAATTTCACTGTTATTTTCATCCCCTTCTTTCGATTTGAACCATCATGATTTTCATTGTGATGCCTTAAAAGGCTTTATTGGAAGAAATTGCCTCCATTTGAAATTGTCTCCATTTGAAATTTCTTCCATTTGAAATTGCCTTCATTTGAAATTGTCTCCATTTGAAATTGCCTCCATTTGAAATTGCCTCCATTTGAAATTGTCTTCATTTGAAATTGCCTCCATTTGCAATTGTCTCCATTTGAATTGTCTCCATTTGAAATTGCCTCCATTTGAAATTGCCTCCATATGAAATTGTCTCCATTTGAAATTGCCTCCATTTGAAATTGTCTCCATTTGAAATTGCCTCCATTTGAAATTGTCTCCATTTGAAATTGCCTCCATTTGAAATTTCCTCCATTTGAAATTGTCTCCATTTGAAATTGTCTTAATTTGAAATTGCCTCCATTTGAAATTGTCTCCATTTGAAATTGTCTCCATTTGAAATTGCCTCCATTTGGAATTGTCTTCATTTGAAATTGCCTCCATTTGAAATTGCCTCCATTTGAAATTGCCTCCATTTGAAATTGCCTCCATTTGAAATTGCCTTCATTTCAGAAAAGATTGTGTCCATGCAAGATATCAAAAGGGACTCAAAAGAGCAATTACAATGGTCAAAGGTAATCTAATATAAAAATAAATAATTATAATGGTTGATGGCCGTTGGCCACTGATGAACAGTTCAACTTCTACTGGCTTACAGCCGCTTACATATATGTTTGAACTAGCAAACTTAAATTTATCAGCTGTGTCAACCAATCAAAAATATACACACTGGCGGTTGGTTGTTCACAAGCAGCAGGCAATGTGACTTGTGTTTATGTAACAAGCATTGATGATTTTGAGTGTATCGATGAAAATTTAATTTTATATATAATGAGCAGTTGTATACAGGGTTTTGAGAAAAGCCGTATTCGAAAGAGTTGTTATTTCACCCATAACAATATGATATTTTTACAGTAAAAATAACACTTTCAAACCAATCAATGAACTCCAAATAAAGCTCTATATTATCAAATATATCAATCATCGCTTTACTTATTTACTGTATTGTTTTTTTACTTATCGTTATATTTTCCTGTTCTATTTTACCATACATCTTATTATAGTAGTCTAATAAGTCCTTTTAAACAAAGTTATACGTGTAATCTGACTTAAAGGATTCTGAATTAATGATGATGATAATAATAATTCAATGAACGTTGCTTTTCGATGTTTAGAATTTAAAACTGGAGTTTCAATCCAAAATGTACTAATAATAGCAAAAAATAATTTTATAAATCAAGTATTACACAGTTCGTCTTGCAGTGTTAATCAATAGCAAGTTTTGCAACATTTGATAATTATTGCATAACAGTAATTGTTTGCTAGCCTTTAACTGTAATTATTTTAATCAAAGTGGAAGACGTCTCAAGAAAAAGGTTTAAGAGAGCTAGACGATCGCATCAATCATGTTGAAGAAATGACAATAATGTCAGCACCAAATACTGACATAGACAGAAGGTAAATTATATTGTCACTGGACTATGCATGTGATATTAATAAGAGATGCTGAGCACTGTGGTATACTGCAGAAATAAATATATCAATGCCTAGGCAATCTCATATTATATTGTTCACCTTCACTTATTTTCTCTTTGACGTTATTGTCTTAATAATAATAATAATAATAATAATCTTGCAGGTTAAGTTCCCACCTTCAAGAAATGACAAACATGTTTCAACACGCTCCTAACACAAACAATTTGGAGAAATTTATATTGAATTTCAACCGCTTTTTCTTTTACGTTTCACATTTTAGATGCAAAATAAATTTCACAACTACTGCACATTGGATGATTTCAAGTCAATAGTCAAAACTCATTTATTTTTAATTCAAAATTATGTTATTAAAGTTTATGTTAATGTTGAAAAAAAGCGCTCTTGGATTTATACCAGAAAAAGAGCGCTATTTAAATGTAGTTATAATAATAATAATAATTATTATTATTATTATTACAGTAATATTGATTATCCTTAATCTTAATTTTAGATTTGCAAATATTATTGATGACTACAAAAATTTAGAAAGAAATGTCAAGACAGTTAAATTTTCTGTCTGTAAGTCCTTTACAAAGTTATTGATTTAACCTAGGTAACATGATCATTTATTGAGCAGTACATGCAATTCATAATATTCAGAAAAGGCTTCACTACAGTTCATTACATAAATCATCATAACTGCTAGATCAAAATGAATTGAATTGAATTTGAAAACAGTTCCTCGTAATAATAATATATTTTTATTGGCTACACCCCCTGGACAAACATTCTGGATTCTTTTGAGTTTGTCAGATATGGAATCCTTAACTCTACTATCAACTACAGCAGCTGCATTCAGCCGTTAGAAAATCCCCTTGAAATTGGACATGGTTGGATATCTGGAAATTGTCTGTTGCACATGTTTACAGACTTACCAAATAATCAACTTGCCGCACTGAGCACACTGTCCTGATATTATCAGATATTGAACTCTCTGTTCCAAATTCCTCAGCTTCTATCCAATTTTTGAAACAAAATTATCTGAATTAATTTATTTTCTTCCATTCATCTAGAGAGGGCAATTAACAACTATTACCGACTATCCACTTGTGTTTAACGGCATAGGCAAACAAACGCAACCTTTTTGGTCCAACAAAACCAATAAATGTGGAAACAACATACTTGTGGTTATTCCCATGATCCTTAGTCCATCTGCATACTTTATTATATTTGTGTTGATCAAATAATTCTTTTTCAGCTCAATTAGAAAACTCAAGGAATGACATTGGTTACTTCAAATCTAGTCCGCAAAATGAAAACAGTCACGTTTCCAAGGTAACACGTCTGGTAGGATGAAATCAGCTAGCTGAACAAACAAAATAACTATAAATAATTTGCTACTTTTATAACAATCAAAACGTGGAAGTGTTCAATCAATTGTTGCCTGCCATCTGAGTGAGTACAGGAAACCTGTATATAACAGCCAGCTATTAGAGGTAGACAGATTGACCACTGTAGACAGGTGGTCTTTATATACAGGTTTGATTCAATAGAAAATACTACAGTTAAACCTGTATATAACAGCCAGCTATTAGAGGTAGATAGATTGACCACTGTAGACAGGTGGCCTTTATATACAGGTTTGATTCAATATAAAATACTACAGGGAAACCTGTATAAAACAGCCGGCTATTAGAGGTAGATAGATTGACCATTGATTGTGCTTTTGAACCTAGTTTTGGTATGGTTATTTTTTTTCATAACTCTAAACCAATCAGATTAATCAAATCAATTTCGTTATAATACAAAGATAGGTGGATGTTGTATAGAGGTGACTGTTATAACACGTTTGACGGTAATACATTCTTACCTATACTAATTTAAATATACTAATCAGGCTGGCCTGACACGTGTTTCATCTTTGCCAAAAGACTCATCAGGGATCTTTCTGATATTGTGGCTCTTAATTCTGAAGTCCCACTGAATAGTTGATCTAGATCTAGATGTTATTTAAAATTGGAAATGTAAATTAAAAATTGTCTAAACTAAACATCAAGTTTCGAATAAGTTAATTAAAAAATGGCAAAATGTTATACAAATATCAAACTAATTGACTTTTTAAATTGTTTCTATTACAGGAAATAGATATCTTGCGGAATGATCACATCTCTCAACAAAATACTATTCAAAGAATAAATGAAAGACAGATTGATTACAATACACAATTAATAGATTTATGGTAATGCATTGAGATTGAGACATTGTTTTATCATACTAACAATATAGAATAGACAGAAAGATGAGGCAAAAGCCTTTTCCGTTACTCGGAGTTCCACCACGCGTTTACTTTGTGTTCATCAGACCGTTGACGGAAACCGTCTGATGAACGCAAAGTAAACGCGTGAAACTCTGAGTAACGGAAAAGGCTTTTGCCTCATCTTTGTGTCTATTCTATATTATGCTTTGTCTTAACAAACATTGAGCACTCTCACATACATGTGTTCACCTCATAATATACTATATTATCATATTAACACTATGAGATTTAAAAGTAGCCTACTAAAAATACACTGAGAAAAAAAACTCTACTGAAATCCCAGTGATTTTTTTAGTATATTTTCAGCATTTTTTCAGTAGTTTCAGTATATTTTTAGTTTATTCAGGAGATCTTAAGAAGAGATAGATAAAGAGAAGATGCATTACGCAAAAGTTTCATGAAACATTCATCTGCATAAAATAGTCCCTTTTTCATTAAATTTTGATAGTCACTTATAATATTCGTCTTTGTACTATGGTTTATATGTATTGTCTATGTATCCTGTTCATTGTTCATAAAAAGGATCATTTCAATGTTTTAATAATAATAACAGTAATAATAATATTATATACATTTATATAGCGCTTTACAAATTTAAATTAAGTGAAACTATAAGGAACTGAGAAAGTAAAACAGTATTTTAGACATTTAAGTAATCTGAAAAATAAAAAGTAAAATTAGCTATTCGTTTAGACAATATGTTGTCAGCAGTATTCATCGAACGCTTTCTAGAATAAATAAGTTTTCAACATGTGTTTGAAAATTGGTATCGAAATGCAATTTTTCAAATCACCTGGCATTTTATTCCATAATAACGGCGCTACCATAGAAAAGGCTCGGTCCCTGTAAGTTTTAAAATTACTTGAACGAACATGTAAATTGTTTTTGGATGATGAACCCTAACGTCTTGGAGGATTTTAAACCTCTAACAATTCTTTCAGATATACAGGGGCCAGGCCATGAAGAGATTTGAAAGCAAGCAATAATATCTTGAACTCAATTCTTTAACAGACAGGAAGCCAGTGAAGTTCAAATAAAATTGATGAAATATGATCATATTTCAGTGTTTATGAATCAAAGAGCTGCGTTAGCATATGTTTAATTTGGTTTGTCTTTTATTTTTAGTAATGCCATGACAGAAATAAAACAAACTTTAGACAAGGAAAAATCAAATCAAAAGAAATATTACAACGGTTAGTATAAAAAGTAATTGAAATTCAGTTCAACTTCTCAAACGAAGCTTACGTCAAGATATGTACCACAGTCCCCTAATTTCATTAAAAAATAATAATTGACCTTATAATGGCTAATAAGTGCTACAGTTTGGCTGTATCTAACTGTGTGATGAAAGGTCGGCCTTCTGCAATTCTTGAAAGTGTTTTTTCTTCTGTTGAATTTTTTGTAAATGTCTTTCCCATGAATCAGAAAATAAAATTTGTCTTCTTAAAGATTTTTCTCTAGCTTTCTGCAATCTGGGGTTGAAGATATCCTCGCTTGTCAGACTATGCTTATATATGTAGGCAATGGAACTGTTTATTGAGTCTCATGAACCTGAAATGGTCCAACTGTTTATGAAGTTTCAGAGTTTTGGCAATTTGACGACTGTGACCTGTTAATGGTCCGTTACCAAAATGTTCATGAAATGTTCTTGAGATATTCATAACGTTTCATGAAGATGTTGGTGATTTGAATTTCATGAATGACTGTCAAAAAAATATCCATAAAATGTTCATGAACTCATCAATTTTGTTGACAATTGTGATGAGCACCTGTTTAGAGTTAAGTCAATATTTCTGTAGGTTACTATAATGTGCTAATGATCCCAACCCCTGCGAAAAACAGTTCAGGATGTCATGAACAGTTCATGAAAATTGGGTCATTCAACGTTCATGAACTAATTCATGAAATGTTCATGTACTGTTTATAAACTCCTGAACTGATTTTCACAGTAATTTGTATATATTTTATTCATCTATTTGAATTTTAGCAGTGGAATACAGTAGGCATGTTAAGAAATGTCAGCCTCTCGCCTCAAAGAAGTACCCACATAAAAGTACTGGAAAATATCCGTCTTTGGATAAAACCCGTAAATCAAAATCAGATTTAAAAATTCCTCTTAAATATCAATCAACAAGATTAAAATCAAACAATATTGATGACGTTAATGATGACATCTCATTACAATTCACAACAAATTATTCTGACGTTGTCACAATTTCTGATATCGATACTGACGGTGAGTCACTATTGACTTTTTCAGTTTTGTTAAAATAATTGTAGTGTAGTAATTTAATTAAAAACTATGCTACCATTTAGCAGAGAAAAGTTGTCTTTGGTTGCCTTCTGCTCAATATTAACTATGCTACCATTTAGCAGAGAAAAGTTGTCTTTGGTTGCCTTCTGCTCAATATTAACTATGCTACCATTTAGCAGAGAAAAGTTGTCTTTGGTTGCCTTCTGCTCAATATTAACTATGCTACCATTTAGCAGAGAAAAGTTGTCTTTGGTTGCCTTCTGCTCAATATTAACTATGCTACCATTTAGCAGAGAAAAGTTGTCTTTGGTTGCCTTCTGCTCAATATTAACTATGCTACCATTTAGCAGAGAAAAGTTGTCTTTGGTTGCCTTCTGCTCAATATTAACTATGCTACCATTTAGCAGAGAAAAGTTGTCTTTGGTTGCCTTCTGCTCAATATTAACTATGCTACCATTTAGCAGAGAAAAGTTGTCTTTGGTTGCCTTCTGCTCAATATTAACTATGCTACCATTTAGCAGAGAAAAGTTGTCTTTGGTTGCCTTCTGCTCAATATTAACTATGCTACCATTTAGCAGAGAAAAGTTGTCTTTGGTTGCCTTCTGCTCAATATTAACTATGCTACCATTTAGCAGAGAAAAGTTGTCTTTGGTTGCCTTCTGCTCAATATTAACTATGCTACCATTTAGCAGAGAAAAGTTGTCTTTGGTTGCCTTCTGCTCAATATTAACTATGCTACCATTTAGCAGAGAAAAGTTGTCTTTGGTTGCCTTCTGCTCAATATTAACTATGCTACCATTTAGCAGAGAAAAGTTGTCTTTGGTTGCCTTCTGCTCAATATTAACTATGCTACCATTTAGCAGAGAAAAGTTGTCTTTGGTTGCCTTCTGCTCAATATTAACTATGCTACCATTTAGCAGAGAAAAGTTGTCTTTGGTTGCCTTCTGCTCAATATTAACTATGCTACCATTTAGCAGAGAAAAGTTGTCTTTGGTTGCCTTCTGCTCAATATTAACTATGCTACCATTTAGCAGAGAAAAGTTGTCTTTGGTTGCCTTCTGCTCAATATTAACTATGCTACCATTTAGCAGAGAAAAGTTGTCTTTGGTTGCCTTCTGCTCAATATTAACTATGCTACCATTTAGCAGAGAAAAGTTGTCTTTGGTTGCCTTCTGCTCAATATTAACTATGCTACCATTTAGCAGAGAAAAGTTGTCTTTGGTTGCCTTCTGCTCAATATTAACTATGCTACCATTTAGCAGAGAAAAGTTGTCTTTGGTTGCCTTCTGCTCAATATTAACTATGCTACCATTTAGCAGAGAAAAGTTGTCTTTGGTTGCCTTCTGCTCAATATTAACTATGCTACCATTTAGCAGAGAAAAGTTGTCTTTGGTTGCCTTCTGCTCAATATTAACTATGCTACCATTTAGCAGAGAAAAGTTGTCTTTGGTTGCCTTCTGCTCAATATTAACTATGCTACCATTTAGCAGAGAAAAGTTGTCTTTGGTTGCCTTCTGCTCAATATTAACTATGCTACCATTTAGCAGAGAAAAGTTGTCTTTGGTTGCCTTCTGCTCAATATTAACTATGCTACCATTTAGCAGAGAAAAGTTGTCTTTGGTTGCCTTCTGCTCAATATTAACTATGCTACCATTTAGCAGAGAAAAGTTGTCTTTGGTTGCCTTCTGCTCAATATTAACTATGCTACCATTTAGCAGAGAAAAGTTGTCTTTGGTTGCCTTCTGCTCAATATTAACTCTCTGAATGCAGTTTCAATTATTTATATTTCAATATCATATCACTTCTTTCAAACCTGATGAAATTTAGAATTGAGATTGTGAAGGGGAATTAATTCTGCAAAATTCTACAGACTGTTGAACTGAATATCTTTGATTGTGATTAGAGTGGATCACGGATGATTGCCCTTCTACTACTGCTTCTCTTTCACTCAAGAGTGAATTAGATGTTAACTAACTTGATGCTTCTTTATGTTACAAAACAATATAAAATCCAAAATTAGATTCAACGGCTTTGCAATGAGGGCTACTGAATAGAATACAGTTACAATAGCCAATAGTTGCTAAATTAATGTTTCAACTCAAATATAAACAATTAATGCTTTATAATTAGATGTTATCTAATAGCAAAGAATATAGTTCTCAATGTCATAAATGGCAGAGCTGTAAATAATAATAATAGAAATAGAAAGGAGTCTTTTCTGTCTGACGATTGCTA
Source organism: Haliclystus octoradiatus (assembly GCA_916610825.1). Lineage (NCBI taxonomy): Eukaryota > Metazoa > Cnidaria > Staurozoa > Stauromedusae > Haliclystidae > Haliclystus > Haliclystus octoradiatus. Next base: position 862,037 of record OU744447.1, read on the forward strand.
TAAAAGCATGAAACTTAAAGTTACAGTATAAGAATGTGTGGTCTCTGACTCCTTTCTATTTCTATTATTATTAATTAATGCTTTATTTACAAATCTCTACCAACAAATGAATCACAAAATTAAATACACAAGCAAACGAATTTAATTGTTTGGTTAATTAATATTTAGAGAGATTTTATTCACATGTTTTGCTTTATATCGAACCGTGGAGATCTTTTTTATAGGAACTGCTCTAATACAAGCCATTGTTGTATCTTACTCGTACTCTAACACTAAAATATCATCACGTCATCGTTAAATTTATTCAATGTTTATTTTTGTTAAATTAACAGAATTACTTCAAAGCAGTCTATCATCCGATGGTGGAGAAGATATTTTTGAGTAATTTTAATCTATGTTTAAATTAAAGCACTATAAAGCACAGTAATATACATTTTTATACTATATTTAAATAAGCAAAACAGTGTCTTATAAACTGTGAAACGCATTATATTTTCATATATATTCTATTTTTTTAACTAATATTTCTGTAAATTCCTCTTTATAAACCAACTAATTAAAGTCTACTGATTACTTAATTTGCTATGATAATGTTAAATTTATTGTAAGTTTTTTTTATGAAAAGAACTAATAGATTTGCACTGTCTGTCTGTTGTTTTGCTGAAAGCGTTGAAGGTAGATGTTACAACCTTTTTCTTAAGTTGCTAATTTCTACCCAAACAAAGAATTATTTTTTTCGAAATATAAATATATTGCATGTGTTTTGTTCCGTATACTTTTGAAACAGCTCTTCTCTGTTATTCTCAAGCCTCTCAACGGCTATTCATTATGCTTAACCAACAGAATAAATACCATTCACAGCAATATTTAATATTAAAGTAGTTGATTCCCGAAGAGTCGAAGACACTGTAATTATAAATGTCAAAGACAAATAAAAATGAGATTAACACGTACAATAGTTGACCATAATTAGGTTTATTGTTACTTTTGTCATTGTACGTATATTTTCATAAAAATATTTAGAATTATATCCATAATCCTGAAATCTTGAATAATAAATTTATATTTGCCTGCTGATCGTCGTATGGCGTGAAATTCGGAGTAGAGAGAACAGTATGTCTCTTTTTTGACTCATTTTATTAATTTATTTATTAAAGCTCTGGTATTTGAAATTGAGCATTACATACCTACGCAAATGTTGACAATTAACTTCTCATCATTATTTATCTAGAATTATATTCCAATTATTATTCTCAAATCATATGAGACAAGCTTTTGTTTAAACGTTTAATAAACACCTTTCTGCAGTAAATTCCTATATTCCTAAATTATTCCGTAAGTAATGTTATGTAAAAAGTGAAAGTTGAGGTAAAAGTTGTAAAAAGCTATTGCCATGGTGATATTGCGTTTACGTAATAATTGTTAAATTGCCTCAGTTTCAGTTTATCGCACCTTTTGCATGGTGGCACAATCATGGAGAGTTGGTGTCATGTGCAATTTTGACACAAGATTCAAAAAGTGATACAGTTTCTTTGTATCAGGAACACACGAATTTCACATCTAATGGACTAGAGCTTTGTCTCATGTTATGATTATATTATTCGTACATTGATATGAACATCAGTAGACATGTTTTTGCCCGTGGACGCCTTGCATTTAATTCAACAAGGCGAGCAGTATCGTACGTTTTCACCAAACATACATTTGCAGCGAATACAGTAGTTTGCGTATCATTATTTGGATGTGCAGATTTAATTACTCAAACAATAGAAATTAAATTGTCTGAAGAAGCAAAACAATATGACTTCGAACGAACAGGACTAATGTTGAAAGGCGCTTGTATATTTGGACCTATGGAATATGCTTGGTACTTCTTTTTCATTGAGAAATACAAATTCAAAGGCTCAATTCATCGTGTTATTTTGAAGAAGATTACATTGGATCAATTCTTATTTGCACCACCTTTTATAGCATTTTTTTATGTTGGTAAGGAAAGGATACGTAAATAATTCATGTCGTGATCATTTCAGATTTGAGCTCTAGTCAGAGGTCTATTAAAAGACCCAATAGTCTATAGATAGCTCTGTCAAGACCTCACTTGAAGAAGCTTAAATTGTTACCATGCTGTTGTTAGGGAAGGAAACCAACCCAGTAGCAGTAACGTAATTGTGTAGAAGGACCCTTACGGCTAGCATTCCAGAGATCGTGTGCTCTGCATCAATAAATACATAAATACATCGTGATCACTTCAATCAAGCTATATCAGGTCAACCCAGTCTGTGAACAATCATTTTACTAAATACTTATCAGGTCATAACTTTGTGGGCATATATTGCAGGGTGACATTCTTATAATGAAGTTACATCACTGACTTTTTGTACGCAAGCATAAATTCAATTGAAAAAATGGCAGTCAAACGAAGTTTTTCTTCAAATAAAGTTGGTTAATTGTGTTTAATAGAGAGATATGCTTGGAGAAACTATCGGCTGAAATTTGGGTCTCCAATATCCTTGGTTGAATTTTGACTCCGTATGCGCGGATCTGGGTGTAGGACCATGGCTCGATGTGAGAGAGACAGAAACAACGACTGTGAATTGACTTTTACATTTTAATGAGACAACATCAAGGTTTACAACAAGACTGATGAAGGATGATTGACACCCTAATTTGACTACACTGGGCTGGCGGTCACGGCCGCTTCGTGACCGCTTGCCTGAGCTTGGGTCTCCGCCCCTCGCTTTGCTCTGCCCTCAAGCGGTCAATAGTCGTCGAATGTTGACACGTGATCTTTGTTGACTGGTTAAATATGACAATGTTCAATCATGGATCAAACAAACACCAACATCATAATCATCATTTATTCAGTCTGTCTGGTGAGTTTACAAAAACTGTTCAAAGACTGACAGCTCTAAGATTTACATTAATGACCTCGTTTTCAGAATAATATCCATCTGGCATTCAATTTGTGCATGCGTAGTTTGAAACGCGTCCATTAAACCAAACAAGTCACACAAAATTCATCAGTTAAACAACATTGTAAATATTACAATATTACAATTATATTGACAATATTAGAACTATTGTTCACTTTTATTTGCGCCAGCATCGTTGAATTTGATGAAAAGATGAGTCTTCTTCTAATTGGTCAACAATGACATGCAGTCCAATCTGTTGTTACAGTCACCTCTCTAGAGAGACCACCTGTCTACTGTGGTCACTTTTGCAATGTCTAAAATAGTATGTTCTATTGAATCAACCCTGTATATAAAGACTACCTGTCTATAGTGGTCAATCTATCTACCTCTCACAGCTGACTAGTCACCAACAGAAATAAACAAAACTGCTTCAAGGAGATACTTGGAACTTTTTCATCTTGAAAACTTCTTCAACGTTGACAGGATCATTCAAGTTATGCTCACTAGAAGCGTTAAATCATTTTGAAGTAATTGGCATTTTGTGAGTGTGGCCCTTGTTTTATTTGATCGAGAGGAGGAGCAAACCAGGCACTCAGACAGGGTTCGATAAAATGGGGATTGTATTCATGTTTTCATGACAATAACCCCCAAAATAATAGATAGAAACGCTTAGGCCTACATCCAAACATTTTGGAAGCAATTGAGATGATAGTCCCCCTTCCAAAGGCGCCCGTACTACTCTACTTTTCGCTAAGATTAATGATTGTAGATGATCTATATTGATTTTGGCCGCGACACTGCAGACATTCACAGGCCTTGATCCAATGTGAACATCACAAACATTACTTGCGACTTCATCCTCAATACAAAGCTATATGTCAACTATTATTAACAAACCATGTACTATATGCCACCAAAAAGCTGTTTGTTGTGAAATCTGCAGTCTGACGAGGATTCTGATGATGGTATTATGCCATATCTCTGGAATCTGCACTTCCCAGCTTCCCTTAGTGGGCTATAGGGAGTTTCATAGGAGGGACAACTTCCCTAACACACCATATGTTAATTCTATTCCTTTTTGCAGATTTACTTAAAATCAGCTTTCTTCGCCATTAGGCCATTAAAATTCCATTTATGTTATTCACAAGAAGCTGATCACATGTTTCAGCAATTACTATTTAGAAATTTGATTTTTGATCATTAAAGAAACTACCAGTGCCATTATATTTTATTTTAATTACCAACCAGAAATTTTATTGCACCCAAAGTACACTTATTTAATCTAACTGTAAGGCAAGCAACGCATCATGTCGCCCAACATATTACACAAATGACGCACTTTCTTTATGATGATATACTTTTTAGTTATGGGAATGATTGAAAAGAAAAGTAAAGAAGAAATTATCTGTGAAACGAAAGAAAAATATCTGCCAACATTCTTGGTAAAGGAACTATTTAAATATTATTATTACAATACTGTTTACGTAACTATGGTAACTCTCACTTGTGCACTCTGCTGATGATTTATTAACTCATTTTGAATTTCAGACGGAACTTGCTGTCTGGCCACTTTTACAGGTAATCTCAGCCTAATTGAGGCTACAATCAATGCTTATACCTAACCTACAACGATATTTGTTATACACATAAAAATAATTTATTTATATTATTTACATGATATGAAATGCCTTGACTCCTTTCCAAAGTTTTTACAACAAATGGACAAGTAGTTGTTTTTAGAAATAAGCGTTTGAAAAGGGGATTATCGGCCAACACACAATTCGTTGACCTAAATTGGTGTATGTTGGTGAGAAAAAATGAGAGGTGGCCGAATAATTGTTTACATGTGGCCAACATTTTATGAGTAGACCTATCCCTTTTAAACATTGATGATATTGCATGTTTACTCTCATCTAATCTATCGTCTGTCTATATCACGCAATCAAATAAATTTATTTTACATTTTTACTGGCCCCAAATTCTACTGTACCTGAATCTATTTTCTGTAATTGTTACAGTGAAACCTGCATATAACAGCCAGCTACCAGAGGTAGATAAATTGACCACTATAGACAGGTGACCTTTATATACAGGTTTGATTCAATAGAAAATACTATTTTAGACATTGCAAGAGTGACCACTATAGACAGGTGGTCGCTGTATAGAGGTGACCGTTAAAGCAGGTTTCACTGTATACTGTATTCACAAATGTAATAAATAATAAACCAATCATTAATTATCGTTATTCCTTTTCCAGACTGTCAATTTTTATTTTGTTCCACCTCATCTACGAATGGTTTACATCGGAGTGGCCTCTTTGTGTTGGGATTGCACGTTATCCTTTTTTAAAAATAGGGTGAGAAAAATGTTGAGTTCCTCTTTTGTTGCATCTGATATAAATAATATCATTTTGCACATAACTCATATATGTTTTTTTATTTCCAGGAACACATTATTCCAATTGCTAACCCAACCTCAACATAGTATTTTATAATTACATTTACTTATAAAGAGAATATTTTCAAATTGAATTTTTATTGTGTATATATGATTGAATAAATTTAAAGTTTTATACAAACTAAGTAATTGTGCGTAGTGTAACTATGAAAATGAACAATTGGTATGTGCTCTCTATTATTTTGCTTGCTACTTTCTTTGCATTTTAATAAATCTGAATTTATTCTGATAATTCACCAAGCGTAGCCTGCGTACAGACTAAAACGTTTCTGAAGGAAAGTGTAAACACTTACACTTTTACACTTTCCTTCAGAAACGTTTTAGTCTGGACGCAGGCTATTAGTGAATTGATTAACAATAATTGCAAACCAGTTTGAGCATGGTAGCAATAATTATTAGACCAATTAGCGGTATTATCTCTCAATCTGTATACACTGGACAGCAACATAATTTAACGGCTGCGTCAATGACATGTGTGTATGACTGAAATATACAGTCCTCCCAATTATTAGTTTCTGATATCAATAGTTGAAGTAGCCATCAAGTTATGTTGTTGTAATGTATCTAGATTGAGAACTAACACATGCCAGTCGAATTGAGGCACATTTTTGATCGATAATGGTTAGGTAACGTTACACAGCTTTGACGCCATCAAGATTCTATATATTATCTCATTATAACGGCTTGACGCTATCAATTTGATATTCAAAATAAGACCATCAGTGACAAAGGCTTGAATGATGAAAAAATCAATCTTTTGAAAAAAAGTTATGTGAACTGATCAGACCCTGAATAAATGATGATGAGGATGATTATGAATGATGCCGTGCTGTTTGTCATTCTCAAAAGAATAATAGAAATATATAACGTAGAATTTTGTGGGCCTCCGCATGTTATTCTTAGTCCGAATTTGAATTTATTATAACAATTGTAACTATTGTAACCAACCAAAAGCTGCTAGAACAACAAATAGATTGGTCAGATTGGATCGGTTTATTTTATCAAGATTATTATCCGGAGGCTGATTGAATTCACGTGACATAGACTCTCGTTTTGACTTTGAGATTTGTTACGCAACTGAGACACAAACACATTCGTCTGTCATGGCGAGCAGAAAGCTTATTAGTGCAAGCATTCGTACTGCTGGAAAAACACGATTACTACGACCACAGAAAGCTCCAATCGTACTGGTAAGTTTTAGTAAAGACTCAAATAACTCAGTTGCATTCTAATTGTTACTTCTATGAGCACGTAATTGCTACAAATAGATTCAATTTTGGGAGCCTTTTTGTTTTGAGTAGACAGAAGTCAGAACTTCAAATGTAGGCAGGCTTTTTATGTATCACTTAACTAGCTGAAAGTATTTCAGATGTCATGGTAATAGGAGTACTAGCATTGATATTTCCGAAAGATTTTGAGTTCAAAGTTTTCAACGATCATCATCAGTGGCAACTATAATTAGTGTTCAACAACATATCACTGTCAATCTGTTCATCGTGATAAATCTTTTTTTTGCATGATTGCATCTTTTGCATGAACGACTTTTGACTTTGCTTCAAGCTTGTTCACAATAGAATTTAATTCAAACGCTCTCAATCATTATCTATTTTCCCTTGCAGCGAGCACTAGTCAAGCCTTACATCTGTGTCAGCCAGATTGAAGAGTTTGTAATTTGTTAGGCTAAATTATATTCCAAATCATATTTTAGAGGGGCTGGATGCACATTTTTTGATACGAAGTGGATATAGTCCCGGTAACCGGGTCTTTGGTTGAAAAAAACTAAAGTCCCGGCAGTCAAATGCGCACGCGCACAACGCCAAGCGTCAAAGCGTGAAACATCAATATCGTATTTTCATTTCTGTCACGGCTTTAGGCTTTTCGATGCAATGGGATTGAAAATTCTTTCGTGAAAATTAAACTACATTGATCAATTTATAATCTGATATGCTGATATACATCTATATATATATTCGATAAATATAAAGAAGCACTGCTTCAGATGTTTTCTTCAAAGTTTTCCACATTCTTAATATTGTGGAACAAAGTGAAAACAGCGATTCTTTAGCTAGGCTAGCCGCTATCATGATTGTGAAACTATGTCGTTGCTGAAATTATTGACAGAAAACAATTACAAATAGTTGATCCACTGTGTTTAGGCAGTAAAATATTATATTCATTCTACAAATGTGAGATCTGATTTCAGCTTGTTGAACGTCTTGAATGTATCCGTCGGCCATCGTGAAAAACGCGACGTCGATTAAATAATTTTCTGTTTCTGCTAAATCAAGCATTTACTGTAGTTCCACAAATGTTGAATCCGTTTCACAAGTTACCCTATTTGCCTCAATGTCATTATCAAATAAATGTGATATCTTTTAATAACTTTTAAAATAGATATAACTTTAAAGTTTAAGCAGAAAAGCGTTCTGCGCATGCGAATTGGACTACCGGGACTCTTGCTTTTTTCAACCAAAGACCCGGTTACTGGGACTCTATCCACGTCCTTTTTGATATTTTTGAATCATTTCAATAATTATGAATCATGAATTCCAATCATCTCTCATCAATTTCACTACAACAATAATTTGTTTTCTATTTTAATGGGTCATTGATTTTTCATTAAATACAATTTAAAAGAAATTCCTACCAATATCATTTCAAAACATTAACATGAGGAATTCAGTATGGTTTTTCAAACTCTTAACATGTTTGTATTATTAAAAATATAATTATGGTGGTTACATCTGATTCTGAATATCGCAACTCACAAGCTGATTATTAATGTTTTATTAAATTTGTTCGTACTTGATTTTCAACATGACTGGATTGCTGTGTTCCTGGCAGCAACAAGAATAAAATTATTCACAATCACTTAAATTGTCATTATATGTGATTTCAAAAGACAAACCCTTTGTCAAAAATGGCTGATTGGAATGTAAACAGCTGGTCAAAGTGGCCCCAACGTTATAGCTTCAGAACCGTACAATTTTCAAAATTACCAACGATTACACAACCAAAACTATTTTCTTGCTTCAGCTTTAAGTCATCTTTATTCAAATTTTCCATTTTGATATCAAATTAAACGAGAGAAACACACCCAATAACAAACTATTGACTTGCTAGCTGCTTACTTTGGAAACCGAAAATGCAAGGCAATCATACCCCATCATGCATCTGTGCATTAATTTACGATAATACGCATGCGTGCATTATTCAAATTAGTTGAGTAGATATTTATATCATAATCACTCTATAATTCCTCTTGCGCCTAGCATTTATTATCTTCTATTTGAAGAATGTCATCAATTTATTAGACACTTCAACTGATAAGGATATAATGCTTAATTTGTTTTAGACTCAATCTGCAATTAAAAGGGTTCAAGAGCTGATGACAGAAAGTGAAAATGACGTAAGACTGTCCTTTTACTTAATATCTCTTGGCAGTTGAACAGTGCTAATAAAAATACTGGGGACCATCTTGGCTTGTAAGAAGGGAGCAATAGAGCAAATTCATAAGACATTGATATTTGTATAGTTAGTATAATAATCATATAGTATGACGTTGTTCGGAGAAGCGACAAGCACGAGAACGACAGCCCGGTAGAACTGAGATTAATGATTCTTTATCATAATTCACTAAATGAAAATATTATACATACAAATTAATACTATTCAAATATACATAGACAGTTAATTAGCAAATGCAAACAACTTTACTTACATCGGTGGCTATTCCAGGCGGCGGAGTATACAATTATAGCCTTCTCCTTCTCTCTATCTCAACAACTGACAATACAATTCTACACACAAAGTTTACAGGACAAATTAACAGTGAGATATCTAATTTACGCGACATATTAGCACATTTACAATCATTACATGCTGCGCTAACAAATCTACATATACAATGAGGTAAGACGAAAACTTGATCAATATAATAATAAATCTAAATCTAAGTTACATAATATTCTCAACAGACGTCATTGTCACATAACAATGACACATAGACATATACAACAGTATTCTTCTTGATCGTCATACATAAATAGTCACTCGCTATCACTGAGTATTGATTTATCTCATCTTGCATTGTTGAATTATTACAATTAGTTTTCAGCAGATTTTGAAAAAACATGCACTCCTGTGTTGCAACCCTAAATTGCAGAAGGCTGCTGTAAAAATCACAAGGCTATATAGGCCTACAGCTAATTAAATTGCAATGGCTGTGCTTGAAAACACCTTTCTTCTGCTACTCAATTGCATATAAATTCCAGTTTAGTTTTAAAGTTTATATCCTGGATATTGGGAGATTGCTACCTGCTTTCGGAATGATGTTTTCAACGTCCAGCTGAAGATTTTGAGCTATATTTGGTGCACTATATTTGATCAATAACGGGATCCAAAAAAAGATATAATACGCCTTAAAGTCGAAAGTTTTTAGTTTTGGATTTTTCTCATTCAAGTGCTCACACGATTAACACCCCTTTACAACTTCATCTAAGCAGGTTATCGCTGCTGGTTATTGAAGGTGTGTGACTATTTTTAATACGCTTCAACTATGCCGACTATGCTTAAACGAAGTCGTAAAGAGGTGTTAATCGCGTGAGAACTTAAGTGAGAAGAATACAAAACTAAAAACTTTGACTTAAGAGGCTAATATCTCTTTACCTGTATCTTGAATATTGATCAAATATAGCTCTAAATCTCGAGCTGAACGTTGAAAACTTCATTCCGAAAGCAGATTGCCATTTGGTTCAGTCGTTTTTTATTTAGAGACAATTAAGTAAAATGTTTAGTGTTTTTTCCGGTGTAAACTCTCTTGTTGAAATAAACGGGTTCCTGTTGGAGGAAAAAGAGTGAGACACAAAACTAACCCAAAATCGTCACTTTGACTGCATTTTTGAAGGAGAAATGAACGCTCAAAGTAAAAAGACAAGAAGATCATGTACGAATAGAAAATTATTCTCTATCTAAAGAAGCGATCTCCCAATATCCGGGATATACACTTCAATTGATTACAATGTCATCATGACTACCAAAACGCTCAATTTTACCTGTGCCAGAAGAACATCCGTTTGTAGTGGTCATTGCAAGTGATCAGTATCATAGCCAGGATCTGGCAAAAGGTTCAGCCTACTTCTGGGATCATTTCTAGAGGCATTTCAGCATTTTATTTTGACTGATCTATGAGTCCCGCTTTAATACGCCGCAATTTGACGAGTGGTAAGCGGGATCAACACTTACCAACATATCAAAATCGTCAAAGTAAAAGTGAGACTTGGGCAAGTCAACATTTTCTTCTGAATTTTTTCGTTGAAGATTGACCAATAGATCATAAAAATATCAATTTTCTTCTGAATTTGCTCTAACCTTCTGGAACCTACTTTTGTCGGACCCTGATCCTTGTTAAACCCTAGATCGCCAACCAAACAAAGTGTTTCTTCTTCTGCAATAGGTTGCACTTCGTATTGGCGTAAGAGAACGTGGCTGCAATGGACTTTCCTACACTTTAGAATACACAAATGAGAAAAAAAAGTTTGATGAGGAAGTTAAACAAGGAGGTAGGCTACTGTCTCTTTAATCTTTACAAATCCTTTACAAATCCATCATCAATAGAGATCAAACATTATATTGTCATCTTCAGGAATCTGAATATTTTAAAATGGAATAATTTGATTCAACCCATTGAAAATATTTTACTGCTACAGTATATGGTGTATATATTAACGCAGGACGCAGATCTAAAGCAGCTTCTGTCCACAGGCTTAACTTGAAAAAAATCAATCAAAATTCCTATGGCTGTAACTTATAATAAGTGCTGTTCATAACGCTTTAAAGAAGTTTAATGAAACAAGGGATGGAAAGTATTTTGACGTTGAAAGTCATCGATGAATATGTCCCATTGTCTGAATTTTAAATTGGTTTAAAAATTCTGCCATTTGATGAACATGTAATGCCACTTGGGCAATGATTTTGAGAATTAAATCATTGAAATGTTATGAAACATTTGAGTTATCTTTATCTGATAATTATCACATGAATCATTAGCTTGAATTTGAAAATAGTTCCTTATGATGTCATGCTTCTCAGTTCAAATGTTTATGTTATCGTCACGTGTCACGAGGCTTGCAGGGGTACCGATAACATGACACCCTATGTCAGCGACAAAAGTAGGAGTTCCAGAATTAGGTTTCGATATAAACAGTAATCCTGGAATCTTAGATCCCAGAAGGCTAGAGCAAATTCAGAAGAAATAATGATAATTTTTATGATTTATTGGTCAAACTTCAACAAAAAGATTCAGAAGAAACTGTTGAAATGCCTCTAGGATTATAAGTAATGTAGATGGTGTCGCCCTACCAAAGGCACCCGTACCACTCCTCCATTTCTAGAGGAGTGGCTTTTTTCACTTAGAGCAATGATTTTAAATGCTCTTTGTTGATCTCAGCCGCGACACTGCATGTCAATTTCAACAGATTTCATGGCAGATAGGTCTCCATTGTCAATGCGCAACGATGCCCCGCAGCTATTTACAACAATGCAATTCCCTCTGGACCATTCCATCCACCATCCTCAGATGGTACTCATTTGATGTTTTAGGCAAAGTCAAGGCTGAGTTGACCTTCGGGGGATTTGAACCACAGTCAATCAGATATGATCCGATCTGAAGTTCGGTTGCTCTGCCATCTGAGCTAATCCTCGTCTAGGATTACAGAAGGTTGAACCTTGTGTTGGACCCTGTATGTGAGGGGCCTCGATAATATATTTGTTTCTATTTCAGTTTGAGTTGTATTTGATTGAGTAGGCTACATATTTCAAGTTGGCTTTAGATGTCAAATTTCGTGATCAAATAAGATTATGTCAATCTCTAAGGCACCATGCGGAGGTTTATACACGTTTAATCCTCATTTGTAGTAGATCAACTCAAATGAATTGTCTGTGGAATATAAAAGTTCTACTATTGTTGCCTAACGACCGTTTCAAATCAGCAATGGTTGTATGATTATGGCTTAGGATTCAATCCTGTTTAATCAGATTAATCTTTTTGTTTAATCGGATTAAGATCAATCTTTTATTTAAAATTTGCTATTATTGTCTTAACAGATGTGAAGATTTTCATCGATTCAAAGGCACAACTTACCTTACTTGGGACAGAAATGGACTATGTTGAAACAAAATTAGGAAGTGAATTTGTTTTTAATAATCCAAACATTAAAGGGACGTGTGGCTGTGGGGAAAGTTTTCATATTTGAGAATACAGTTGGTTTTGTTTTCAAACTTATTATTGTCTTTCTGTAAGAAATGTAAATAGAATGGTTATTATGAGTGTATTAGCTAGTTACCACACAATAAATTAATAATAAAAGCTAATTATGTTATTCTTTCCATATTTCCTCTGGCTGATGAAAGCACAATTAACCTGCTAAAGCGCCCACCCTTTTAAGCGACCACATGACTGCATTATGATCTCACATTTACATAATGAGATTGTTCTCAATGTTTCTGTTTATTTTGAAGCTGCCAATGCTGTAATGCCACGTAGCGTGTTCGTTCGATTAGAGACCCGATAAAATAGCTTATCCTGCAGAAAAAACAAGGTGAACAGCGCCGTTGCTGGCTGCCGAGAGAGGGGTTATTCTACGATCAATTTAGGACATAGCTTAAAAATTTTCTAACTCATGTATTTAAAAAAGTATAATTTAGATTTTTATTTCCCTTCCATAATAAACAAATGCCTTTTTAAATAAATAAATAAATAAAATGAGTCAAAAAGAGACATACGGTTTTCGCTACTCTGAGTTTCATGTCAGACGACGATCACCAGAATATCTTTGTATCGAATGCGTTTTTAAATACTAATTAAAAAATGTTTACATACATTTTCAAACCCAAAGTAAATCTTAAAACTAACTTAAAATATAGTAAAATATAGTAAAATATAACAACATTTTGATTAGAAAAGAGTATGTCCATGTTTCAAGGTACCCATGTACAAACAAACAAACACGTAGTCATTTATTTTCCCCAACCAAATATTAGCTTCGAGGATTTTTCACAAAACTGTTGGGCACATCAAGGCCCATCAAGGGCACGTAAGTTTCCGTATCCTGCTACGTGTAAACTTGAAGGTCGCAATTACGAAAACAATCTACTCATCAGGAATCACAATACTATTAATTAATTAGAATATAGCTATCGATATAACTCTATGTGTATTTATAGAAAATAATGATATTGGCGATGTTCAACCGACAAATTAACTTCAAATTGAAGATACGATGGCGACAGCTTCGATTATGTCTAGCGGTCCTCTATATGACTATTGACTATGTCCCGTGCTAATTTCTTTCAGAATGCTTTTTGTGCGAACTTTAATATAGTTTTAATTAGCCTGGCGGTTTCCAAGCACCTGAAAAGCTAAATTTGATAGATGCCAAAACGGTAAAGGAAAGCCCGCACACGACTTGCACACGACGCGAAATATTGAAAGAACGATACTCAATAGTCTTTTTTGGGACATAGTAATGGGGTGTGAACCAAAGGGAAAAACCCCTTTCCCGAGCAACATCAGGAATACGGTCAATCAAACTCAGTCATTTTGTTACAAAATATTTGATAGGTTGAAATACAACTGTAGACTATCAAGTTATCACGGATAAAACTCAACGACGTGTTAAACTATCCAGTCAACCAAATATCGTAAACCTTCAATGGACCCTATTTCGAACCTCATCGAAGAATTTTTGATACCAAAAATAACACAGACACCAAACAGCCGACCATCATTCGTGTGAAGTTTTAACAATCAAATTTAATTTCGGTGATTGTCTATCAGTCTGAACATCAAGCTCTCTCTAATTAAATGTTGGGCAGCTTTCCAATACAAACAGACGATTTCCAAAATCCAATATATTTGGTTCGTATTTTATGATAACAAAAATTTTCTCATGAAGATTGTTGAAGTTAGGATTTGTTTATCTTATTTTTATGGCATTTTTGCAGAGCATGAGATGGAAGTACAATAGATAATGGTCTTGGTGATGAAATGAGCTGCTATTAAAATTAATTAATGAGGTATTTTATCTGGTTTGATTACAACATGTACGTGAGGGCACAGCAGGGAGGAGCGACCCCCGGGGTGTATGGAACATTAAACAATAGTAAGAATAATTAGTTACCTACCACATACCGAGATAATGGGGTTTTAATTTGCAATTGATCTGTGATTGTACTATGACAAATAACATTGGAATGAAAATGAGAGGAATGAAGCTCGTTTTTAATCAATCGTATTTTTGTATCTCAAGAATTGATCATTTATTACCTTGGTTGAACACCCCCTAACTGTATGTATGACCACGTTAAATTAAATTAATTTAATGTAATATCAATCGACGTTGCAAAATTTTGAAAGTAGACAGATAAAACCAGAAAGGGCTGTACAATTACGTCATACTGTTTTCAGAAGACAATAAAATCCCGATCAAATGGAATATTTTATTCGGTGTTCTTGGGAAAGCATTGCACTGCAGTATAGCGGCATAGCGGGCTGCTTCGATTATTTTTAATAAAGTTTGTCTGTTTATCACAGTAGGATTTTAAGATTAATTACACAAAAATAGACGATGAAGATATGTTGAGATCTCCTGTGGTTATACAAAGAGCATTTTGACGCCAATCTCAAAATATTAGCATTGAGTCTAATTTAACTTTCTTTGCACAGCTAGATGATTTCTTAGCGGGGTGCCGTCGCCACACAATGAACAGTTAAAAGTAATGTCTATAATCATCAAATCGATCACGTGCGTGCAATCTGATTGACATATCTTTTGTTCTAAAATGTCCGGATGGTCAGACATCAACACCGGTTGCGTGTGAATACAATAATACAATACGTTGATCTATCTTTTATCTTGTGAGAATGTGTCATGAAACGTTCTCTTTGACTCAATCAAACTCTATTTTCTTCTAATTTCCTACTTTGCCGGTGAATCACCACCGACATTCAAAGATCATCATTTGTTTGCAGATAACTTGACGATCCACGTGCTAAATACCAATGTCTACTCGTGATTACCGTAGAGGCTGTCCGATAACAAAACAGCCATTCCAACATTGCTGGTCCCTTGTTTGTAATCAACTTTGCTCTGTGAGATATAATTCCAACCTTGTATAGGCTGTAAATAAAACAGTGAGACTGATCCCTAATTCCCTGAGAACTATGTATGCTGTACTTCTCTTTCTTCTTGATTTTTATCTTGATAAACTTCTCTATGAGATGTGCTCCCCTGTGGCTGAAATCCTGAAGGAAACAACGCCCGCTGCTTAAGAGGATTGAAAAAAGACAGTTTTAAAACAACCGAAAGGAATAAGACATGTCAGTTTTTAATCATGTTTGTCTGTGAAAAACTATTGGGTTAGTTTAATAAATTTTGCAGTTTCACTCAATCTGGTCAAACAATGATGTAGACTTTGGGACCCCCTTCGCGGTTCAACCATTCACACCTAAACGAACCCCATGAAATTTCACAGTTCGTCGGGGACCTTTCGTGCGATCATTCGAGTAACCCGCTGATGCTCAAACGTTTGGTGTTTCTAGTTAAAACAGCAGTCTTTACAATTCAAAATGTTTTTTTGTAGCTGCCTTGTCAAATCTAGAAGAAAATTCAGGTTCAAACAAGACGTCCCGTTAGCTTGTCATATCTCGAGGACTGACTTTTTCCCCACGACGTACAATTTTGAATACCTCGCCCGGAGCGCGTCTTGAATTATGCATGGCTTCCCAAAGAGGCGCCTTGGCGAGACGGCGCCAGCGAGACTGTTCTGTCAATAGGACACAATAGGCGACAAGTCTTTGGAAAAGGTGGCCTGCGACGATAGAAATTAGGCCAATGGAAGTGAACCGATATCAGCCCAGCTATTCCTCCGTAGTTATGAGAGCTGAGAACAGGAGATGTCAACACAATCTTATTGCTTCCTCGCGGTTTTCTCAGCGCCAAGTCTTTTCAACGCTATGCTCGCGTGCTGATTTTGAATTGACCGCAGGAGTCTTGCTACAGATAAAACTATATGCAACGCCCCTCTGTTAGGGAAACGTCATCATACACCTCGATCGACCTGTAAGTGGAAGTAGACCAAACCCTTTCGTGCAGCCTTTTCATATGATTTAAGCTTGTAAACGAGTGTTTGTGTCGCCACGATCAATAAGTGCTTATTGGATGGCCATAGTA
Source organism: Haliclystus octoradiatus (assembly GCA_916610825.1). Taxonomy (NCBI): domain Eukaryota; kingdom Metazoa; phylum Cnidaria; class Staurozoa; order Stauromedusae; family Haliclystidae; genus Haliclystus; species Haliclystus octoradiatus. The sequence goes on from OU744447.1 coordinate 878,640, forward strand.
GTCCATAGGTGTCTGTCTACCAAAACGATTAAGCATTTAAAAGAACGTTGTCAAACAGTCAGATTACATCATTATCATCTGACTGACATTGGGGTATTGTTAGAATATTCTGTACTGGATATCAATTCAGTCAGCCCGCGGTCTGTTGTGCCTATTCAAAGGTGAATGACGTTGAGCACACACGCTCACAAACACAAGGAGAACGGAACCGCTTCACATATTAACGTTTAAACTGCCTCGTTGGTCGGACGAAACGAAAACGATAGCGATTACTTGTTCATGTAAAGTTTCATTTTATTTCAAAGATCATTATGGCATCTAATGCCAAAAAACGTTGCCTTAGTTCAAGTTTATGTACAGCGTTCGACTCTTCAAAACACGAACTCTTAAAGGCGCACGTGGATTGGCCCTTAGCAACGTATGTTAGAATACCGTCACTGACAGACTTATGTGCAAAAAAAGTGGCAGAAACGTTTACTTTTCAAGATGTGGAAGAAAGACTTCACCCAGTACCAGAACCTCTTCAACGTAAAATTGTATTTTATGCATTTCCAAGGAATGAACAAGATATCAAATTATATTCATCAAGCTATTCGACGTTACAATCGTCTTGCGATGGCAACAATAATAATATCAATAACAGTCGACAGCCATTTTCAGTGGCACAAAATTTGATCGAAACTGATGGAGTTAGAGATGTGTTACAAATAGGTAGGTCATTTCATCGAACGAACATATTGTATTTTATACATCCAACAGGTTGTATATGACTAAATTATGGCTTGGTTTGAAGGGGTTACTCAACGTTGCTTTATCGTCCCTAATTCTATTACTATGAATGGGCCCTATCCAAATCGTATTGTCTTACACATTATTATATCAAATTTTAACTGTGATGTGGACGATTTTCGAACCAAAATTTTCGAGGTTTATTTTTTACTTGGATCATTACTTTTTCGTTTGCCTTTCATTTTTGTGTTCATCAAAACACGAATTCAATATTTAGTGGGGATTTGATTTTCCCATTTATTAATCTCTTTGTATTGTTCCAGTGTACCTGCTACTGTAAATAGTACGTGTTGGAACGTTTCATGTTCCGTTTGACGCGATTTTTCGCTTCTGCGTCATAATTTCCTGCCGTTTTCTGTCCATGACCTGGCGCCACAGATTTTAGGTGACGCTGTGACTAGTCACAACAAGGGATTCAATACGCGCTGTCACCCCTGTCGAGTTCCCTGTTTTATCTAACTGTGACATACAAATCGGTCCACTTATGGGGGGAGCACACACTGCTAAAAGTGAACACCGAAATATGAAATCCCCGAACTCTACATACTGCGATGCAGGGTTCCCTTTGATTGTGAACGCTCTTTTTCTCATCTATGCCGTAAAACGACAAACAAGCGAGGGTATCATGGTGATTGTTTTATCTTTACCAGCAAAAGATAACCACGTTTTTCATGATATCGTTGGGTTCTCACAGGTAGGAGAGGACCTGTTTGTTGAAACGCCATATCGCATGGTCCTCATGATATGGGATAGGGAACGAACGCATATCACGATTTTACAAAACGTCTTTGATAAACTGGTTTCGTCAGCTACATTTTATGGTATCCTGATTGCATCTATTGTTAAAATATGCGTTTCATCTTGGCAGGGGTTTGGAAATTTTTAATTTAAAATTCGCCCACAGAATTGGTCTATTAAGACCTGTTGTTTAGAAGGCGAACAAAACTTTCTATCCCAAACTCGTGACTTTTTAAGGAGAATTGAATAAAACATAATTTATACTCAGTAATTTCTGCTTTGTTCTTTGTCTTGTTGTTCTCCGGTGTTTACCAATTACTGATTTTGTCTTTGATTCAAGTGTCCCAAGATTAAACACCGTAGGTTCATTTTCCTATGTTCAATTTATAAGAACTCCCGCCCTCATTTGTATTATAAGCGGAAAGATCTTTAAAGTTTTGTATATAGATGGTTCCTCGTATCGTGTTCTATTTATTTCTACCATGCTGTTTATTGTAAAGAACATTTGTTTACATTTTTGGTCAAACACAGCGTGAGGCAATCCACCTAAAACAATGCTATGGAACGTAATTTCTGTTGCTTTCCTTTGCTGTGAACTCTTCGGAAGAATTCAAACAATCGCTCGTAAGGTTTGCGGTGCATAAGCTCGCGCCATTCAAGAGGATGTTTCCCGCCAAGTAACTTCAATACTCAGTCAATTATAAGATCAGCATACGGCACGATATCACCACGTGATACCAAATTCGACTCTTACAGATAGCTAACCATCTTTTGTTGATCCGTTTTTGTTGCAAATATCTTCGTAGACAATGCTACTTTTGTTGGATTATCAGAGGTTGAGTTTTATGTCTCGCCAGTAATCATGATAACACAGCTAGGCTTCCTTAAAAAATTATCAAATCAAAATATTACAATTCCTTTTCAAATTATCAATGACGTCATAGTTGACGAATTATTAGACCTGGCATTGATTAATAAGAGGCTTGCCTCTTTTTCTGCAGTCAAACTTATCTAATGTTACATGATTGAATTGAATTTCAATTATTTTTACTTCATTTTTCAAACTGGTATAGCTAGGAGTAGAGTGAGGCTGAAGAGTGGGTACTGTTGCCGCCCCCCCCCCAAATGTCCAACTTCTCATTTGCATATTTCTATGTAAGGGGATTTGCATCGTGAATCTAACTTTTCTCAATTGTTTTTTCTTTAGGATTTCATTTGAGTGGAGTTATTCATGAAACACACGGCATTTGCCATCAGAAACGTATCAAGCAATATGCCGTTTCAATGTCTTTTGATCGCTGTAAAATAACATCTGTCAGTTGCAATTGTTCGAATGGAAATCTATTTTGGTGTCACCATGTAGTAGCACTTGCGCTATATCGTCTCCATCATTCAGAAGATGTTCCTATTCATGTGCCAATATCAGAAACTATACTCAAATTAGATAAACGTCAGTTACAGAAAGTATTATTACAGCTAGTTGCAAAACATGAAAACTTTATTTTACCATCAGTTCAGAATGCGTTAGATGATATCTGCGATGCTGAATCTGAAATTAGTAAGATGAATGGTTTACCAGATCCAACTGCTGGTGCTTGCACGGGTACTTACAATCGTTGGTATCTTAATTCAGAACATATTAAAAAGGAAATACATGCTGGATTATGCCAGGGAAACACTGGGAAAAGTATCAGTACAATCTTTAATAAGGTAATATTAGATTTATAATTATGTAAAATATATGCAGCTAATCTAGCTAATGGGTAGTAAGAGAAACAGACACCTTGAGGAAAAATCTGTAATCCTTTTTTCTTTGTACACTGTACAACCAGTCACTGTCAGACACACAAAGACAATGACGTAAAATACTGTCAGTATGATAACATTGTATTTCATGGAATAATTTTGAAAAAATTCAATCCTTTTCCAAGGTTGAACAGTAATGATTCAGTTTTGGTCTTGGGATTTGAATTAAATTTTTGACATGTTCTTCTTATTTATTTATCTGTTCTAGATTTATGAATTATGTTCAGTGAATGATAACAACGCTCATGACCTGCTAACTTTGGTAACAGAAGTATTTATGGAGCATTCGTTTAAACACAATGAATTATCTAATGAATCGTCAACATCACACGAAAAAGTCATGCGTCTACTTGACACACTCTGTTCGTTATGGGTTAGTGTTATGAAAATGTCAGATTCAACAGAAAGAAATATTATTCGTGAACAACTTATTGAATGGAGGAAACAACCTACTTGTCCGTTAATTGCAACACCAAAAAGAGCTGCAGATGGATTATATCACACGCAAACTGTTTTTGATCTGCCGTTAGATGCAGTAGAATGGTGCTCTGCATTAGATGGTAAGTTACAGAAATGACTTAAAGTGTATATCCCGCATATTTGGGAGATTTCTTCTTTCGATAGAGAAAAAGTTTCTATTAGTACATGTTCTTCTTGTATTTTTACTTTGCGCAAGCATTCCCCCCTCAAAAATGCAATCAAAGTTGCGATTTTGTGTCTCACTCTTTTTCCTCGAACAAGAACCTGCTTATTTTCCACAACAGGGTTTACACCAAAAAAATCACCAAGCATTTTTTACTTAATTATCTCTAAATAAACAGGTCAATGTTTTAATCAATTGTTTTCTTACTTTATCAGGGCCTCTGGTCCAGTCTGCTGCGCAAGTGGAAGCATATCGTTGTTATGGTTACCGCAAAGAAGCATTACACCAGGCTGTTAAAGTTGCTCAACATATTTCATCATCATTTGATCAATTGTCATGCAACGTAAACGAAGCAGCTCATGGTGGATGGCTAGGTCATACTCTCGACCCAATATCTTCAGTGTTCGATCTTTTATTCCAAGAAGGGCTCACTAACAATAATGAATATTTACCAATGGCTGTCAAAGTAGCATTGTATGCTATGATGCAGGATAAATATATACCGCTAAAAAAATATTCACAAATGAGAATATGCCATAGAGAAGAACAACTTATTGCACAACTAGATCAATTAGACTTTACAACAGAACCATTGAAAAGTGTCTTACTCGAATGTTCACAAACATTTCTTGAATATTTGAATGTTTCATCGAAACGATCAGACATTTTCCCTTTTCATGCGTTTACACGATTTATCTTCTCTAAATTACTTCCACACAACTCATCGTTGGCTTATCAAATTGCTGTGTCTTCACTGCCGTTATTTGGTAATACGACAACAAACACAAGACAGTCATTACTAGCAATGTGTTGTATATTGCCACACATTGAATCACAACAAAATGAACTTGCGGCATGTATGCTATCGTCATGCCGTGAAGCATTGCATTTTTTACCCATCTGTCAGACTGAAATTTTACAAAGTATTAAAGATCCGTCACGATTATTTCATTTGGCAAAATTGATTGACTATTATTCTGTTGATGACACATGTTCTACTGCCACAATGTCGTTTCAGCAAGTTGCGTTCCAATTTGGCATCGAAGTGGTTTCAAACCCATCATCTTTACATTTTGTTGGGAGAAATGATGCTGTGCGTTGGCTAGTAACATGTGCATCAAATATTGGACAAAGTACTGTTGAATATCTTATTAACCATTGGGCAAAACATTTTACAGTCAAGGAGTTTGTCAAAGAAGTATCACCACTGCTTACATCTCAACCAATCATTACGCAGTTACATATGAGTAAAAAAGAATTGAATGTGTTTATGGGGAAATTAAAACAAGTTGCTATCGAATGCTGCATCCAAGCACCAGATACGTGCGCTTTATATGCATTAACGTTATGTGAAGGAGACCCAGATGGCTTTGATTTGATATGTCAGATAGTTAAAGAATCATCATATAGATTAAAATCAACATATCTCTTTCACATAGCAAGGTATCTCGATAGCAAAGGACATCCTGGTAAAGCATTCAAAATTGCAACATTTGCTTTGAAGCAATTAGATATTGCAGCAGATGACAATAACGATTCTCATCCTGCTGTTTGTGATATTCTTTGGACATGTGTGTTAGCTTGTTCGCGTAACCAGTCTGACCTTGCAACAATTACACCTATCTTGCTAGCAACAGTCCAAGACCCAGTTTTATTAAGTGAAATTGCAGCACGATGCGTTACAACTAGACGTACTCATCACACTTCAAACCCTAAATCTATTTGCGATTATCGTAGTAAACCCATCTCAGACATTGTTGAACGAAGTATTCAGCTATACTCTACTGGGATACAGCAAAGACTGAACTCTATAACACCTAAGATGTATGGAAGTTTTATCTCTTATCTGGACAAAGCAAAAGCTGATTTTAAAAATGCCAATCAGGGTTTAGATAGATTCAAAAGTTTGAAGGACGATATAGTCAGAACCCAAAGAGGGAAACGAAAGTTGTTAAGATTAGTTATGGATTCAGTTTGAGCATTGAGTACATTGTATAGATTCTCAAGAGAAATGATTTTAAATATTAGATTCTATATTTATATATATAACAGATTATTTATTGTATAAAACAGTTAAATTTTTATTGAATAAAAAGTGGTTGATCCATTTTGCTTATGATTTAATATGAAAGATTTAAATTTTATCCTATGTTTTGTTTTCTGTTTTATCTTGACAAGCATATTTTATAAGCTTATAGGCAGGGAAGTGGGTATCCTAGAAGGTTTCTGCGGGATTGAGTCATGGATGTAAATACAATTTTTGACCACAACGTGCCAGAGTAAATTAGTGATAATTTTCTGATTTATAGGATATTCAAATGTAAGGATATAATTTACAAAAATAAATGTGAGGACAAATCAAGACAATATAACGTTATATGGCAGACTGTTTGCATCTTATGAGGAGGCCGGGGTAGGGTTCGACTAAAGTGGCATTCCTGTCATCCTACATCCCAGAAGAAACTTATATTGTTCTGATTTATAGGCCAAACATCAACAAAATTTCAGAAGAAAAACCTAGACAACCTAGACATGTTTTAGGATTCCATAAAAGCAAACTTTTTATCAAATTCTGGGCGCACATGCATGTTCATATTAGTATTCAATTGGAGGTCCCCCAATAAACAAACACTTGTGCTTACGGGGTGACTCTCAGTTGTTGATTGACTTTAAATTGAACATTATTATTATTATCTATCTAACTACAATCAAGCGATTTTGGTTGCTTGAAATAAAATTACAAATATACTTGAAAGCAATCAGTGAATTACACGGTGTTATTTGAAACATGAGATTTTTGGTTGCTTGAAATAAAATTACAAATATACTTGAAAGCAATCAGTGAATTACACTGTGTTATTTGAAACATGAGATTTTTCTGACATCAGGCTACATTGTATAATATCTGAATTTGCACTTGGACAAAATGGTCTAAGAAGAACTTTAACAGAAAATAGTTTATAAAGGGTTTTAAATCCAGGTTGAAGATAAGCAGGAATTTAGCTTTCACAATCTTAAAGTTTGTTTACATTTTCAAATTTAACAATCACTTCCCTTAGAGCGTACCGCTCAAGAAGCCTAAAGGATGGAAGATTGATTACAACAAGTTTATTAACGTAACAGCTGTAAATACGTTTTGACAATTGGTTTCCTAGATTAATTAACATATGTAAGTTAAATGCCTTCATGAATATTTTCAAATCATTCAACTTCTTAATTGTTTAATTGTCATGAATGTATTATTTTTAAAGCATTGATAATGACAGAAGATTGTTCATAGGATTGATTAGGATGACAACATTTAACTATATAAATCATCATCACCCCCTTCATCAAACAATGGTTGGTTACTTCCTCCGCCGCCGCCACTTGAGCCACCGGGTTGTTGAGATGATGGGGCTTGGCCACTAGGGAACCTAACAGAATGGAAATATGTCTTTATTAGATTACGTAAAATTGAACATTATTAGCCAATAAGATCAAAGGTGAGCTGAATAACGGCTGATTATAACCGCATTCTACCTCTGCTAGAAATAAGCAAATCACCAAACCCTTCAACTATCAAATCTGTCCAAACTATTTTTGATCTCATTGTATGAAGTAGTTTCCTTACAAGTCATCATGATCGACAATGGATTAAATGTCATAGTCTTCAATACTAACCTAAATCCTCCACCAAGACCTCTGCTTTGTTGTAACGTTTGAGCAAACATTTCATATTTTCGAATATCGTTATCGCTGACAGAACGCCGGGCAAATTTCATTGCTTCTTCGAAATGATCTTTACGGATTTCTGGAACGGAATCATCATCATCTGCATCCTGAAATAAAATAGTTTGGTGAAATCAAAAGTAGTTTAATAATAGCACAGGATCTTTCACTATCAGAACCCCCCCCCAAAAAAAAAATGGCAAAAGATCAATTGATAAGGATTTTCAGACAATTACAACCAAAACAAAACATATTTCTGTTGTTCAAACTTCTCTAAAAACTTGAAAGAGTCAAGCACGATTACAGGATGACATCTTAACGTAGATACCAATGCAATAGTGTCACAATACGGTTGATTGTATGTGGAGGCAAACTGCGTTACAAAAACGATAGAGAACAATCTCACCTGACCAAACGCAATAGCAGGTTAGTAATTCAAAAAGTAAGATATCTGAATAGACAAATCTTATGTCAGAGAAGTGAGATATTTGGGTCTGCCATACAATCAACCATCAAGAATTTCTGAGTATTTTGTTTGTTTGTTACGTTTATTTTAAAGCCGGTAAGCGTGATGCTTCTTTTCATGGCACTGACTCAAAATGAAATTCATTCACATTTGGTCAATAGTGAGATCTATTCAAAGTGTTTTCATACCATGTTGTCGTCAGGGTTGGCAGCTCTTTCTCTTTCTTTACGAATTTCGGATTCAATTGATTCACGGATAGCTAATTTACATGCCTAAGTGACGAAATAATCAAAATTTTTAAAAACTTTTGATAATAAAATGTAAAAACAACTAGCATAATTATGGCTCTTTAAATTTACCCGTTGGCAAATTTCTGTTAAGTCAGCACCACTAAAGCCTTGCGTTACTTTTGAGAGGTATTCCAAATCGACATCCTAAAATCATGAATGAAAGAAGTTCAATGTAAGCTTATAATATCTTGAATCAGTTGACAGCAGTTCTTGTGGAATTGTGAAGCCTACCTTGGAGACAGGTGATTTTCTGAGTGAAGCGTGGAGAATAGATGACCTTGACTACAATATATAAAATAATCATGTTTATCTCATGCAGTCAGCTAAACCTATCAATAGGTCAGTCAAAGCATCGCGGCATACTTACAGGTTCATCAGGTAGAGGAATATAAATCAATTGATCAAGACGGCCAGGTCGGAGAATTGCAGGGTCAATAATATCTGGTCTGAAAGAGAAAGACAATATATTAATCAGTTAATCAGTACAGGGAGCGAAAACTGGCAACATGTTCATGAATTGTTGAGGAACGTGTTTATGAAGCCACAAGAAAAGTTTGAGAATTCATTATCAGTTTTCACAGAGGATATGATGATAAGAAAGTCACAAATTAATTAGAAAGGTTGTACATATCATAGTGTGCACTGGCCATGACAATTGGAGTAAATCACATTGAGCTGATTATTCATGGCAAGTGGTTACCAATTGATTCCATTAATGCATTTACAAATAAATAAAACAATAGTGAGAATGACACAACGCCTGCTTATTATTATTATTATTATTATTATTATTATTATTATTATTATTATTATTATTATTATTATTATTATTATTATTATTATTATTATTATTATTATTATTATTATTATTATTATCATTATTATTATTATCGATAATTCGTCTCTTTTCGTCGATCGACGTGGTAGCGCGAACTTTAATCCACGTGACAGTACCAACATCTCAAAAAAGCTTAGATGGTAGGATGACAAATTCGTAATATGCTTATTCGGGTCGTTGTTGGCGGATATCAATCTTCTTATCTTACTTAAATGGTTCTTTAATACTGATTCTCTTTGGCCTTTCTTTATTTTATGTAGCTTGTGTATGATGCAATAATATAAGTAACTTGATATGTTACCTTCCAGTGATTTAAGAATACTTGTCTGTGGTTTGTGCGATGCAAACTATGTCGGCTACACTTGCCGACACTTACACGAACGCATCTCAGAACATGGACGGGAAATGAGCTCTGCAATTGGGAAGCATCAGGTTACCGCTCATTCAATTAAAGAGTGCAGTATGGCCAATTTTGAAATCCTATGTCAATGTAAAAATAAATTTGACTGCTTAATTTATGAAATGCTATTCATACAAAAAATGAATCCGTCCCTGAACACTCAAAAAGACTCGATAAAGGCTCTTGTTTTTAAATAAAAGAGTTCTGATTTCCCTTATTGTGTTTTTTTCCCTTATTGTTGTTTGTTTTTCCCTTAGAATTTTTAACCTTTTTTAACATTAGTTAGTTTCGTAATCAATTTTAGCACCTTGGGGATAAATATATTTTTATCAATCCTATAAATTAAAACACTTTATCTTGAAGTTTGTATTTATTTTAATTATTTACCTATAGTAACTTGAAAATTATTGATTTGAATCAATCGAAACGTTGTTGTAATAAAAATACATTGTTGGTATTGACTTTTGTTTTAAATTGTACACCTTTGAGGACGATTATTATTATTATTATTATTATTATTAATTATTATTATTATTATTATTATTATTATTATTGTTATTGTTATTGTTATTGTTATTGTTATTGTTATTGTTATTGTTATTGTTATTATTATTATTATTATTATTATTATTATTATTATTATTATTATTATTATTATTATTATTATTATTATTATTATTATTATTATTATTATTATTATTATTATTATTATTATTATTATTATTATTATTATTATTATTATTATTATTATTATTATTATTATTATTATTATTACTGTAGTATAGCCATACCGATTGGTAGCTCCAATAATGAAGACATTTTTCTTTGCACCCATGCCATCCATTTCAGTTAAGATTTGATTGATAACTCTGTCTGATGCCCCGCCACCATCACCACCGCTACCGCCACGAGATTTAGCAATTGAATCTAATTCATCAAAGAACAACACACATGGGGCAGCCATACGTGCCTGGAATTCAATCAAATCAAAACTAGATATCATTCAAGTAGGTGCTGCCCTTATGATGGCACCTGTTCCATTTACAGTTTAGGGGTAAAAGTGTAATCTAATGTAGATTATTTTGCATTTACAGTTTAATCCATTCAAGTCAAAATTTTATAATATTACATTCTACATCAGTCAATAAATGAGTGGGATTCATCCCGTGAGTACAGGTGCTTGTTTATTAGGGGACATTAAAAAATGTGCATAAAATCAAGTTCTATGATTTTCATGTGCGCACCAACGAGGAATCGTGCAAAGTACAGACACTCGACCACAGAGCTACCAGTACACGATGCAAGTGTATCTTCCTAAAGATGTTTGATAAGTGTCTTCCAGAGTGACAAACACATCTGAAGATAATTGTCAATTAAGTGGGTTACATTATCCGGATTTAGGCATTGCTGAAATGATTATTACTTTAATATACATGAGGTCATCATGCGAAAGTGAATAACTATTAATACCTTATCAAAAACATCTCTGACGTTGGCTTCTGATTCACCAAACCACATAGTAAGCAGTTCAGGTCCTTTAATTGAGATAAAATTAGCTTGGCATTCGTTAGCAATAGCTTTAGCCAATAACGTTTTACCGCATCCAGGAGGACCATAAAACAAAACACCTTTGGAAGGTGTCATGCCGAATTTCAAAAATTTCTCAGGATGTTCTACGGGATATTGGACAAGTTCTTGTAATTCACGTTTGACATTTTGCAAGCCACCGATATCTTCCCATGAAACGGTTGGTACTTCCACAATTGTTTCACGTAAAGCAGATGGATTGGTTGCTCCCATGGCAAACTAAACAGGATAACAAAAACATACATAATCAAATATGAATCCTAACAAACAAAAACATAAACAAACATGAATCCCAACAAACAAAAACGTTACCAAACATGAATCCTAACACACAAAATCGAACATTCATTCTAGCACAAAAAAATAGTCCCAACAAAACGCAGCAAGAATGCAGTGTTCAAATTTCAAAAGTAGTCTGAAATCAAGAATATCTAGATAATTGAAATGGACTTCAACCAAAGAGATCAATAACTGGAGTTCACATTTTAAACCAAGAGTAGTTTTTTTATTTAATGAGATTAATCGTTGCACCTTCTACTTATTTTCCACGGAAAAGAAAACAAACGAGTTTTATTCATACTATGGAAACTTATATAATGATATAGAAGGGATGCCACACATCTAAAAAGGCAGGTTTCTTCTGGGCAACCATAAAATTCACATAAAAGTGTTCATAAAACTATACTAAATATTTTCCCATTCTTATTTTAGTCAAATTTTAGTGTAGAGTCTGTCGGTAATGAATTTACAAATCAGTTTACAGTCAGAGCCCTCTTAATGCATAAGTTTGGAGTTGTCGTCATGTTTTCGTGGATTCGCAAAATTATGGGACAACAAAAGAATCAAAGACAATGAAGATGATGCTCACACGCTGCATTTCCGCAAAATGCTAAGAAGGCTTTGACTGTGAATCATGGAATGTAAATTGGATTTTTGAAAGGCTTGCAATAAAATTTAACTAAAACAAGAAACAAGAGAGTATGTGGTATATTTTGATGATGATGATGTGAATTTCAAGTTGCCATGGTTGCATGTAGAAACAGTTTGAGATCAGTGGCGATCAGTCTAATATCTTCCATTGCTAGCATTATGGGACTCCCAGTAAAAACCTGTAAACATATTTCCTTGTGTATCCTATCCTATTACTTACTCGGAAATCTTCCATGGTAACAGCTAAGGAATCTAAAACTTCAGCGTCAATCTTTTCATCTTCCAGATCAATAAGATCCATCTTCTCTCTGATTTGTTGCAATGCAGCTTCCGAACATAATGATGCCACATCAGATCCTACATAACCATGAGTTTCAGCTGCAATCTACAAGAAACAGTACGATAGATGGAGAAGTTGTTTTGAACCAGCATTTGGACGAAGTAGTTTAGATTTAATCAAATCTCGTAGCACATCAAGGGATAAGATAAAAATTATGAACAGAGTTCAAGCAAATGCCGCCTTCGCATAACATGAATTATGAATCATTACAAACCTGCTCAAGGTCAACATCATCAGCTAGTTTCATGTTTTTAGTGTGAATACGAAGAATCTCTAAACGCCCTGTAGAATCTGGGATACCAATGTCAACCTCACGATCAAAACGACCTAAAAAGATAAAAAATCAAATATTAATAAAATTTCAAAAGTGAATGATAAAATTCAAGATGAACCAAATGTTGGATGGCTGTGAATCAAACAACAGTGTATACTTCTGGCACCATCAGAACCACCATAGTTGTGACTTCACTCGTTTAATTAAATTAATGAATTTAATTGATAAATTTTTCTTGATGAAAACTAAAAATTGCGAATCCTCCCGAGAGAATTGAAAATTAATAAAACACCTGATACCGTATCTAGAATATTGTTTTGCATTGAATGAAAATAAAATTAGGACTTCATTTTTGCATCATTCTTGCGCCACTGTTCAATACCCGTGCTTTCAACACTTCCCGAGTGTCTTCCGCCAAATCCAAGTGTAGTAAATATGAATACAAATTCGGCAAAAGTGTGTTGTAACCCTTTTCCAAAATAAAACAAATTTGATAATCAAGTTTGTTTATATTGCGGAAGGTCGTTTGAATTTTGAATTAATGTTTTTAAATTAATTTAAATTCAATGTTTTCACTTATTAACATCTCCTTGGATCAAATTTAAACTTCAAAACGTTAGTCTTTCTTTTTTCTTTTGTAATACATTGCAGTTTCCTATTCTTCTTCAGCTTTGAGAATCTGACAAAACTATATCGACAAATTTCGACGGGAATTTTCGTAAAAATGTTCACCTTGTTTTTTCCAACACATGGACCAACAAATCAAATTGCAGATTTACGTTCGAAGATGACGTCATAATTTAGAACATCTTTTATTTTATGTAACACTTAGTATTCATGACAAACTACATATAATTTTCCCCCTTCACCTTTGAAAAATACTTTTCCATCAATAACGTAATTCAAAAATAGATTCAACAGAAGGAAGTGTTTGAAAAATGTTGATAAGTTCCAAAATTTAGGACATTTTTTCATTCATAAATTTGTCAATTTATGTTGCATTCCACAACTTATAACATTTCAAATACTTTTATCCTTGACTGTTAATGCTAAATTCTATTCTGAAATTAAAAAAAAATTAACAGAAGAAACATTTTGGCTTTACTATTCCAAACCTCTTTAAGGGATCAAATACATTGACGTAGGCCTATCTTCAGTTTTTGCGAGAAAATATAAAAAGTTTAACTTACCAAATCTTCTCAATGCAGGGTCAATACTGTTGGGACGATTAGTGGCAGCCATTATAATAACATGAGACCTCTCTTTCATACCATCCATAAGTGTTAACAATTGAGAGACAATCCTTCGCTCAACTTCACCATGAGTCTATAAGATCAAATAACAAATATATCAACATATTAATTTTAACTTTCAATTTATAGCACTGGAAATTATGTTCATAATATATTAATTAAAGAATTAGCAGCGAAACTACTCTCATTAAACAAACAACAATCCAGATGTATAATATAACATATTTTTCAGATCCATTTTAATTGATTTCATCCGATCAACTCAATAATTTACAGATAATTGATGTGATGCGTATCTCTCACTTCATTTAGCAGTAGTGATATTTCAGCATGTGGCTTTTGTGCACACACAGTCTGCATTGATTGCAGTTGTTGCCAAAAAAGACAATCTTCAAGTTGTGATGTAAATGTAGCCCTTAATTCATCAAGCGCGGTTACACAATGCCTATATCAAGCTGCAAGCACTAAATCCATTCCATGCAAACCCTTACTATTTCTGATATACTGCTATGACGTTCAAGACCTCATTCCGGTTGATTTTGCAAAGATTATTAATGAATTTTGATTCCTTAATTATTTTACCGTAGCATCACAAAGCTTGATTTTATATTATTGACAGATACAAATATGCTTTTTAAGTAAGAAGAGTTTGACTGGAAGTATCAAAGCCTTATAGTCTGCTTCAAGCTGTGTTTCCACATTCTGTGTACTTATAAAACTTAGAGGACAATGTCAACGCTTGGTGAATGAACAAAATATTTCACAATTTATAGCTTACAAACCTTTTCTCTCTTTGGAGCAATAGAATCCAGTTCATCAATAAAAATGATAGCTGGTGAATTTTTTTCTGCTTCTTCAAAAGCTGAAAATGATATAAAAGCATTTTCAAATTTACCAGTGTGATTGGGAAACAGTGGAAGTTCAGCATAGCAAGGTAAATAGCCAACACCCACCTTTACGTAAGTTACTTTCTGATTCACCAGCTAATTTACTCATGATTTCAGGACCTGGAATGAGAGGAAAGAGCAACATAAAAGACACAATACATCTAAGGAAAACAACCCAGCTGCAAAAAGTAGTTGAGGAACGTTAAATGGCCCCATTTTGATTATGAACAGTTTACGAATTGCCACAATGAAAGTTCATGAACATAGAGGAGTGGTACGGGTGCCTTTGGTTGGGTGACACCGTCCACATTACTTTTTAAGTTTGAGATATACCAATGATAAATAACAACAAGTTACTCTGTCAGTTACGCAGTTCTTACCATTAATTAGAAAGAAAAAGGCTCCAGTTTCATTAGCCACTGCTCTAAAATTAAAGAAATCAATGGAATAAATAAGGATTAAATCTCATTACTTAGTTATCAATAATGTTTTCAGGGACGCTTTACATAGAGTCTTTATACCTCGGTTTAAGAAATTTCACACAGCCCAATGTTCTATAAACTCATCTCACAGAGCTTCAAACATATTAGACTCTTCTATGGTTTACTGATCAGCCTATGTAGAGTCTCAGTTAACTTCATGATTACTTTTAAATGCAAGTTTCTTTCAAAGTAGGTGTAGTTTACTGCCCATCTACCTTTAGGCAACATCGAAGACAACATTTTTAAAGTCAACAATATTGAAGACAGTAGCTTCGAATCTGCCAAGCAATTGAAAGAAGCAGACCCTGTTAAACAAGTGCCTCAAGCCCTAAAATCTTTTAAACTGCCCTACATGTTGTTGATTGTCAAAGAGTCTTATACCTTGCAATCAACGTCTTTCCGGTTCCAGGGGGTCCGTATAATAAGATACCTCTGGGTGGCTGTAAAACAAACAACAACAGATATATGGATTACAACCGGTTCATTACCAAACAAAGCAAGAAACATATTAATGACAACAAATTCAATAGGCTATGTATTATAGCTTGTGTCTAGACATATGACTTACTTTGATACCCAATGTTTTGAATAGTTGAGGATGACGTAATGGCAACTCAACCATCTATGGCAAAATAAATAAAGAAAAATTTGTATTTTCTGCGTCTACGGTATAAGGCTTATTCATAGCATTCATAATTTCCCATTAATACAGAGTTATTTGATTGCATTTAATATGATTCCTATAGAATTCAAAAAGCATCTCGTTTGAATGTTTGTTTGAATGTATACTCATATTTGATTGAAGATAATCAGGGTAAAAATGTAATCGAGGATTCCTATTACTGTAGTTACAATGTTGCTTGTTCTCATTTCCCATTACAAACAAATGTTCAATTTTTATATATTATTTAGGATCGGCAATTCATATTTGCTACATACGTTCATTAGTTTTGTGTTTGGAGGTTTATACTTTTACAAATCAGCTACTGAAAGTATTTTATAAGAAATAAGAATATTTTGATATTGAAAATATCCACTTAGATGCAGCCGCCAACGATGAACTAAAAGAGGAAAAGAATTATGGTTCTTACTTCTTTGATTTGAGCTAATTGTTTTCTAGCACCGCCAACATCATCATAACCGACTTCTTTCAGAGCTTCTTCTTCATCCTGTTATCAAATAATAAAAACAAATTACTTATTCAATCTGATTCACACTAACCGATAAAACACAAACAAAGATGTCCGCTTAATTCGATGCTCAAGGTTTCATTCAGCTAATAGTCACATAATCAAGTTTTTGTTTTGAAAATGTCAAGACCTGAGTCTGTTTTATAGCTTGAAGTTACCTTTATAATTGTATGAAATGATTCAATTTAATGAATAAAATTGCTTCTTCATATCAAAATTGTATTACCGTAATCTGTTAACAAAACAACTCTCTCAGTTTAAAATATATGTAGGCTAACATGAGCTACAGTATTGTTGTTCATAGCAAGTTTGTGAAAACAATTGGCTACTAACTTTGTGTGCTCTTTTTGGACAAAGAACTACTTGACTTTTGTCCAGAGAATTATATTAAAAACATCAAAATAGACACATGTAAAGTTATGATATCAGAAGAAAAGATCAAACATACTTCTCGTTTAATTGGCTCTCCTTCACAATGAATCACAGTATCCGGTACGACAATACAATACGGAGCAGGGTCTGTTTCAACTACTTTGAATTCAACAGCTCTCATTCCACCACGGACCAAAAAGATATCACCTGAAAAGAAACAGTAAGAAACAGGATTATTTTAAATGAGAATGGGAAGAGTAATGATAGGCTTGTGGTCTGCAAAGTCAGCTAACCTGCAAAATAGGTTTGCAGAATCAGAAACAAAACTTGAACAATACACCTTACAGACTCATTGAATTTTGAAACATTTGAACTCTTGAAACATTTGAAACATTTGAGCACCAACTCAGTGCAAATTAATCTCGAATCCAACTCGAAACCATTCAATTACCTACATTAATGCTACATCTACGGCACATCAATCAAATTTTACCTTTGCAGACAGGGCGGTATTCAGCAAGGAAGTATGGCTTGAGAAAAACATCAAATAAACTCCTGAAAAGAAGAGAAATAAAGAGTGAGTTCAAAACTATTCATTGAGAGACATCAAGAAAATAGTCACTTTGATTACGTACCCGGTAAGGCCTTCAACTGTATCGTCAATGGGCAATACATGAATACGTTGTCCATATTTAACATCTGGACATGCTTGAAGACTGTTGGTTATAAATATTGATTGCATTAAATCAACTTTAAACTACTCTTATCATAGATATTTTTGTATAATTGATATCATACCTGACAATGTCTCCTAAGCGAACACGAAGGTTCTGTCTAACAACACGGTTGATGCGGATTTTTTCATTGGGACAAGAATCGTCAGATAGAACAATGCATACCTTCATAGAGCAAAGATATAATCATCAATAATGAAACAAATAAGTTACAATGCCGCAACTGAATTACAACCAGGGTCCGATAAAACATTTCTACTTCCGGGATACAAATTTTTGCTTCCAGAAATAATTTATCGGCTGATTGATGATTGAATCCTTTAAATGTTTTCATTTTCATGTTTTCAAATGTTTTGTTTTCATTTTAGGAATTACTGTTCATTCATTATCATAAAATTTATTACAAATGCATCTTTTCATTTTTACCTTCTAAAGAAAATGAAGTATGTTATTTGTCTTCTGCTTATAGAATTTGAATACAACTATTTCTTTCTCTTTCTTCTGAATTTGTGACTCTCGGTCCCTGGATCCCCCATTTTATCGAACCCCAATGAAAATTCTCTCACTTACTGTTTCACGTCGACGTTTACCCTTCAAGAGAACGGTATCTGCTTTGAACAGCTGCAACTCATCCATTTTGGTCTACGATTGAAGACAACAATGAAAACCGTTACTTAATCTAACATACTAGGGTAGCAGTAGGCCTAAATGATAATCTGATGAATGTTATCTTTCTTACTTGAGAAATGGTGACAACTGAATTATCATCATTGGTAGCATCTTCAACCATTAATCGATTAGGTTTCACTTTTTGTCTTAATATGGCTGTGGCCAAATCATCTCTAAAAAATTAAATCAAATACTTATTTAGGCATAGTTAGATTGGATTTAGAATTTGGGCAATATTTCTGTAAAACAACAATGACTGTGAATAACTTACTGAAAACGTGATTATTTATAAATTGCTTATGTTTAAGATAGTTTGATCAGGCTATTTTCGATCATTCACTTTTCCAAACTAAGAACGACAGTTAGAATGACAAGAAGGCATACTACATAGGAAAAAGGTGCAATCAGAAATGTAAAAATTTGTATCTCCTTTTGTGCGAAATCAAAAGTTTCTAATGTCTAAGTGCCCACACCTTTAGGGCAACTTATACACGTCCAAAACAAAATCATAAATTTTCACTATTCTTCATTATTTAGCTTCAGCTACCCAAATCTGTGTTAAAGTTTATTATTTTTTTTTAATATAATTTGAGATGTTAGCATATATACATTGTTTGCTGAGCAAGTAGCTATAGATTATCAATTATAAATACATGAAGCGTGCAGCAAAAATTTGGCAATAAGAAGGATAAATAAATAATTTTACGAAGTGGATAATGTTCCGGCTGCCGGAATCCTGATTACTATCGATAATGTTCCGTGCGTCTTTTGCGCATGCGTTATCTGTTGTCTGCTTTTCTCTCACATTAGTTCAACATGCAATGGCGACGAACGGTGCTGTACCTCAACCACGTTAATAATAATTGTGTTTATCAATTTAATCGTAGAATATATAAAAGAATTTCAAATGAAAGCTCTAGACGGTGAAAGCATTATATATGAGAGATTCACTAAACTTATAGAAAAAGCGAACAAACTCGGCTTCGATTTTGAGTTGACTTTCGGTATACGTCAAATCAGAATTAGTAGGCACATAGCACCAGTTACAGGATAAGAAAAATAACTAATGAGTTATTATCCCAAATTATTACAATCACCAAAGTAAACATGCTTTCAAATGTTATTAGCCTGCTTAAATATTCTCTGAAACCTTCAGAACGCCAAATAAATGTCACGACACTCAAATATTGAAAACACTGGGCCACATCGCTGAAAAACTTCGATAAATCAAACACAGAATAAAATTATGAATGCACAAATATGTTGAATATCGTTTTTGTCTTATATTTATTCCAAAACAGTCGATCCAATCTACGATGCTATGAATTCTTTTACAAACTATTTAAGATTTAATTTGGATCGATCGACACGTCCATGTTTACTATCTATATACGTATGCGCAATGGACGCAGGGAACATTATCTTTTGAGAACAACTTTTTGGCAGCCGGAACAATATCCACCGCGATAATTTTAATTTGAAAATAGCTTATGCTAAAGTAGGTAAGGCTATTTGATATTCAATAGATTCATTGTTTATCATTTGTTGAACATTTCCTTGGAAAATATTTTACATTTTTCTTTTGCCAGACATATGATGCATACATAGGCCTAGGTTATACATTCTCCAATCTAGACTGCAGAATATGAATTGTGAGACTATTAAATCAGCCGTAGAATTATCAATTCTAACTAATTACCAGGCCGAACATTTTCATCAGCCAACATGTTTTAAAATAGACCGAGGAATAGCAAATGTGATAACGCGGGATACATTGCTAACACTGCTGCCTTCATTGGATGCAAAAACCAGACTGCTGTTAGTCTAGCAAATATTTTGTTATCAGTTATTGTATAATGGTCATCTTCATACTAACTGACTGTACAAATGCATTGATTTGTGAGCTGGAAGTATGATTTATGAATAATATTTACGGTTGTGAAATTGTAAAGTACAACTCAGTTCTCCAAAAAATAAAGATTAAAATGCTACTATTGTTCATTTTATAAAAATAATTATGATTAGTAGACAAAAACGTTGTGAAAGAAATGGAAAAAGTTTTGCTAGTGTTGCTAGCAGCAGCTTATTGATGAACCTCATATTCCAATACAATAAGTAGGCCTATAAATATAAGGTGATACATAGATACTTAAGCAGAAGGGATAGACAAAAAGAAATTTCAAAGCCGGTCACGTATAATATTTTCAATTCTAACCTAGTGATGCAATTTCCATACGAGAAACGAGGGAAGCAGTTGGAAAAGCAGAGAAAGCCGAGAGAAACATAGTAATCTCTCGATGATAAAATACAAGGCTCACAGCTTTGCCCAATGAATGATGGCGTAAATGTTTGAAAAAAAATAAAATAAGTATAAATGATGCGTTATGTCATTTTACAGTAGGCCTACTTGCTATATATTTTGAGCAGCAGCTCGAAAACAGAATATATTGAGACTTCATCAACTTTACTATTTATACAATTTGGAAATAACAAGCTTTTATTTAATAGATAGTGTATATTCCACTTACTGTTGAGCCATTTCGTGTCAGAAATGAATAGATATCTTTTATGACTTCAAATTTTCACGAATCTCAACAAAAATCAGATTTTTTTCTGTGAATTAAATACTTGTACGCATGCGTATTCATAGACACGTCATTCTGCCTCTCTTTGACATAAAACAGCCTCGTAATAATAAATGCTGATGCTTGCTGGAATGTTCCAATTTGATGAGAATTTACATTAATAAGGAGGTAATTTAAAATGACAGATAATTACATTTATGTATATAATTAGGAGATATTACCTTTATCCATCTTTATACGGCTTATAATTGATTGATAACCGCGGTAAGTATACTGCAACTGCCGTTCTCACAATTAGTTCTAATATTGCATATTCAAGAACATATGCTTGGGAAAAATAGTAGTAGACTTGTGAATTGTTTTATGCAAATACAAGTAGCCTAGGTAGAACCCAATTTCAATAATTGATAAAATTCAACAAAAAGCCTGGGTTCGTCTTCTTGTTCGCATCTCCCTTCTGAAGATCCCTGTACAAATCTTGAATTTTTTCTGAGAGACAGAGCATTGCAGATCCCAGAAACTGCGGCACTCCAGATTAACGGCATTGCCATCATTAGGTTCAATGTTGGTAGATTTGCTATTTGATCTGAAACGCTGAGAGATTTGCGGAATAGTTAAATTGAAAGGAATAGGCCTAAGCTATCGTAGGAACCAGATTTCCAACCCATGAGTTTCTGGACTCAATATATATGTAGACCTTTATTTTTTTATGTATATTTGTTTTTGTTTGTTTGTTTGTTACATTAATTCAGATCCCGGTAAACGTGATGCTTCTTTTCACGGCATTGACACAAAATAAAATACATTAAGAATACATATTTAGATGAATCTAAGGTTACACTAACAATCGTAATTAAGGACATTTACAAGAATTAATTGATAAGATGAGAAGAATTAAAAAATAACTGAACTATTGTTACATGTGCTGATAAAGATAATACTGTTTTTCACATCACATTGTTTTCTGTAAATGTTCTTTCAATTTTTTCTTGAACAATTTCAATGTTGATATTTGGATAATATTGACACTGGAAAGCTTGTGTAATCGAATAATTATATGTATGAACTGTAGATTGAAACACTCATGATAAATTGAGGCTAGCCTCATTTGTGTGTATAGAATGTAAACGCCCACGTGCGTATCGTATGGTCAGAGTGTGTGTAGTCTTGATGAGAGCAAGACCTAGAGAAATATATGTTGTTTTATTAACTGAAATTAGTCGTCGTTGTTCAACTCGTCGTTGATCTTATAAGCTAACGGGCCATGGCGGTTAGTAAAGCAAAATTAAAAATCACTGATATAGTAGCACCGTACACTGGAGAAGGAGACCTTAGTGAATGGTGGTCGCGGTTTGAGATAGTTTCAAAACTGCAAGGATATGAGGAGAACGAAAAGGTTATGTTAGTACCTTTACTTTTACGCGGACCACCGTTTCTCATTTATGAGAAAATGTCCAGTGAAAATCAGAAAGACTTACAAATTGTAAAGAGAAAAATGCTGGAAGCATTTTCATTATCAAAGTTTGCAGCATATGATGAATTAAGAAGAAGAACTTACAAAAGCGGCGAAAATGTGGACGCATATTATGCCGATTTAAAACGTTTGTGTGAACTTTCTGGTATGGGAGGTGCAGGAGTAGCTTTCGTCGTTGGTCTGCCTGAAAATATCGGTATGCAGCTGCGCCCTTTATTGACGATAGATGATGAGCAACTGGTAGCTCGCGCAAGAGTATTGATGGAAGCAGAAAATGCTCATGCACAAGATTTAGGTGTTATTGCCGCCGCTGTACCTACTCTCAACAAGAAAGAGACCAGGAATAAATATCATATAAAATGTTTTTACTGCGGAAAACCTGGGCACATCGTCAAAGACTGTTATTTGTTGATGTCACGAGATAAACCACAAGGACGCAACAGTACTGACAAAAGTGAGATAGCACGTGATGGAAAATGCTACAATTGTGGTCAGGATGGCCATTTAGCCATCGGATGTCTTAACTCACCGACGGAAAACTATCACGGGGTTGCGGCACATGTGGAACCGGCTGTAACCCCGAGAAAATGAATGGTTTGTTAACAGTTTATGTGACGGTAGCCGGTTCTCAATACCGGGGAATTTTGGACACTGGAAGTACGATGACATTGGTGTCTGAAAATGTGAAGATAAATAGTATATCTGCTGTCCAACGAAACATTTCCATTTTAAATAATTCAACGGTTAGAACTATAGGTTATAGTCATTTGAATTTAAAAATTTCTAACACTGAACGGTTAATACAATGTTATGTTGTCAATTCATTAATATCAGGCATTGACAAAGAAACTGTGCAATGTTAGACTTAAAAGACGCCTATTTGCAGCTGAAAGTAGATCCAAGTTTGTGGCCATATCAAACTGTTATATTCGAAGGGACGCGTTATTGCTTGACGCGGCTCGGTTTCGGATTGAATGTTGCACCACTCATTATGTCAACTTTGCTGCGCAAGGTTTTGGACATGGATCCGGATATCAAGCAAGGTTGTGACGCATACGTAGACGATATTCATGTGAACGAAGACGTTGTCCGAGTGGATTATGTTAAAGAGCATTTGGCTACTTACGCATTACAAGCAAAGGAACCGGAGAGGTTATCAAACGGAGAACCGGTACGAGTTTTGGGTTTAAATGTAGAGCGAGTGAACAACGCATTATATTGGTCTCGAGCTAATGCTTTGAATATTGAAGTTGAAAATGTAGATCATTTAACAAAGAGAGAGCTTTATTCGCTTTGTGGTCGACTTATCGGGATACACCCGGTGTGTGGTTGGTTACGAGTACACGTCAGCTACTTAAAGCGCTTATGTACGGAGACAAATTGGGATGAGCAGTTGAGTGACACTATCAAAAGTCACGTCAAAGATGTAGTTAAACGTGTTTTACTTGCCGATCCGGCACGTGGTCGATGGGACGTGGACGAAATTACGAATGCATCTGTTTGGTGTGATGCGAGTAATCTTGCGTATGGTGTGGTCATTCAAGTGGACGGTGAGACTATTGAAGACGGGTCATGGCTACGGCAAGACAACAAGCACATAAATTTAGCAGAATTGGATGCAGCACTTCGTGGATTAAATTTAGCTGTGGAATGGGGTTTATCAAAGTTTAAACTACTAACAGATTCTGTATCAGTGTGTAATTGGCTAAATGATGCTCTATCTGGCAA
This sequence comes from Haliclystus octoradiatus, assembly GCA_916610825.1. Taxonomy (NCBI): domain Eukaryota; kingdom Metazoa; phylum Cnidaria; class Staurozoa; order Stauromedusae; family Haliclystidae; genus Haliclystus; species Haliclystus octoradiatus. Next base: position 902,826 of record OU744447.1, read on the forward strand.
GCAAAGACTAAATACTAAAGCCTCTGGTGAATTACTAATCAGAAGACGATTAGAGTTATTTAGATCGATTGTTGAAGAGTACAATTTGCAAATCACTGTGTTACTAGTACGATCAGACGAAAACATAGCTGATAAATTGACGAGAGTGCAGGTTACTTGGCTAAAAGGTGTTACGACTATTGATGGAGTATGTGGTGTTGTTAATACTAATTGTAATAGTAGTAGTAATGGCACGACTCTGCCAGAACTTCACAATTTGTCCCATCGTGGAACGCACCAATTAAAATGGCTGGCTAATCAGATAGGATTACATCCATCACCAGAAGATGTTCAGAATGTTGTGACAAACTGTCAGGATTGCAAGTCAATTGACCCATCGCCAGTAAGATGGGAAAAAGGTAAACTCGGTGTTGAGAAAAATTGGGAAAGATTATGCATAGATGTGACGAAGTATGAAAATGAAAAATACTTAAGTATAATTGACTGTGGTCCGAGCCGCTTTACAATCTGGCGTCGTATTGCTAACGAGGGAGAGAATCAAATTTACGCACAATTGAAGTCAATATTTTCAGAACATGGACCACCGAGCGAAATATTATTAGATAACTATAGTACATTTGCCTCAAAAAAGATTAAAATGTTATGTAAATTGTGGAATGTCAAATTGATTCCGAGAGCTGTGTATCGACCTCAAGGGACAGGGATAGTAGAACGCAACCATAGAACAATCAAAACTATAGCCGCTAGAAGCAAGTGTTCTATATTAGATGCTTTTTATTGGTATAACAACGTACCGTCTGAACGGATGACGGATCCGCCGGCATGGCAAAAATTTGGTTACAAACCTCGGTTGCGTATTATTGAACCAGTTACATCAGATGAAGAGTTTATCAAATCTTACTTTCCCAATGACAAGGTGTGGGTAAAGCCAAAAGACAATGTCAGATGTACGGAAAAGTGGCTTCCAGGTATTGTTCTACAACAAGTTTCTGTGCAGAAAGTTAGGGTACTAATTAAGGGACATCTTTCATTAAGGCATGTAAGCCATTTACGTAATCGTATAAGTGATTCACCAAGCAATGATAACTTGAATGACAATCCAAATGAAGCAAACAATGATGACTTATTATTAACAGATGACAGTGAGTCATCATATGATAATGATACGGATAATGAAACCAATAGTGATAATGATAGCGACAGTGAAAATCGTATTGACGAAGCAGTTGAAGTTGGTCCTCGTATTCGTCGTGTTCCAGCGTGGCTAAACGATTATTACTTGGATGAAGATTTGTAAATCTGGGGGAAGTGTAATCGAATAATTATATGTATGAACTGTAGATTGAAACACTCATGATAAATTGAGGCTAGCCTCATTTGTGTGTATAGAATGTAAACGCCCACGTGCGTATCGTATGGTCAGAGTGTGTGTAGTCTTGATGAGAGCAAGACCTAGAGAAATATATGTTGTTTTATTAACTGAAATTAGTCGTCGCTGTTCAACTCGTCGTTGATCTTATAGCTTGTTCCACTGACTAACATCATGTGGCCAGTAAATGACTTACGATGGTTTTTGCCAACATAAGAATTCCCTCTTGTAGCAGATCAGGACGCACAATTTGGAGGATTCATAAATAGGTGCAAAATAAACCCAGGGAGGAGTTCCTTTCTCACTTTCCACATTAAATTTGACAATTAAATTTGATGTGGGCAGTTACATAATACATTGAGGATATTTAACTTTGTTAACATTTACATTAATTGGGGTATCGTAAGAGCAGTTAATTATGGAGCACATTGCTCGATTTTGGAGGACCTGTGGGCGCTGAATGGTATTGAAACTGCAACATTCCCAAATGTTGGAGAAATGTAATCAAAATGAGGTAATAGGCTACTAAGGTGTTATAAAGTGTTAACTTTGTAGAGGTTGGAAGGATGTAACAAACATATTTTAGAATAGATAAGCCTCCATTCACTTCAGAGACTATTTGGTTTACATGATTTTCAAAGTTTAGACTTTCGTCTATTATGAGACCGAGGTAATGAAGTACTTTAGCAATTTCTACCACAGAGGCATTGTTACTTGATAGATTTAAATTCAGTTATATTTTGAAATATTTTATTTGGTACCTATAACCATCGATTTAGTTTTAGATATATTTAGGGAGAGCATATTGCATTCAAACCATGTCGAAAGGTTATCTAGATCGGTAGATCGGTTTGTAAAGATGACTGGGCTTTGGTGACAGTATCTCCTTGGAATTATAATTCATAGTACCATCTGCATATTAATTTACCCACTTGCAATGATGAAGTGCTTGCGAAAGCTCGTTGATGTAAAGTAAGAACAAAAGATGTCCGAGGATTGAACCTTGTGGAACACCTTTATTTATTTATAGAGCGCTATTTCCAATGGTTGCTCAATAGCGCTTTGCATGTTATAATATTATAAATATATATATATTTTATTTTATTTTATTTTTTATTACTTCAAACAGTTGTGTAAATAAGTTAAAAGTTGGTTAAGAAATATAATGTAAATACTTTAACATTTAAAAGCAATTTAAAAAAGACCGGAATGAATAAATGAATGAATAAAAATAAATGAATCGGACAAAGTGTTGTTGACATATACTGATTGATTCCAATTAGATAAATACGACCTAAATGGTAAACCAATCATGCGTGATATTTTCAACGTCATAGACATGCATTTTTTTCATAAGGATGGCATGGTTCACAATGTTGAAAGCTTTTTCAGATCAATACTGATCAGACCGAGGATGTTTTTCTCTTTTATAGTGTCAATGCAAAATTCGATTAGATTCATTATACTTGTGACAAGGGAATTACCAGGCCAGAAACCTGATTAAAAAGTTGAGAGTAGATTATGTAACTGAAGAAATTTGTCTTGAAAGTTGTAGCATGTAGATTATTGTCTCTGTGAAGGGGTGACAATCAGTTATCATATAGCTAACTGAAAAAGGAATACAGTGTAACCCGCTTAAATGCAAGTCAAAATTGCCAACGGTTTTAATTGCAGGTATCCGAATTTTTTCAGTTATCCGAAATTGTTTACCAAGGACTTGACCGGAAAATTGTTTAACGGGTTTCAAAGCCAGGTTGCAGATAAACGGGAATTTCACTTATCCGAATTGCACATAAGCGGGTTAAACTGTATTATTATTATTATTATTATTTAATCCAACCCTGGCCTTTCCTTCTATGAATCTGCCGCTAGATGGATAAATACAAATGTAGTCAATGAACAGAACACATAAATCGCCAAGTAAACAAATATTCAATGATGTCAAATTAAAGGATATGGTTGATATCTGAGCCATCGATTGTATGTATGTTTTATGATATTTAGTTTTGCATGCCTAATTGGGTTTGCTCTAGAATTTGAGAACATTTTACGGATTATAATAGTTTGTGTTTGCAAGTTGAAATTTGGAATTGTGAACGTCACATTTTGTCACACAACGCTATAAGATTTTAAAGTACTGAAATACTACTGAGAAACTACTGAATTTTCAGTAGTTTTTCAGTAGTATTTCAGGTACTGAAACTGGCATTTTCCAGTAGTTAATCAGTAGTATTTTAATGCTTAAATCTCATAGTGCAATTAAGATGACCATGTATCCTCAATTGTCTATATTATATTCATGTTAATCTGATTGTAGATAATCTGAACAATTGAAAGCTTAGGCTAACATCTCAAGAAGAAGAAAACAAATCAATTTATTCTCGTTCGAGAAACCAAAAATTATGGAAGGTATTAATAGCCTAACATTTTACTTAAATTGATAGCCAACAAACTTTATAAATATCCTTTCCTCTCTGAATTAGTTAGTAGCACACCAGTCACTGAAATATTGTCTGTTTTCGTCCACAGAAGACTACCAGAGGCCCAAATTGAATAATGGAAAGTGTGTCAAAGAAAAGATTGTGAGAAAATTTATTGCATTCATTCAAGTTACCATAGTGATAGCCTCTCCACGTTAATAACCTCCCATACTTACCAAGCTCTACTCTCTGTAATCTGTGTGCAAACTCTCAAAATGTTGTTTCTTATCAAACAGTAGAATCCCCAACTGCAACGCCTTAGTTTGCTGACAAAGTATGATCGGTTAAAAAACATCCATGTTTGGTCACATGTTTGAATTTACTGCCTCATAATCAAGTGTTTCCACCAATACTGATTTCTGCCTACGTGAAATAGTCAGTTCATAAAGTTTGAAAAGAAGCTATTTTTGGAAAAAGTTTCATTCTAAGTTTGTTAGATTTTGACCTTTGGTGAACTATTTCTGAATTGTGCATTGCATTGCCCATGAGCGTTCGGCCTGCGTATTAGGTTTGTAATTCCATAAGGCCCATTATTCCGCTACCCTACATCTGGGCCTTTAAAGTTCTAGCAAATGAGTGATGCGCTAGCTACCTTGTATTGATTTTGTTTCTTATAAATTTTCAGATTTTACTTGTTGATACATCTCATGAAATGAGTCTTCCGTTTCCACCTGGAGAAAGCCATGAAAGGTAAGTTATATTTTATGGAAAAAAAAACTTTAATTTACCCGATGTCTATAAAATTAGCTACATGGATTCTAATTGGCTCGTGGAAATTAAATGCTAATGCCGCCAGTATCAGTTTAGTAAGGCGAACAATTATATTTTAGAAGTTGATTGTGACAAAGTAAATTACGCTCTGACAATGTTAAATTGTTCACAAAAAGAGAGGGATGAATTCTTTGAATTAGATAAAGTTGAAAAGATAAGAGATAAGTTTGTTGCTGAATTAGAGAAAGAATTTGACACGAATATTTGGAAATTTTCAATCGGTGGTCAAATAAGTTTTGATGCATTTCCAGTTGGTTGGGATAAAACTTATTGCTTGGGAACTGTCTTGAATGATAGAGATGTCAAAACTGTCCATTTCTTTGGAGATAAAACATCCAAGGGTGGTAATGATTATGAAATCTTTGAACATGAAAAAACGATTGGTCACACCGTCACAAGCCCTGAGAATACGATGGAAATTGAATCAAAATTATTTCCATAATTTAAATTATAAAACATTGATTATATTTACTAGAGGTGTCAACATTTCGATCCTTTATATGTTTCCCATGGAATAATGTATATGAATTAGTAATAATGAACTAGACCTAGAAGCGTCAAACCTACGAGTCTACTTAACCTCGTGAAATAGACACTTACTACGCAACTAGACTTTTAGAGATATCAAGAAATAGAATAGACTGTAAAATATATCGCCACGTTTTTCTTTTACGGTATGATTGTTTACATTCTATGCTGGGCCAGGCTTATTATGTGTTTAATTTTATACAATACGTAAAATAGGTTTTATAGACCCCTTTATATAGTTTTTTGTATATATATACTCATTAAACATACCGGTAATAATCAGTTAGCAAAGTAAAAGAAAGAAGAACACTATTATTCACGAAGAATGAAGACAAAACAGAAAAATATAAGGACAGAAAAACCGTGAAAAATTACCCAATGTAAGAATATAAATAATACGTTTATGTATTCTACTTTAATTTGTTAATATAATCACACAGCTTGTAGCCTATATTTATAGTTTGTATTTTGTTTAATTATTCAGTGATTTATTATATACATACAATATAATCATCTCTGTCATTCCACGGCGCCTTTGAATTGCCCTCGCACTTCAGAACAACATATGTATATATATATATAAACCCTGTTAATTAATAAAGACACAATCTAAATCAAGTCATTAGTCTGGGGATTAATCAGATCTCATGGAAAAGGCAACATTGAATAATACCAACCCATCAACCTCACATTCTTCCCTCTCCGTCTTTCTTTTCAGAGCCAGTTCTTGTTTAGAATATATTAAGAAATCACTTGAGATATTTCTATTATCGAAAGACCTACTGAATCAAAATCACGAATATGCATTGCTTGCCATTCAAGACGATGTTGTCATATGTGTAAGTATAATAATAACCTGCTTTAAAGACTACCTGTGTGCAATGACTGTTTATATCATTCGGATTAAAAACATGGTACAGTTAAACCTGTACATAACGGCCAGCTACGAGAGGTAGATAAATTGACCACTATAGACAGGTGGCCTTTATATACAAGTTTGATTCAATAGAAAATACTATTTTAGACATTTCAAGAGTGACCAATATAGACAGGTGGCCACTGTATAGACTGTAGTTAAATATTTGACTGTAGGCATATGCGTATACACTAAAAAATTCAATAACTGAAATCTTACTGAAGGTGCGAGTAGATTCTTAATTGGAGTTTCTATTGAAAAGATTGTTGTAATGTATAATAACTAAAAATAAATCATCTTATGGATTTTTATAGCCGATCTGATGAGACATGACGGAAACGTAGATATCGATATTTTCATGTTTTTTTTATTCCAGTATCAAGAATTCACACATAATTCACAGCTTCTCTTGGATATCATTTATGATCTAGAACCAATGGAAACACCAAATCCTAAAAAAGAATTCTGTATCCTTTCTATTTCACACAAAACATATCATTTATTACTATTTAGGTTTTCATTGGCAAAGTCGTAGATCAAATGCTGCGCTTTACAAGCCGCGCTACTTAGGTCAAGCAGACTCATGCACAACTCAACTGAGTCATAATTAATTAGCAGGGAATCATATGTTGTACCAAACACAATCTCAAGATCTATGATCGCTGCTTGGCGTTGTTGTAGATCGCAAATATTGAGTTTATTAAGTGGTCGCTTGTTATTGCTAATTAACTCACTTTTCAACAATATGCTGAAGATAATACTGAAATTAATAATTAAGTAGTTATATAATAATAAAGATAGATTTATCTATCGTCAGATGTGATAGTGCTCAATACCGATTAAACATTGGCAGAGCTGTAATACATAAGGATGGTGACTGAGTCAAAGAAAACACATTCGTAATTTCTGTTACTATAGTTTCACGCAATGTGCGAGTAGGATTCACGCAGTGTGCAAGTAGGGTTTCACGCAGTAGGAGTCACCATGTATATTTTTCATTGAGTATCAACTGTCTGATGATCGCACACTGCGTGAAACTATAGTAACAGAAATTAAGAATGTGTTTTCTTTGACTCAGTCACCATCCTTATGTAATTAAGTAGTTAAAATTAAAATGTTTAATTTCTGTTTGATTTGAGGAACAACAAGCTAGCAAATAAGGTATACCATTTCTTTGATGATATTTGTCAGGTTGATTTGTTTAACTTTGCCAATTTGCATTCAAAGTCTATATAATATTAATGAAACAATACTGGATTTTGCTTTGTATAGTATTTGAAAGCATTCAGACCTCAGTCTATATAATCAGGAGTAATAATTTGATTGTTGTTGAATAAGTTTACAATAGCGTGCTTAGTCTCACTTTAACTGAACACCAAAATGAGACTATAGGTATGATAGCAAATGAACAATCCGGATTGAATATTCAACTCATAACCTCCACATGATGATGAGATTAATCTTTCACATCGTATGTCTCTGACGCTGAATTACATGTCACAACTTTAATAAACCAACTGTAATATAATTTACCAATGTCGCAACTAATTAACTTTTTAATGTTTCTTCTTCCTGCTCCATCATAACTGTTAGCAATACAACAGTTCCCTTCCTTTGATTTTGATTTTGATATATTTTTAAAAAATAAAAAGTAATAGTTAATTATCACAATTATTTTGAAAGGCAAACAAAGGAAAGTTTATATTACTTTCACTTATAAACAGCCTAAGCATATTTACAAAAATTTTCCAAATTAACTTTTTCTAAACTACGTTTAAATATCGTAATTGATCTAGCAGATACTACACATTCAGGCAAAGAATTCCACACGGGAATTGCTCTGAACAAGAATGAGTTTTTTATAACATTATTTACAGCAATTGCTTCAGGAGCTAGTTTGTATGAATGGCCTCTAGTGGCATATATTTTAGAGTGTTTTTTGAATGGTGTTCTAGGTCCAATATCAACAAGTTTATGAATAATTTTGTAAACCATATATAAATCAGATTTCAAGCGACGGAGTTCAAGTGTTTACATATTTAATAGATTTAGACGCTCTTTATAGGAAAAACTTTTTTTTTGGCAATTGTTTATAATATAGCGAGTAAATTTTCTCTGGACTTTTTCTAAAATGTTAATATCTTTCATCAAATACGGACTCCACACGCTACAATCAGTTTCTAAAATTGGACGGACATAAATTAAGTAAGCACGAAGAAGTAAATCAATAGAACGAGATCTGAAACATTAAAAGATGAGGAATAAACGTGAATTTGCTTTAGCAGCTAAAGCTGCACAATGTTTTGAAAACTTCAAATGCGAAGAAATGACAATGCCAAGATCACGTATTGTATCCAATTCTTGAAGAATGTGTGTTGATAGTTCATAAGTACATTTAGATATGTTTTTGATATTGCCGAAAGAGATTACATTGCATTTTTCAAAAGCAATGCGCAATTGCCAAATGTCAGCCCAAGATTGTAAGTTCTGTAAAGTTGTGTGTAAGTCATTGTTATCTATATTGGTGTCTTTGATATAACGAGCAAGGGAAAACTTTGCATCATCTGCAAATAACTTAACGTCACAAATTCCTTCGAGACAGGAGCCGATATCGTTAATAAATAAAAGAAAAAGCAAAGGGCCAAGGACAGATCCCTGGGGAACTCCACTGGTAACTGGTAACAAACTTGATAACTTATTCGCAACAGATACTTGTTGTAATCTTTGTGTCAGGAAAGCATTAATCCAATCTAATAGTTCATGACGAACACCATATGCCTTTAGTTTAGAAATATGCTTAGGATGGGAAACAGTATCGAATGCTTTACTGAGATCAATATATACCGCATCGATGCGAGCATGGTCATTTATATCATGGAACCATTGATTTAATGCAAGTAGAAGCTGCGTTGTGGTTGATCTCTTGGGAAGAAATCCAAATTGTTCTATAGATATCAGATTGTTTTTTAAAAGGTAATCTAATAGGTCAACAGCGATAATCTTTTCCATTATCTTACAACAGATACAGGTTAGGGATATCGGACGATAATTACTCTTTAGACCAGAATTTTCCTTCTTGAAAGCTGGTATAACCAATCCTTGTTTCCAAATCAAAGGCAAACTGCCCTCAAGAAGAGACATTTCAAATAATATAGATAAGGGTAAAGCAAACTGGTTTGCGATAGACTTCAAGAATAGAGCTGGATAGCCATCTGGAGAATGTGATGTTTTTGAAGGTAAATTTTCAAGTGCCGATAGAACTTTTTTGAAGCCAAACTCAATAAACGATAACGTCGTATTTTCAGTAACAACATCTTGGAAATCAGGTAAACATCCATTATCATTTGTAAAAACGCTGGAAAAATAGTGATTTAATAAATCGGCTTTTGCAGAATCTTCATCAGTTAATATGGTGTTGTCATCATTATAAAGTGCTGGTACAGATGATGTCATGTGTAATTTACGTTTTACAAACGAATAAAATCGTTTAAGGGATGGATCATTCAACAGGGATTCCTCCTGATGTTTCTGGAATAAGTTAATTTCTCTTTTATATTGTTTATTACATATCTTGTACTCTTTTTTAGCTGCTTGCAAATGCTTACTTTCACTGTACAATTGTCGTTTTCTTTTGCCTAGCGTTCTAACATGCTTTGGATATTTTGATTGTCTTGTTTGTACAACTGTATGCGGGACATACATTGAAATACACGCGTCTAATATTGAGCAAATACCTGTCCAAAATTCTTCCACAGATTGTCCGCATGATATTTTTAGTTCTTTCCAATTTACACTTGATAGATGGTTATTTATAGCAACATAATCAGCTTTTCTAAAGTTCCGACGTTTTGATTGTTTATTTCGAGACAACAAGATATCACTAACAGCTAAGCGGAATTGTATAGATAAATGATCACAATTAGGTGAAAAAGGTTCAGTAACAGACGAGGATAAAATAGCATTTGATTGTGTGCAAAATAAAAGGTCAAGTAAATTAAGCTTAAATAAAGCTTTGTTGCAATCATTTTGGCCAGTGTAACTGATTTTAAATTCAGCAAATGATTGATAGCTGTTGTGATCATATAGCAACCACGCATCGTGACCAGAAATAAGTAAGATTTGAAACGGTCACATTTTCGAAAAAAAACATACTCATCCGTTCATTAAGAAAACTTGTCAAGGTATTCAACCCAAATCGAGCACCAAGTTAAAGTGTAAATTCAATTGTAATCATTGATGCTATTTGCATATTGTAATTGTCTAATGCGAGGTTTACCCTTGACAGTATTCTAGTGCTAGATCCTGTCTTGGAGCAAATGTAAGTACAGATGGCGTTACTAAAATCTTGATTTCAAAATTTATGTGAGTTGATAACAAATAATTTCAAAATGTTGAACTAAATAATAAGATAAGATCCATGTGTTTGTTTGTTTTCATCTTTAGAAACACATTATGTCAGCTACCTGTAACCAGGGGCGATGAAATGCCACCATATGTTGTGAGAACTATTATGATGTTTGGTCGATCGCATTGTGAACTGACTGCATCTGAAAGCCTGCAAGAGGTAAGACGCTTGTTTATTACGTCGAAATAGTAGATTATAACAATTAAAGAAATCTATAGATAATTTATTGCCTAAAATATTTACTATTCTATCAAAAAATTAGTTGTAAAGCAAACACATACGGTAGGAAATGTTTTTACGATTAGATACAGGATAACATTTACATTGTTAATATGAAAGGCATTTGCATATCGCTTCTTTATGTCTGGAACAATAGATATTTGCGTTACGGTTTGATCATATAGAAGTTGTGGTCCTAAATGCAAATGAGCATTTCCCTCCGTCTGTTTTTATTATTGGCAATAAATAATGGTCTTGTCCAGTGTTTTAAACTTTGGTTGATTTTTTATAAAAATTATTTTAATGTTTTGCCAACACGCCCAGGCATAGCATCATGAGCTTGACATGCAGTTCTTAGTTGAATGATATCAGTGATACATAGCCAGTTGAGCTGCTGCAATGCATCTTCCATGTGGTCATATTTTGCCTGCTCAGTTTTGACCACCACATTGAATTCTTCGGAGCAGAATGATGACCACACTTGGATAGCATAAACAGCAGAATTGATCATTTTGCTTTCGGCAACTCTTTTCAATAATGATAATGGAAGCATATAACAAAATTTGTAAATGTTGGATAATCGCCAGGCTACTATTTGTAATAAATGTTTAACATGACTTTTATAATAAATGTTCACCGTTGAAAATTACACCAAGATTTCTTGTTGACAATTTGTAATTTATATCGATGCCTTCCAATGATATTTCTGGTGGATTCCATAATTCCAATGATTTAAATAATATATATACTTGGCTATGTTCAAATAAATTGAGTTTAAATGTATCTAAAACTAACTGTATGGCCATAGGTTCTAAACCAAATCTAAAAAAGCAAAGCTCACAAAACTTTAATATAACTGTAAATAATGAGTATATTGATAATGTAACCCTTCTAAAATATCTAGGTGTAAAAATTAATCAGTGCCTATCATTTGATGACCATATCAATGCCATGACTAACAAGATAAATAGAGGCATCGGTGTATTGAAGTTTATAATTCAATTGTTTTGCCTCATTTTGATTACTGTGCTGTCGTATGGGGGAATTGCAAACAGCAACATCTTGATCGCCTCCAGAGATTACAAAACAGAGGGATGAAAGCAGTTCTTCGTTGTGACTATCGCACTCCTGTCTCTGAGATGAGTAGTCGACTTGGTTGGCTCTCAATTAGAGACAGAATAACATCGCACCAACTAATGATCACCCATAAAATTAAATTTAACCTCGCTCCTCATCTGCTCTCCAATTTTTTCAAACGTCTAAATACCACTAGCACTCGATCCCATTCCCATAATGACATCTACATCAAGTCGAGCCAACGCCATTCATATCAATACGCTGGTGCTCACAAATGGAATGATCTGCCGTCTGCAATGAAGGCAGTCTCAAAAAGGACCGGTTTTAAATGTCTCCTCAAGAACCATATGATGAAATGATAAAACTTTATTTAATTAACTCTCTATTTTTTATTTTTGTAAATACTAAAATTTACCCCTTATCTTTGTTAATGTTTTATTTCCTACTTATATATATGTATGTTGTAATGTATAGCCTAATCAGTCCTTTGAAACAAAGTTATGTATAACTTAAAGATTTCTGAATAAATGATGATGATGATGATTAATCTTCATTCACTAGTTGAGAGTTTCCCCCACTAATCACCCCCCTAGTTCAGTGCAACTTATGTCTCTTATTTGAACCACCACAACCCTTGACCCCTGAACGGAACAATATTTTTTTAATATCAATAAAAATGAAATTAAAATACAGTGAAACCTGTATATAACAGTCATCTATCACAGATAGATAAATTGACCACGATTTACAGGTGGCCATTCTACACATGGTTAACTCAATAGAAAATACTATTTTAGATATACCAAGAGTGACCACTATGGACAGGTGGCTGCTTTATAGAGGTGACCATCATAACAGAGTTGACTTTATTGTTTTGTTTGTTTTGTTAGATTTATGAATCACTTCAGCTGTCACCATATTTCTTCTTTGACACTCTTTTCATGTTTGATGAAAATGATGAAGAAAATATTGTTCAGGTATTTATGACAACTATTTTAAAATGCTTTCACAGTTCTGCTAAATTCACAAGTTTCCGCATTCGTTTAACCTCAAATGTTGTCAAACAGTGGTTTTCATTTTCATTTTTCAATGCTATATAAGTTTGAATATAATGTATTTACATGCACTGAAAGGCAAACACAGTAGAGTCTTTTGGAATTTACTATATGTGCAACCTGCTCAATAAAATTTACAAAATTGTAACAAGTTAAAGTGATCTAGGCAATGTTTGAAAATGGATAAAGATTGGGAGGATATGACTTATAACAGAAGTGAGTTCTAAACATTTTGATATCATTTATCAGCCCCATTGTGGTGTGTGAGACCAGATGAGAAGAGGACTGGAGGTCAACAGAGACTGAGGAGAACATGGCTGATTAACACCTTATAGTACAGTGAACCTTTTTATAACAGCCAGCTACGAGAGGTAGATTAATTGACCACTATAGACAGGTGGCCTTCATATACAGGTTTGATTCAATAGAAAATACTGTTTCAGAAATTGCAAGAGTGACCACTATAGACAGGTGGCCGCTGTATAGAGGTGGCCGTAATAACAGGTTTGACTGTATTGTATTCACTTGTACTTTATCTTTATCAAATCTTTATATATTCATAATCATTAAGAGTAGAAGCACACAACACCTGGCCTGCAATTATCAGATTTAATTAGACACTGTTTGATTTGTGTTCATTTATTACCAAAGGATACCATTCAATTTTTAGAAAAGCCCTTAGGTCCCCTCACATCTGCATGTTGTCATGGTAGACATGTCGTCATGGTTATCTGACAATATAAGCATCATCATACTGTTGTAGGTACAGGTCTTCAATTTGTTCTAGAAATTTCTGTTGCGTTTCCCTTTGCGACTGACCACACATAGAACACATTTAGTTAACACAGAATACTACTAGACACTATTTCAAGCTATTATTGGAATTAACAGTCATAATGTAAGCGTTACTGTTGATTTAGCTTTGTACTGTACTAGTTTATACTACATGGTTAGATGGCATTTAGTCATGACAAATGTGACACACCTCTATACCATATTAATTTTAGCAGTAAAGTTAACGACATCGTCGATGTTAGCCTAACTGCATTAATGTATGTTACTAAGATATTATATTGTATTTATGAGTCAGTTATTACATCTTTCATTGCTAATACATAAAACTCAATCAAGAAATGCTGTGTTTTCACTTTTCATCAGCTCTTCAATAAGAATATCTTAGTGTACTGGTAACTCAGTGGCAGAGTGTCCGCACGATGTGCCGAAAGGCTGGGGCTCGATTCCTCATCAGTGCACACATATTTAGTGTAGTAATCATTTGTATATGCAAATTTGTCAATGTCGCCCAATAAACAAGCACTTGCGCTTACGGGGCAATTCTCAGTCATTGATTGACTGTAAAATGTCATATTATATTTATTATTGTATTAATATTGTATTATTTTAAGCTTTGGGTTTTTTACTCTCTTTTTGATACGTTTGTTTCTAGGGTAATTGCGATTTCATCAATGAAATGGATAGTGAACAGAAGTATTATTCATTCCAAGTTGGTTCAAGAGTTACAGCTATATTTGAATCATTTGCTAAACTGCTAGCTCATCCTTTGCAAAGATGCCGTCAAAGTGATTCAAATTATAAATTGAAACGATCAGCTGCAAAAACAATTTTACCTCACGAAGCGACAACTTGTTAATAAATAAACATTTGAGCGTGGAACAATAAATTATTCATTACCCTTGTACAGTAGAATATATTTCTAACTACACACATTTTCCTTGTTAAAAAGGCTGTGAATTGCAAATTGGTGTGACGAGCATTGTGCGTTGATACGATCCAGTGAAAACGTGATATCCAGAAAGTCATTTTATCATATTTTACTTCAGTATTTATTTTAATAAATTGATTTGAATTTAGCTGGTTATATCATTTCATAGAAACAACAAGTTGTAAACTAGATATATCTTTAAAACGTGTAACATTATAATTTATTTTCTGACGGTTCTATTTTGTTTGTAAGCATGTGGATTGTGGATTTACAATACATATCTGCAACGTAAGGATCTGGCATAGCATTTCTTGAGCTGAGGGGATGTTTGAATCCCGTCCCTTTTTAACTACAAAAATGTGGATGGTTCTACAGATGTTTGGAATAAGAAAAAAACTCTGAATTGAATTGCCCTGAATTGATACATAAAACTTTCTGAGAAAATCATTTTTCTTTGAAACTTGTCTAGTGATGTTTTGCCAAATTGTTGTTGAGTCAATTTTAACACTCCAACCTTCCAAAAAAACAGTCAATGTGTTCATGAAAGTTAAAGTATCCATTTCTCAACAACTTCTCTTTGAAAAAGTTCATGAAAATTGGGCTGTTGAATGTCCATGAACTGTTTTCAAGGTGTTCATGAACATTGCGTCAAAGTTGATAAAGTTCATGAACAGTTCAGAAGGTTCATTAACAACTTATGATAAAGTCAATGAAAACATGCCATTTAATGTTCATGAACTGTTTATGGACAGTTTGTCAAAGTTAGTAAAGTTCATGAACAGTTCATAAACTCAACAAATTTTTTCGTATGGTATATCAAAATTTCATGTACGTCAAATTAGCTGAATTTTAATGAACAAATTAAAACATTTCATGAAATCATCAATATTTTTGTAGGTTAATGATCTATTTGTGAGTGACAGTACAGTCGGAAAAGAATCATAATAATTTGACTGTCCTTGTATCTCTGCACGCCGGAGATCAGCGTTATACCACTAGAGCATCAATCCTTGTGCTATGCAGGAAGATTGCAGATTTTTCCTCTTATTCCTACAGTGACGCCAGTGAAGAGAAAAATGAAGGAATAAAACTAAACGTAATGGTAGTCTATTAATATTACTTTATTCCTTCTTTTAATATTACATTTGATTTTATCAAGTAACTAGAATGGATTTCTGAGCTTGGCTCAACTAATTATGTTTACAAGGGTATGAAAATTACACAGCATCTCATTTTACAATATAGTATAAGATCTATTGGTGATATTTAACCATACATTATAATACAGGTGAAATCAATTACAAACTCATTTTCAAAAATATAATCTTATTACGTCTCAAATTCTGACATTAGTTGTCTGGCTAACCAATCTAGTCCTTCTTGTAGTCCTCGACCTGAATGAGCATCTGTTCCTAAAATATTCCAACTACGTCCGCAACATAACCTTGGTAGACCAAGTAACTCACACACCTGGTCAATGTGTAATGCATTTGGTAGATCCTGTTGAGAATAAACAAACAATTATTAGATGATAAGTCTAATAAGTACCAACGATCATTTTTATCAGATATAATACAAGTTAGCTGGTTGGTTTGTTAGCAAAACATGTGTTCGTAGTTTTGATTTTGCGTTTGGTTTCTTCCTTATATAAGGGTTAAATATCCCGGGGTTATGGTCTTTTCAAAATCCCTGCGAAAAACAGTTCACAAACGTTATATGGCCAACTTTTTTCATGAGCATTCAAAAACAGTTCATGAAGATTGAGAAATTTAACGTTTATGAACTGTTCATGAACCCCTGAACTGTTTCCCACAGGGGACAAAGGATACACCACTAGGCTTGACTTCAAATTGGCAGTTCATGAACTATTTCTTACATGTTCACGTAATGTTCAAGTGAATGTTGGCAAATTCAAGTTCATGAACTTCTGATCAACTGATTTCTCAACTATTCTGAAATGTTAATGAACAGTGAATGAACAGAGACATATATTTCTTGATGTTCTGTTTTCAATCAAAAACTAATTGCTTAATTAATTGATTAATTGCTTTTCTGAGTGTGATAAAGTGCTGAAGAATTAATTGGAAAAAATATGGGATAAAAAATATTTCGTCACATTTATTTACACCTACTTTTGTTTTGTAATATATTCATACCTGTTTATTGGCAAGTACCAGTATCAGGGCATCTTGTAAGCGTTTCTCGGCAATAAGTTTAGCCAGTTCTTCTTTTGACTCTGCAAACCTTTCATGATTAGTACTATCAACCACAAAAATGACAGCTGCAAAATATGAAACCAAAATTGTTCAATTGAAATTCCATGATTGTAACTTGGCATTGTCAACATATAAACTATCTTCTATGTAAATGCAATGAAAATCGTATCCAATATTGATTCAATGCATATTTGGATTAACACATACATGATATGACAATTATGATATGACATACCTTGAGTGTTAAGGTAATAATGCCGCCAGAGTGGGCGTAATTTTTGCACTCCTCCAACATCCCAAATTGTAAATTTCAATGCCTTATGTTCAACAGTTTCAACATTGAACCCTGAAATCAAACATAGAAATGGCTGACTTAATTGTAGATGCTGTATGTAGATATATTGTAATTCTACAATTCAAATATTATGTTTGATAACCGACTAATTAAGAAAACAGAGGAAACTAGACCACATACACATGCAGACTTTCGCACTTATAGGTACTGTATGATCATTTTCTAATATAGTACAAGGTGAAATTTTATTTGGATTTGAATGTATCTTACCAATGGTTGTTATTGGTGAAACAAATTCATTCTGTTTCAATTTGAATAGAATCGATGTTTTACCAGCGTTGTCAAGACCCAATGCCACAACCCTCATTTCTAATTTAGGGCCAATATGAACGCGATTATCTTTTGTGAATGTGATAGGGATTGTTGCATCGTCACGGAATAGCTCAACCATGCACGAGAATTCGCGTTGTTTCTGCTCAACTTTATCAAGAAGATCTAGAATATTCTTTCTGGCTTTAATGACCTACAATGTTCAAACGTAAACACAACTCAAAACTGGTGAAATTTTATTTAAAAAAATTATATTGAAATTTTTTCTTCAACATTTAGGGAGAAAACCCTGGATGGCCAAATGCACATATTTTCTTTTGAGCTCCGGTCAAATTACATTATATTTTCCCCAACGATGTTGGCGTTTTTTCATCAACATCATGGAAGTGGTTCAATGAAGCTTTTATTTTATTTCCGTGAGTATCGGTGAAATCGATTTTATTTAAATTCACGACATGTTGTCGTTGGATTATCATTTATTATGCAAATCGGGTAAGCTTGTGGCTCTTTTCACCAAAAGTGCTTCTACCAGGAACCTAAGACCCTGCAGGCCGAGGTCCAACACGCTAGTGTTGGTACACTAACACACCAACAGGGGTTGGTGTGACTATTCAAGCCCAATCTTGAATCCAAATACCTCATTGTTGACCAATCAGAAAAAGGCTCATATTTTCTGCAATTTGACTGATGTAGACAAAAATAAATAGCTTTTTGGCCACTTCACCAACTCCTTGCCAACTACGTTAAGAACAAGTGAATATTCTTGATATTGGCAAAAAATTTTAATGTCTTTAAAGTAAATTTCAACACACAACAACTGAACAGATTTCATTGATGTTGGCGAAATAGGAGGCCAGGGTTTTACATCGTAACTCATATGCATGGCAAATATTTGCATCAACATTTCAAGGGAAGGAAATTGAGCAGGAAAGTTGAGCATAGATTTTGAATATCTGTTCAAATTTCAACGACGATTGAAAAATTAATAATATTCAGTTATAAATAGGGCTTAGTGTCATATTACAAGAAGCTTCAGAGTTGCAGTTAGTCACAATAGAACATATTTTAATTATTTTTTTCCAAGAAAAAACATATTTCTTTGAGGAATTTATTGGTTTACTGTCTGCTTACATCTGCATCACTCTGTTGAGTTGCTGATTCACATTCGCGACACGCAGTTGATACCTGGTAAAGAAAAACTATTGGAGTGAAATCATCAAATCATCAAAAATGGTACATATACATTTTTCAATTTTTCAAATCTCTAACAACATAAGTAGTAAATGAGACAGTATTGCCCTACGGAAGGCGCCTGTACTATTCTTCTATTTCTAGAGGAGTAGCACTTTTCGCTAAGAGCAGTGATTGTTAATAATCTCTACTGATCTCAGTTGCGACCCTGCATATCGATTTCAACAGATTTCGTGACAGATGGGTCTCAATTGTCAATGCGCAATGATGAGCCGCAGCTGCTCTAAATGAAATTCTCTCAGGACCATTCCGCCCGCCATCAGAAGATGGTACATTACTCATTTGATGTAAAGGTAAAGTCAAGGTAAAGTCAAGGTAAAGTCAAAATAAAGTCAAGATAAAGTCAAGGAGTCAAGATAAATCCAAGGTAAAGTCAAGGTAAAGTCAAGATAAAGCCAAGGTAAAGTCAAGATAAAGTCAAGGTAAAGTCAAGGTAACGTCAAGGTAAAGTCAAGGTAAAGTCAAGGTAAAGTCAAGGTAAAGTCAAGATGAAGTCAAGATAAAGTCAAGGAAAAGTCAAGGTAAAGTCAAGGTAAAGTCAAGGTAAAGTCAAGGTAAAATCAAGGTAACGTCAAGGTAAAGTCAAGGTAAAGTCAAGGTAAAGTCAATGTAAAGTCAAGATAAAGTCAAGGTAAAGTCAATGTAAAGTCAAGATAAAGTCAAGGTAAAGTCAAGGTAAAGTTAAAATAAAGTCAAGATAAAGTCAAGGAGTCAATATAAAGCCAAGGTAACGTCAAGGTAAAGTCAAGGTAAAGTCAAGATAAAGTCAAAGTCAAGGTAAAGTCAAGGTAAAGTCAAGATGAAGTCAAGATAAAGTCAAGGAAAAGTCAAGATGAAGTCAAGATGAAGTCAAGATAAAGTCAAGGAAAAGTCAAGGTAAAGTCAAGATGAAGTCAAGATGAAGTCAAGATAAAGTCAAGGAAAAGTCAAGGTAAAGTCAAGGTAAAGTCAAGATAAAGTCAAGGTAAAGTCAAGGTAACGTCAAGGTAAAGTCAAGGTAAAGTCAAGGCAAAATCAAGGCTGAGTTGCCCTTCGGAGGATTTGAACCACAGTCAATCATATACAACCAACTCCCCTTCTACTAACAGGACAAAGAGTAGTGTGTTCATGAAAGCGAATAGGCATTTTTATGAACAGTTCAAAACAATTGGTCCATGTAAGTTTCATAAACAGTTCATGAACAGCTTACAAAAAATTCAAGAACGTTAAATTACCTGTTTTTATAGGGGTAGGTAATTACCTGATGCATTAGAATAGTTACATCTTCTTGATGCTGACGAAGGAAACATAATTTCTCACGAATATGATTATCAACAACAGATAATCCAGCCTCTTCTTGTCTATCGATTGTTTCTCGCAAATCATTAAAATAAAACTGCACTTGATTTCTGACAGTTTCTGCTGAACCACACGCTTGCATTGTTGTTATTACTTCTCCGTTGTCATTTCTTTGAATGATATTACTACCTGATATAGAAACAACAAAAGCGCCAATCAAATGACAATTCAAACCCATAATTCTCTACCATAACAATTGATCTTATTTGATATAATTACCAAATAAGCATATTATATTGAATATTTTTAGTTTATTTCAAGATATTCTTCGTTTGAGGTTGAGCTCATTCTGAATAACTATCAGATCACAGAGCATTGAAAAGTGAATTCAAGGAACATAATGGAGGTATCCATGGAACTAGGTTTCCTGAAGGCTCATCAAAATTCATTTATTTCCCTTCAAATTAAAGAAAAAAAAAGATTATATGGAACCCCTCAGGCAAACAGTTTTCCTGAATTGAAAATCCTATTTCTGGAAGTAGAAAAAAATTTCCGGGCCATGTCCATGGCTACTAATCACTAATAGTTGTATGGCACTATACTGTATTGCATTAGCATATGCTTATGTGCGTAATATATCTGCAGATTTGCTTCTAATTTTCACAACAAAATTACTTTAAAACTAGGAGTTACAAACTGTAATCATGCTGCAAGCAGTCACACAGTTTACCTTCAATCTTTTCAATGACAACAGCTAGCCGTGATGCAAATTCCAAAATCTTAGTTGAGAAGATACTCGTGTGTTGTATAGCCTTCGTCACTGATGATCTAACATGTTCAGCGTCATATGCTAATAACACATGTTTGTGACCTTGATGTTGCCCATAATCTTTACATATATAACACATCAACGTGTCATTTAAACAAGTTTCTTCTAAACACGCAAATTCAAGGACGTGACTTGGATGTAAAGGACAGCATGGATTAATGAAAGGTTTTTCTGACAATGGGACATGTTTATGCTTTGATAGAGTTCTACAAGAATGCGTAGCTGTAAAACAATGATCACATAAATTCGTATTACAGACAGTACAATATGTAGTGGCGGTATGTGATGTATCTTCGTCACAGTTAATTGAAGCTGATTTGTTGACGGTTTTGTCGTAACGAACATCAACTTTCTTTGCATGTAATCTTTCTAGAAGCTCCAAAAGGGAAAAGTTTTTCATAAGACCCCATATTCCAGAATCACCAAGTTGAGTTGGTTGTCGATCAAATGGGCATGAAAGGATGATGCCATTGACTGGAAGTCGTGTGAGACAATCATGGCATACAGAATGGCCGCATGATAATAATCTTGGAACTTTGTTGCCTTGGAGAGTAAAGAGGTCCTCACATATCCGGCATTCAATCCCCTAAAGACATGTAGAAGAGTAGTGTCACTGTTAGTAAAATATGGTTATTTCGATCAGATCTCGCGGGAGGATTTATCCTACTCTGCATACTGGAGTCACAAAGCCACAATATGAACCTTACTTACAATCAAGATCATTTTGTGAGATTGAGTGATATTTAGGTCTCAGGAGTTGAATACATATTTAGCAGAAATTTTATGGTATGTTTACGAAAATGGACACTTTTGGAACATAACATGCCATGTCTACTCTACGCTAGATATGTCATGGCTAATGTCTATTAAGAAATTAAACCCCAAGAGAAAGGATGCGTCATTGTCATGCAAAGTGAAGACTTTGGGTTGGTGTTGCTGCCATACGAAGAAGTGCACGATTAAAGTTTACTGCTAGCCAGCCAAGAAACGCTTCGTTTTCTGGCTCTCTCCAGTCACACCAACCCAAAGTCTTACAGGCTACTATATTATTATCTCAGATTATGTTACGTGATTATTCTTTTCAAACTTTCAATCATGTCAATTTGTCAGACACATACATACTTACATTATTTCGGTCCAAAGAGCATTCTGCCTCACCGCCAGCGCCAGACATTGCCATTGAACTTACCCCCAGCCCAACAGCATCAGGAAGTAATTAAATTCACGATCATTATAGTCTATGACATGCGATTAACATTTGAGCTTTTGAGGTCCCTTGCTTTGATCAATAAACAAAAATAAACAAGATTGTAAACGATTTAATACCAAACAAAAACAAACCCGTATTCTTTTCGCAAAATGCCAACACACAGCCAAAACCGCTAAAACTACATGGCCCTTACGTTTGATATTGAAACTCATCTCAAGTGAACTGAGGACTAGTGAACATGTCTATATAAACAAAAGCAGTCATTATTATTCAGTCTCGACTTATATCTCGTAAACGAGAGTGAATTCTTGTCAGACGCAGAACTTTTTGTTACATTCTCATGAAAAGAACGTTTATTTATCGATTTAAATCCATTAATTCAGCGAATAATCCATGTGTACTGGTACTGATTTGGTTCCTGCTAAAATTAAAGCTAGTCAGATAAACGCAGCTATCATGCACGGTGGTAAGACGTTCTTTAATCGTGGTAAACTGCCACCAAGACCTAGACACCCTGATCAAATAGCTTCTAACGACAGAGAGCATCTCGATTCAGGAGCAGTTGCACCGAATGCTGGTAAGACTGTATTAATTTCTAAAATTAAATTAACATCATGTGCAATACTTTATGCGCTATTTTATGGACATTATTCATTCCGACTAAATATAGATAATAAATTGTAGTACTAGTAATAATTTTGAAAGCTGAAACAATTTCAAACAAACAGGATGTGAGCCCTTAATTAGCCTTGACCCTTGTAGAAGTTTGGGTCTACACGTGTAGTATCTCAGTTGCAAAAAATTCCGAAATCTTAGTTTTGCGCAGAGAATGTATTTATTTTTAATATGGTTCAGTTACTAGTAACTCAGCTTTCGACGATTGCCCAGTCTGCAAATAATGCCAATCTCGACGAAATCTCGGGGGCAGCAGCGCTAAAAACAGTTAGGGGCGGGGGCGGCAACTGATCAAATTTGACTTCAGGAGCACCAAAATCCATCATGTCAGCAAAAATTATGAAGAAAATGACAAAAAAATAATTTTCAATGAAAACTGCAGCTTCAGGGGCGGCAATTACGAGAATTATTTCAATCTCGGGAGCGCATCTGCCATGCTTTGCAGACCGGATCGATTGCAGAGACACCTAATCTAAGCTTGAGGATCTATTCCTTTACAAATTCCGAAGCACTTTTTCAAACGACTCTGTCAATGGTTTTAAAATGACTCCTCACAAACAAAGAAGAACTGAGTTAACGTGGTTGTGATGTATGTCAATTGTACATGTGTTATCAACGAATGTATACTATATTGCATTACACGCTTCGTATAATCCCACAGGAAGAATTTCGCTATCAAGAAGAAGAAGCAACTGTATGAAACTTTTACAACCTCTGTGTAAATTAGTCTTATTTTGAAATCATTCGATGGTTATCCGTTACACTGTATTACCATTTTACTTATTTTGATTGAATATAATTTGTTAACAATGAACAGAATTCCTTTGTTTTTATGAATTTCCTTTGTTTTTTCTCAAATTGGATAATATCTCACCTCGTATAATGTGCTGTTTCTAGCAGTGTTGTGAGAATTACTTGAAAAAGTAATTAATTAGGTTACAAATTACTTTTACCAAAAATTCAAAAATTACATTACTAATTACTTTTCTGAGAAAAGTAATTAAAGGGGCAAAATTGACCAGCGAACATTGCGAGCATAAGTTGAATTTATGCTTAGCGTAATTCAACCGTCTCGCTTTGAAACAATTATTATACGCAGGCCTAATTTGTAATAAAATCCATGTCAACAAAGAACATTGTATAACAATAAACATGCACGTGATCCCAAGTGCGTAGCGCCTGCTGGTCATTTTTGCTCCTTTAATTACTAATTACTAATTACTTCGCTGAAAAAGTAATTAATTACTAATTACTTTGCTACTTTTGGAATATTTATCAGAACATTTATGTCTGTAAAGATTCAAAATTATATGTATTTTAGGCTAGACAGGAAGCGTTTATTATAATATGTCTACTGTTTGTAGCTGAACCATAGTCAAACAACATTGAAATATTCAAAACTTTGAACGACCAAACAATAAATATACACATGTAAAAAAGAAATTATAAAAATAAACTTTTTCCGAATAGTTTGGTCAAATTAATGTGATTAATCTCAGTGTCAATTTTTGTGTTTGATCATGATTTTTTCTAGCGAAAAATTGTTGCAAAGATTACGTTTTTCATCGATGAAATATCATATTATTCATTCAGATGTCAAAAACATTTGCGTGTTTTTCTCATTAAGTATAAATGTGTTGACATTTACATTCTCTACTTTGAACAATAGAAGTGTCAAATGGCGTGACGAATAAATTCTATGTAAACAATGAAATAGTTTATTTCGAAAATCTTGCCACTGCTAATATAATTTCGAAATCAAAGCATTTAGAAAACAATAACCAGCTTCACACAAACAACAATCATTTCAAATCATTTGGGACTTCACAACAATTATGCACTGAAAACATTTATACCTACTTCATAATAACAAAACAATGAAATATATCGGGAATAAAGTAATTCGTAAAGTAATCGGGAAGTAACGTCAATTACTTTATGGCTGCAAATACTCGTTACTTGACATTGCCATTGAACTTACCCCCAGCCCAACAGCATCAGGAAGTAATTAAATTCACGATCATTATAGTCTATGACATGCGATTAACATTTGAGCTTTTGAGGTCCCTTGCTTTGATCAATAAACAAAAATAAACAAGATTGTAAACGATTTAATACCAAACAAAAACAAACCCGTATTCTTTTCGCAAAATGCCAACACACAGCCAAAACCGCTAAAACTACATGGCCCTTACGTTTGATATTGAAACTCATCTCAAGTGAACTGAGGACTAGTGAACATGTCTATATAAACAAAAGCAGTCATTATTATTCAGTCTCGACTTATATCTCGTAAACGAGAGTGAATTCTTGTCAGACGCAGAACTTTTTGTTACATTCTCATGAAAAGAACGTTTATTTATCGATTTAAATCCATTAATTCAGCGAATAATCCATGTGTACTGGTACTGATTTGGTTCCTGCTAAAATTAAAGCTAGTCAGATAAACGCAGCTATCATGCACGGTGGTAAGACGTTCTTTAATCGTGGTAAACTGCCACCAAGACCTAGACACCCTGATCAAATAGCTTCTAACGACAGAGAGCATCTCGATTCAGGAGCAGTTGCACCGAATGCTGGTAAGACTGTATTAATTTCTAAAATTAAATTAACATCATGTGCAATACTTTATGCGCTATTTTATGGACATTATTCATTCCGACTAAATATAGATAATAAATTGTAGTACTAGTAATAATTTTGAAAGCTGAAACAATTTCAAACAAACAGGATGTGAGCCCTTAATTAGCCTTGACCCTTGTAGAAGTTTGGGTCTACACGTGTAGTATCTCAGTTGCAAAAAATTCCGAAATCTTAGTTTTGCGCAGAGAATGTATTTATTTTTAATATGGTTCAGTTACTAGTAACTCAGCTTTCGACGATTGCCCAGTCTGCAAATAATGCCAATCTCGACGAAATCTCGGGGGCAGCAGCGCTAAAAACAGTTAGGGGCGGGGGCGGCAACTGATCAAATTTGACTTCAGGAGCACCAAAATCCATCATGTCAGCAAAAATTATGAAGAAAATGACAAAAAAATAATTTTCAATGAAAACTGCAGCTTCAGGGGCGGCAATTACGAGAATTATTTCAATCTCGGGAGCGCATCTGCCATGCTTTGCAGACCGGATCGATTGCAGAGACACCTAATCTAAGCTTGAGGATCTATTCCTTTACAAATTCCGAAGCACTTTTTCAAACGACTCTGTCAATGGTTTTAAAATGACTCCTCACAAACAAAGAAGAACTGAGTTAACGTGGTTGTGATGTATGTCAATTGTACATGTGTTATCAACGAATGTATACTATATTGCATTACACGCTTCGTATAATCCCACAGGAAGAATTTCGCTATCAAGAAGAAGAAGCAACTGTATGAAACTTTTACAACCTCTGTGTAAATTAGTCTTATTTTGAAATCATTCGATGGTTATCCGTTACACTGTATTACCATTTTACTTATTTTGATTGAATATAATTTGTTAACAATGAACAGAATTCCTTTGTTTTTATGAATTTCCTTTGTTTTTTCTCAAATTGGATAATATCTCACCTCGTATAATGTGCTGTTTCTAGCAGTGTTGTGAGAATTACTTGAAAAAGTAATTAATTAGGTTACAAATTACTTTTACCAAAAATTCAAAAATTACATTACTAATTACTTTTCTGAGAAAAGTAATTAAAGGGGCAAAATTGACCAGCGAACATTGCGAGCATAAGTTGAATTTATGCTTAGCGTAATTCAACCGTCTCGCTTTGAAACAATTATTATACGCAGGCCTAATTTGTAATAAAATCCATGTCAACAAAGAACATTGTATAACAATAAACATGCACGTGATCCCAAGTGCGTAGCGCCTGCTGGTCATTTTTGCTCCTTTAATTACTAATTACTAATTACTTCGCTGAAAAAGTAATTAATTACTAATTACTTTGCTACTTTTGGAATATTTATCAGAACATTTATGTCTGTAAAGATTCAAAATTATATGTATTTTAGGCTAGACAGGAAGCGTTTATTATAATATGTCTACTGTTTGTAGCTGAACCATAGTCAAACAACATTGAAATATTCAAAACTTTGAACGACCAAACAATAAATATACACATGTAAAAAAGAAATTATAAAAATAAACTTTTTCCGAATAGTTTGGTCAAATTAATGTGATTAATCTCAGTGTCAATTTTTGTGTTTGATCATGATTTTTTCTAGCGAAAAATTGTTGCAAAGATTACGTTTTTCATCGATGAAATATCATATTATTCATTCAGATGTCAAAAACATTTGCGTGTTTTTCTCATTAAGTATAAATGTGTTGACATTTACATTCTCTACTTTGAACAATAGAAGTGTCAAATGGCGTGACGAATAAATTCTATGTAAACAATGAAATAGTTTATTTCGAAAATCTTGCCACTGCTAATATAATTTCGAAATCAAAGCATTTAGAAAACAATAACCAGCTTCACACAAACAACAATCATTTCAAATCATTTGGGACTTCACAACAATTATGCACTGAAAACATTTATACCTACTTCATAATAACAAAACAATGAAATATATCGGGAATAAAGTAATTCGTAAAGTAATCGGGAAGTAACGTCAATTACTTTATGGCTGCAAATACTCGTTACTTGAAAAAGTAATTAATTACTTACTTATTACTTTCCTCAAAAAAGTAATTAATTACCCTTAAAATTACTTCAAAAGTAACGAGTACCAATTAAGGCGTTACTTTTGTAACGAGTACTCACAACACTGGTTTCTAGCTTGCACGGAGGAAGATTAACTGAATTCGACTGTATTTACAAAGCTATTTTTAAACATTTGAAACATTATATGGATTGGCACCATCATATTTAAGTAATAACTAGGTACCTTGAAAACTGAAAATAATTATTGCTTAAGATCAAAATGTAAGAGCATTCTATTGGAACCTCCCAATGGTGTATGCTATCTTCACAAGGAGGCTGCTTGTTTAAATCTGCTGCACCTTTCTTGTGGAATAATCGTCTCTCTTCTATTACAACAACTCTGGGTGCTTTAAGATAGATTTGAAAACTCATTTATTTACATCTGGGTTTAAATAATAAAATATGAATAGAGAAACAAGAAATCATTTTAGATTTCAGATTTGACATAAGAAAAAAAATTAACCAAAAAGACCTCTTTTTGAGATTAAGATCTAATGGATACTAATGGTATATAATAATGGTATATGATAATGTAATTAAAAATTTCTTCGAAAAACATTTTAGTATGAAAGATATTAATGGTATATAATAATACATTAAGCATAAGTTTTTGTTGATTAAATTACTTTTTTGTATTTCCGTAGGAAGCAATGGGGCAGATCTAGGTCTTTCCTCCCAAAAATCTTATGATCCTGTACTTTTAAAGGCAGTTAATAACCCTGAGTTTATACCACGTGTGCCTCAACTGGATGGAAGTCAAACTTTAGAGCCAAACCAAAGTGACACAATACAAATTATACAAGACAATGCTTCACCAGATCAATCAATTATTGAGACGTTTGGAAACTTTGTTTTATTCTTGACTGAATTGCCTCCTTTTTTTGATGAGCAATCAAAAACAGTTGATGAAGTTTTATCAGGTTTATCGAAGTTAACGACGAAAGAAGCGTTGGCTGAAATTGCCAACATCCTTGTTATGCAGGTATGTACAGTAAATTTGCCTAATTATCCCCTCGTTCAATGCCCCCACGTTCCTTGTCGCATGTGATCCACCCTTATGGGTTTCTAATTTCCCAGTTCCTATTGGACAAGGCAATCAGTGAAACACGTGGTTGAATTTCAGTCCCAACGATATAACATGTGACTCCAGAAAGGATATATGTTGACAATGAAAAACTACTGCCGTTTTTCTTTAGGCCTATATTCCCACAAAAAACTTGTTTCTACTTTTCATTCTCCACTCAATCTATCTTATTTTACCTTGCTTCCATCTTTATCTCAATTTTAATCTTAATCTCAATCTTAATCCTTACCAAAGCCATGATATATCATGCAAGTATTGCCATAAGCCAAGTACTGTAACTGTTACAAGAGAAGATTTGGCCCTCTATAGACAAATCTCTTATCTGTTTTACGTTTGAAGTTTGAAAATGTTGTACAGTGGAACTTGGTTAATATCCCCCCTCTGGTACAAATGAAAAGTGGGACATTGAAAGAGGGGATATTAACCGAGTTCAACTGTACTATAATCACTTTATAGTTATTGGTATGTTAGTCAAAATCCATTTTTCATTAATCATCCATTTATTTGTATGACATAGAGTGTATTTGAGACGGGCTTTCGATACAACGGAGCGAGGATTGCTGCGCAACTATATCAACGCAATCTGAAAATCGGGGATGCAGATGAAGCGACATCTTTTGCAACAACTTTCTTCACAAGGTAGGCCTAAATATAACAGACGGTATACAATTTGATGACACTCAGAACTCTCAAGCTGTGATTTCATGACTTGGTTTCTTGTAACAAAGAAATTGAACATAGGCAAACATAGCTCTGAATGATCGTTTTGAACGCAGCAACGTATGTGTCATTTACGCTGAGACGTCATCATTTCATCCTCTAACTCATTACTTATATAAATAATAATTTCTCTTTTCTATTCAAGAGTACAGCAGCAGTTTCTAGAATGTAACGATTTAATCAAAGACACTGATAATCCCAATGCTATGCTTGAAGTTGTTGGGTCATGTTTATTTGTTGGCGAACTTCTCTGTCAAATGAAGGTAGGAATCAGATTTATAAAACTGTTGATAGTTGTTTGAGAATTAAACATTCATCTATGTCACTCTTGGTATATTGAGAATTGATTTTGAAGGAATGTAGCTTAGAATAGGACATCTAGAGATGCCTTCTTGAATCTTTATGACTTATGTTCCTTGGTTATCATTGATACTATTTTTGAACAGTTTAAAACATTTGGATATATTTTAATGGCTGATCACTCTGCTTAGTTTTGACACATGCCAACATGAAACTCTTTTTTTGACAAACAAATTTAAAGAATCAACCATAAGGCGCACGTTTCACACACCTAAAATATATACCATCCACGAGAAATATCATTAAACAGCAATAGAACATGCAGATTAAGAAAAATCAAATGGTTTAACCCACCCTACAACAAGAGCGTGAAAACTAACATTGGCCGTACGTTCCTTAACTTATTAAAAGAACACTTTCCAAAATCAAACAAATTAAATAAGATCTTCAACCTCAACACCATCAAAATCAGCTATAGTTGCACAAATAACATGAACTCAATCCTAAAAACCATAACAACAAAATAATAGATTCGACAACCAACACCACAACTAACACCTACCAATGCAACTGTAGATACAAAAACTTATGCCCGTTCAGCAACAAATGCCATGCCAAATAAAAAGTATTATCTATAAAGCGAAAGTCACTACGTCATCTGTCCAAGAAGGACAGAGCTACATTGGGTTGACGGAAGGCACGTTCAAACAACGCAACACAAGGCAACACTTAAACACAGAAAATACAACACTAGCACGCAACTATCCAATCCCGTTTGGGATTTAAAAGACAAAAACATCACATACAAAATTGAATGGTCAGCCATGCGCAAATGCAAAATCATATAACAACATCTCAAAAAAATGTCATTTATGCCTTTTAGAAAATATCATATTATATGCGCAAAAGAACCAATACTAAACAAAAAATCGGAATTAATATCTAAATGTCGTCAAGAAAATAAATATTATTGTCCAATTTCAATAAATCAAAAACATAACAAATATTAATTTAAAGATGATATCTATGACGTTAGATTAGTCCTTATTATTAAATATTATAAAATAACGCTGATAAAGCCTCGTAAACAAAGGAGGACATTGTTGTCTAAAAAAGGATTTTAATTTAAAAGTAAAACTATTGTTTGTGAACTATCTTTGCCCATCGTTCTCTATCAACTGAGATTGAGATTGATTGAGTTGCAAAGAGATCATTGCTATTGATGCCAGTGTTATTGATATCGTTTATTAACTGCTTCATCCATGCGTGTTGTTGTTGTTGTAAAGCACTGGCAATGCTTTGTTAATGCCAGTTGATCTTTTTGCTGGCAGGTGCAATTTCTGCTCGATCGTATAGCGTATTGTTGTGGTTTTGATAGTCCATCTTAAATTGAGCGCATATTTCAACGATGCTCGGATGAATTACATATAGCTCCTCGCAGAGACTTATCATCACTAGTGTCCATCAGAGCCATCTATTTACAAGAGTTGGGACACGCTTTCATGTGCCGCTATCGTCTCCTATTGGACAGATGCCATTCACGTGATTTTTGGACGCCATTTTCGTACTTTCGGCACCAGGGTTCTTGTTCTTTTGGCACCAGGTTTCCTGTTTTAAACGAAGCGCGCGGAAAAATACAACTTTTATCAGTGAAAACAAACATATGCTATTAAATTATTAATTGTTGTGTTAATAGACGAAATAATAATCGAAATAAATTATTGTTTACTATTCCAACTGGGGACAAGAACTAGAAAAAAGTTGCCTTTGACTGCAAAGAATAAGCGTACGAGAGTAAGAGATGTAGTCCATACTCCACAAACTCCTTGTCCATTTAGCAATTCCAATAGCATTGATCTGATTTACTTTCGAGCAACATGCTGAAGAGATCGATAAGAAAGTATACATTGAAGTAAATTTTATTCTTATTTTGAGAATCCAGCAAATAAATATGGAGAAAGACAACTAATAGATGGTTATATTACTCTTGTATCATGTTAAACGATCGCAAACCATTTCACACAGTTCCAAAATGGCTGAAAAAAACACAACTTTCTCTTGCACATGCGCACTGCTGTTAAAAACGTGCTCGGGTCCAGGCCAAAAAACAAAAATGGCATGAGTGTCCCAACTCTTGTAAATAGATGGCTATGGTGTCCATGACTCAAAGCTATAAAGTAGGATGGATTCAATGCAGGATATAAATAAATGTATTTTGGTGCCGTCTGTAGCTTCACAAGACTAGATGATGTTTAATTTTCTTGCTGCATTAGTTCAGTCCTTATGATCAATTAATAAATTCGAAATATTGTATTTTCTTTCCAAATGTCATTGATCCTAAATCTTAAATCCATTTTACAGATTGATGGGAAATTGAATAAAGCTCTTCTCCACGCAACCCTTCGTTTTGCCAACTTATTGATTTCAAACCCAAACGATGAAACAGTTAAATGTCTTGGCATTTTATTGAAGGTATGATTGAGGCATCCTGCATGCTGCTTCTGTGCGGCTGTTTCCGAAGGACACACCAGAAGGGAACTTTGCTGGTAACCCAATAGGTAGGAGAAACGAATACTTCAGATTTCTCAGAATGGAAAAAATGAAAATCTTTATGTCACCGCACACCTAGGGATTATCTTGAAGACTTGCAAGGGTAACATAAGCAATATTGCCATTACCAGAGATTTCCAGATACTCAATTATCATGAGATAGTTTCTTAAAAGAGCTGGTTTATGTGACTTTGAAACATTTCAGGAAATTCACTTCAAGTTAAAACATTGGTTTTGAACTTTTTATATTGTTCAGTAGTTTTTTAGTTGGTTTTCTAGTTGGTTGGTTGGTTTTCATTTGAGCTGATCTTGACTCTTGTGCCTTATCACCGCTGGAGAAATCCATTTCAAAAAGAATCAAAAATAGAATTCACGAGTTATGTGTTTTTGAATCTTTAGCTGACTGGTCCAACACTTGATAATGAAAAAGATGTATCTGTCAGGGAGATTGAAAGATTGTTTGAAACTGTTTTCAAGTTATGTAATGACCTGTCTGTGAAAGATACAATTTCCAAGTAAGTATCATCAGTCTCACTTTCATTATTGACAGGGTTTCAGAGTTTCAAATTTAAAGTAAAGTAGGATATGCTGGAATGCACTGCAAAAAGTATTATCTTCATCTATAGTCAGTATCAGTGTGTGCTAAAGAATATTCTGCTTCAGGCTACAATGAAACCTATATATAGCTGCCAGCTACAAGAGGTAAATAAATTGACAACTATAGACAGGTGACCTTTGTATAAAAGCTTGATTCAATAGAAAATCCATTTCAGACAATGATAGAGTGACTGCTATAGACAGGTGGCCGTATTACAGAGGTGACCGTTATAACAGGTTTGACTGTACTGTCATTTCAGTGCATCATTCGCATCAATGTATGCAGTTATTGTATAAACCTGTTGTCCTGTCTACGCACTGTTTGGCCTTGATGCTTGGATGGTAGGATATGTTTTTTTCGACCTGTTATCGATAGGGACTAATCTGTCACCACCGCCATGCAAGCACCAGTCACACTGCTATGTCATGGAGCATTCTAATATACTTACATAATTATTGTCTTAATTTGGATGTGAGTGGATAAGCAACATCAAACGAACGAGTTAGGACACCTCTCCCTTGTAAACAGGCATGAAATAGTTCCTCCTCCCTTTCTGTTAGCTCCAATACAAAGAAAACACTGATTTAGCTATTGTTTTGAGAAGTTGTAATGGTTTTTAAGGGGTTTCCTCCGTTTCGCTGAACCCTACTCTCATGCATGAGTAAAGTATCTACAATAATAATAATAATATAATAATATTAATAGGTGGATTGTTCCACACCAGTTCTTGGTATAGTGCTCAATGAAATTAATCAGAGCATTTATATAAAATGAGAGTCAATAATGAAACATTCTAGATTTCCGCTGTAACATTTTATATAAAGTATCTACACCCCCTTTTGGTCACACCCTATTGAGTGAGTATCACAGGTTTTTACACAGTCTCCTTTTGGCGCATTGTCCTCGTTTAGATGTTGCTTTATTTGCCTTTCCGTATTGATCGTTATTTCTATCCAGGCATGAAATCTATTTATAGACCATCCTAACATTAAACCTAGGTTATATTACTATTTCATTCAACACCAATTAAATTATTTTATGTGTATCCAATAGATGCCTTTAGAACATTCTTTTTGTCTTCATTATTTCCAGAGGATCATATACACTGTTATGCTCAGCATACAAACTTCATACACAGGAATGGGGCAAATACACAGACGATAGTAAACATCAAAATAAGGTATTTGCATAATGATTACGTCTGCAGCTGATTTCTTGCTAACAGGTCAATTTGTGGCCTGTGAGCAGACCCAAATCTTGTTTTATGATAAGTATGGTCTGCGTAATATCGACAGAAAGCTTGCGCTGGACTAAATTAGGGTGAGTGGCTAAACGTGAGAAATCTATTGTTCGTCTATTGTTCACTAGCCAATCGCTAGTGAGTTCTGCAAGACAAGGACCAGATTGTGATTAGGTCCAGTGCAAGCTTTCTGTCAATATTACGCAGACCCTAGGCCTACTAACCATAAAAAAAAATATTTGGGTCTGTGCGCGGATAGACAATATGGAAATAGTAATAGCAATTCCATTGATCTAAATGACGCCAATTATAAAGCTGCATACACCTCTTTGCTTTTTCTACCCGTTAATTAAAGCTTATAGAAAGAGCGCCACGAAACGGCAGGTTTCACCAGCCAACTTGAAAATCACATAAAAATAAAAATTTTCATATAAATATGCTAAACAGTTCCCTATTTCTTGTTTTAATTAAATTTTATTATAAACCCTTCAAAAACCCAATGCATATTTCATGATTCACAGTCAAAGCCTTCTTATAATTTTGAGAAAATGCTGCACGTGAGATTCATGGTCTTTGATTCTTTTGTTTTCCCATGAGTTTGCGAATCCATAGAAGCATGACGAAAACACAAAATATATGAATTAAGAGGGCTCTGACGAAGAAATGATTTATAAATTCATCGTTGGTGAGCTCCACAATAAAAATTGACTAAAACAAGAAACAGGAAAGTATTTATTGTATTTTTATGAACATTTGGGTGAGTTTCAAGTTTCCCGGAGAAATCTATCGTTTTAGATATGTGGCGTTCGGTTTATTGATAACATCTCAAAGTTATTAACATAAACTTCTAATAAAAGCAAATTCAAATTTCCAATAAAACAACAACTAGAAATTGAAAACACAACTCATAATTGAAAACCCTTTTGAGCTGGCCTCCTGGGGATCAGGTTCCCAATATCCAAGAAATAAAGGTAGATCCTGCACTTGTGACAGGCCTGACTATGAGACATAGATAAATTGACCACAATAGACAGGTGGTTGCTATATAGAGGTGCCCATTATAGCATGATTGACTGTATCAGTATGACCTGTTTAAGTATAGCATTGATCAAATGATTGACACCCGCCCGTCTGATTTTCAAATACTGATATCTATCTTGGATCAAATCTTTCTTAAAATCCTATAATCTTGTAAATTCTGCAAACCGTTGACAATTTCAACTTGCGTTGGGAAGACAAGATGATAAGACTGTAAGATGGGATTTTCGGGACCCCGGTAAATGTATTTTAATTACCACACACTTGCTGTGTTTGTGTTCATACTACTACACAAGAAGCACTCAGGAACTGTTAAAAAACACAACCATGACAGAAACCTCCAACGCGAGTGTAATAGTATTTCGATGACAATTCCGTATATAATTTTTTCAATGTGGGCACCTATTAGCAGTAGGAAATCAATAATGTTGGAGACAGGCGATTTTGATGAATACGTTAAATGCTGAACATTCAAATCCGTTGATGGGTGGGTCGTTGAATATTGGAGCTGTACATTCTCATGTAAGGGTGTATTAACTGCTTGTTGAGTTGATAATGTAGCTAATTTGGGCGTTTTTTGGCTGACTTGACTGCATGAAACACATGGGTTTGTGGGTTCGTTTCTGATGAACTGTTCGTTAACTATACTTTACAATATCCTCAGAGGAAATGAAGCTTTACAACATTAGTCTTTCATAAATAATGGACACTTTTGTAGTGTCCTATTTTTGTTCAGCTCTGAGCCTCTGGCCAAATTTATCATCAAATTTTTAAGTAAAAATCTTTGAACAATGTTTATCCTAAAATTCCAGACACATGAAGATAAACCAACCAATCAAATTGCAAGATTATGCTAGCTTGTGACGTCATATTTTGTAATAATCAATTGATTGGATGATTTTATTTAGAATGAAGAATTACGTTCACCAAAGACACCATCACCACCTCCACCAACAAGGGTATCTCCTTTACCAGGTCAGTACCATGCATTGTGATAATTTCTGTTTCAATGATTCAACTGTGCAATTGTTATAGTAGACTGGCAACCAACACTTGTGGCCAGTTAGCAACAGTATTTGGCATAATAATAATAATAATATGAGTATCTATAAAGCGCCCTTTACGAGAAAATCTCCACAATGGCGCTGTACAATGCAATAAATAAATAACGTTAAGAATTATATACAAATATTTACAAGTTCACTAATGATAAAAGATCAAACAATTTAAAAATTAAAATCAATAACTGTTAAGGAATTAAGGAATTAAAAAGGTTACAGTGCAATATACGCTTCTCTAAAAAGTTCAGTCTCCTCAAATTAATCTTCTTCAACTTAATATTTCATTTCAGATTGGAACGATTATGAATCTTCTGTGGACTCAAATATTATCCAACAACAAATCGAGTATGTATTAATTGTATTATTATTTATTTTAATGTATAAACTTATTTCCAAGTGTTTGATTTCCCTACAATCCTTGCCCTTATTTTGATTACAATTATTCTCACAAAAACTCTGATATTTCCATCATCTACAGTGAAAGCTGTATATAACAGCCAGCTATAAGAGGTAGATAAATTGACCACTATAGACAGGTGGCCTTTATATACAGGGCTATTTCAATAGAAACAATTATTTTAGATATTGCAAAAGTGATCATTATAGACAGGTGGCCTCTATATACAGGTGGCCGTTATAATAAGTTTAACTGTATTTCATATTTTATATTAAAAAATTGATTCCATCAATGTGATTGGTTTAGAGACTCATATCACCATATGAACACAGAAGTAGAAAAAATGCAATACTCGATTATACCTATTCAATCCCCGCGTTGCATTGTGGATCAAGATGTATTAGCCTGATTGAAACTCTTTTAAATATAAATATATATTTTGATATGAAATGTGTATTCTTTGACTCTTCCATTTTATATTATTATTATTTACTTTTATTTATTGTCAAATGAAAGCATGAAGTACTACTTTATCTACCATCAGATAAACATGATTTTATTAAATGATATGTTTTTGACATTGCAGACAATTGGATGACTATGATTCTGAATTTGATCAATTTTTACAGACAACCAATTCGACTTGATAAAATCATCAACAGATTAACAAGGCAAGCTACAATTGATAATATCTTAGTATTATGTTGATCGTTTCAAGTTTGTTTATGTAGAAATTGTAAAATGTTTTAATTTTAGCTACTTTATCTAGGTTCTTAATTAGTCATAGACAAGTAAAGATTTAATTTATATCATAGATTTTCAAATCAAATATTTGATTGTTGTTATATGAGTGTACTTGGACACCTCTTTATATACCTCTGAATATAGACCACCTGTATATAATGACCACTTTTTCCGTATCTCAAATGATTTCCGATGCCTCAATACAGGAGGGAGAATTAGGAATGGCAGAGCAACTGAACTTCAGATGTGATCATATGAGTGCCATCCAAGGATGGCGGATGGATCGGTTCTAGACAGGATCCGACAAAAGGTTCAGCCTTCTGGAATCTTTGGAGGCATTTCCACATTTTCTTCAGCATTTTTGTAGATGTTCGACCAATAAATCATAAAAATAACAATTTTCTTCTGAATTTGCTCTAGAATCTTCCTTCCGGAATCTAAGATTCCAGGATTCCTACTTTATCAGACGCTGGTCCTAGACCTGTGTCACATTCTTCCTGTACTCCACTTTACCATCGGCCGTTTCGTATAGGAATGTAGAGTAGCGGAATAATGGGCCTTGTGGATCTAGGCTAGAACGGTCCAAAGGGAATTGCATTGCTATCGTTGCGCATTGACAATTGAGAGCTATCTGCCATGAAATCTGTTCAAATTGATCAGCAGTGTCGCAGATGAGATCAATAAAAGAGCATTTATTATCATTGCTCTTAGCGAAAAGAGCCACTTCTCTAGAAATAGAGGAGGGGTACTGGTGCCTTTGATAGGGACAGGGCGGTACCATCTCAACTATCATTATCATTAGACATGACATATATAAGTCTGGCTGTCACAAAACGTAAGATTAGCCAGGATTGTGGAGTTGATAACATCTATTGCAGAAGGCCAGCACAAAATTAAAATGTTTTCAATTAATTAATTTTTTTATATTACTCAAATTGCCAATCAATTTTGGATTTCGAATTATGTCTTGTTTTAAATGTATCTTTGAAATGTATCTCAACATCAACTTCATTTAAGTAAAACTTTAAAACTCTTGTAGCTGGCAGCTTTAAAACCAATTTTAAAAGAATTTAATAACAAATGATAAAATACCTTTGGACATACCTTCTCCAAAATTACATTAAAAAAATAATTGTTCAGAATCACTAAGATAAGATTAATTGAAATTAAACTATATTCCAAATTAGTGTCATTGTTGTGATATTTAAAATGAAAGATAACGATAAAAAAATTAGGTGTGCAAAACTATTGTTTACATATACTTTATGTTGCTCGCTTTCGAGTTTCATGCTTTTTAATGCCATCATCAGATTTTGATTTATTTTGATTTATATTCATACTGATTCTTTGGAGTATAATTGTCTGATGGTTGCTATACTTCCTCTGATGGAATTTCAGAATAGGAACAGTACTATACCAATTTCGAAAAGTAAATGTCAGCCAACTATAGCCTGCATCACAGGCCTAGTTCATTTACGATGGGTAACGTCTTAGAAGACTGTATGAAAGATAACTTTTGAATCTTTAAAGAAATTCAAATTGAGTAAATCATGGCATACAATCGCAAACTTCCTTTTAATTTAAGTTATAAACGTCGACCGCTAGTGCATCCCTTTATATTAAGACCACCTGTCTTTTACAGTCAGCTGATAATAATTCTCTCTTCAATATCTATGAGGTCATGTGTTGCAGAGATTAAATGATTTTATCTAAATTTCTATCGGTTTTACACGCACACGCATGACAACCACATCTCACATGTGTTGCTACTGATAGTGGGAAATTGAAGCCGAGTAAAACATTATCATATGTGGTAACACAATGAACAAGATAATTTATCTGAAAGCACATACTAAAACTCTATCATAATTACTGCATTACAGTAATATTAATGACATAATTTAAATATTCTGTGTGATATATGCCACCATATGAACTTACAGACATCTAGAAAGTTTTAAAGGGGCAAAATTGACCGGCGACCGCTGCGAGATCAATTTGAATTTATGCT
This sequence comes from Haliclystus octoradiatus, assembly GCA_916610825.1. NCBI lineage: Eukaryota > Metazoa > Cnidaria > Staurozoa > Stauromedusae > Haliclystidae > Haliclystus > Haliclystus octoradiatus. The sequence continues at coordinate 941,892 of OU744447.1, forward strand.
TAGCGTAATTCAACTGTTTCGCTTTGAAACTATTGTTATACGCACGTCTAATTTGTAATAAATTTATGTCAACAATGAACATTGTGTTATAAACAATAAACATGCACATGATCCTAAGTGTGTAGCGCCTGCCGGTCATTTTTGCTCCTTTAATGATTACGTTCATCATCAGTAACACAATTTCGCTGATTTTATTTTACCACTGTGTTGTCATGCACTATATGTATTCACACTAAAGGGCACATTAAATTATGCGTTTGTTAGTTACAATCATCTATCAAAAAGTACATTAACTACAGTGTCCTTGTGTTAATCTCAATTCGGAGCTCATCTATCTAGATTACAGGAATAATCCGTTTTAAAATAAGATAGTAATCTTCATAATACGTACACACATATCTATTAAACGAACTATTGGAAATAATTTTGAATTTTATTTCATTGCTTAAAACTATAAGTAACTACATATTTATTCGTCTTTATTTTGAAAAACTACTTTTAATTGCTGATGTTTAACTTTTGTGTGTTTAGCATTTGTTGTACTTGCACTCCATCTTCGTAGTTGGTTCGGTAAATGTTCTAACGGAATTGTATTTCTCTTCTTGCGAATTGGTTCCCATTTTCTACTTCCAATAAATAAAGATTTATAAAATATTTTCCTTAAACCTTTTTTAATATCTCTATTCATAACACTGTAAATAAATGGATTTAACACACTGTTAAGTATTAGCATTAAATTAGCAATTTGAAATATATATTTGCTAAAAACTCGTGTCAATAGATCACCGTAGAAAAACCACATTGAAACTATTTGTTGTGGTAAAACGCATATAACGTAAACAAAAGTTAATGTAATTGCCATAGTAACTAAATGACGTTGTTGTCGACGTCGTCTTCTAACTGCTGACGTCGCATAAGGTGAACGAAACATTGCAGTACGACTTTGAACTTGTTTTAACTTTAATATTATCAGACCATAAGCAGTACTCATAAATATAACTGGTACTAATAGTTGTATAAAAAACATTGCGGTCCAGTATATTTTTTCAAGTTTTGGACTAGGCCAGTCTGCTTCGATACAATATTGAAATCCATCTGCTTCATCTAGCCGTGTAACAAGTATCAAGGGTAATGAAAATAATATTGCAAACATCCAAATAAAGAATAAAATTAGTCTTAATCGTTTGTTACCCACTATGGCATGAAATGGATGCGCAATTGCGTTGTATCTATCACACGAGATAACCACTAGCGTTGCCATAGAAGCTAAAACGCTAACTGAGACGGTTGCGTAAGAAATACGACAGAACGCCGCACCAAGAACCCAACGTAAATCATACTCAAGACTTATTAATTGGCCAGGTGTATAAACACATAATATGATAATATCTGAAATAGCGAGATTAACAGTATAAAAATGAATACTGCGTCTCATATGTCGCTGGTTATATATAACGTAACAAATTATGACGTTACTTGCAAGACCCGTAGCAAAAAATAAACAATAGATAATATCAATTGAGCGCACAAACTCTATAGGAAAAGTTGCCATATTTAGATAATCCAAGTCGACGATAGTAAAACCGACATTACTTTCTATAATTCCAATCAATACTTCATAATAATATCAACAATCCTCGTTGTTTGTATATATACATTTCTAGATATATTTCAAGATAACAACAGTCTTGTTGCCGTTTCTTATCATATCTAGCAAATAAATAGCTCCTTCGATAAAGTGTCTTTAGTACATCTATATATATATAAATCTTTGAAGCGAGGTTGGTTATTTGATTATATACCTCGCTTGACTGCATAAGTGTCAATTCAAAATCGAACCTTCAACTTAGATATACTTAAATATTTCAATCCAACTTTTATAATCGTAAATCGTGTCTTTTATTGTGATATTGCAACCAGCAACTAAACATTCGTGTCAAACTTGTATAAGAAATTACACATCAATAAATTATTCAATAAAATTATTCTTGAATTTAGTTCGTAAATATCGCTTTGATACAATTGATTTAACATCAACGTAATGCAAACATGTCATCTGATTGTCAAGTTGAAAACTGACAATAGATTCATTTAAACAAATCTATCACCTGTTGTTATAATAATATTGAAATAATGGATTAAAGATAGATAACGAATTCATGAAAAAGATATATGTGAGGTTAAATATTGGATAGACTACAAAATTGTTATCTTCTAGCCAAACAAATGTGTATATTTCCCTAACATGCGGGTGTACATGGGCGGGTCTTGTATTCTAGTGAGAACGTAGAGGAAGGAACAGTCACACCAAATTCATATAGCCTGTGTCCCTGCCCGATAAATTCTGCGTGCTGTCTGTCGCCCATGTAAATAACATTCAAGTAGCCTAGATGGTCTAATGATAACATGAAAAGAGTCTTATGTAGTCAGTGTGCAAACACCACTTCTGGCTGTTATTACGTACAACTAAATGGTGCATGTAGAATTATGCAGAGGCTGAAGTTAAGAAGCTGTTGGAAATGTGCTAAATACCCCTCTTGCCCTATGGGTGGGAAATAATTTACACGCCGACGGTCCGTATCTCGATGCGATCTTACTTAAGCACAGCGGATGGCGGGATGAAAGGGCTAGGGGGATTAAACTGACCCCTGTGCCTGGTCAACCACATTCCAAACAACGATGTCATGCCATGATAGAGTAATATTGCTGTTGTTATTTAAAATATTTGTTCCATGCATAATAAAAAATATCTACATTGAGGATCGTCTAAATACACCTTCTGATTAGTTCTACATTATTTTGAATATACTTTCAAGCATTCCTTTTGATTTTGGATCACTTCGTCGTATGTAACTGGACCCAATGGTAAGCCTAGCAAGTGACTTTCTGCTTTGATAATGTGTTCAGCTTCAGCTATACAGTAAATGAATAACAATAGAATTAGTGAGGGGTATATGTTTAATAGAGGGCGAGCAGGAGCAGGTGGCCCCTTTGTCGGGAACATCTAGGGGAGCGGAACATACAAAATGTTCCTGTACTCTGTGTGCCTGTGAGTACCGCGTATAATCTAGCAAAGTACGACGATTACACTGTGTTTGTACAGCTGATTTTTGGCGTGCTCACAGTGAACTTATTTTCACCGTACCGGTACGTCGCCTAGAACAACACACGCCGTACTTGCGAAATCTAATGCTAGACTATCTGTGATTTGATGAGTATATGACGCGAGATTTGAGCTTAATTGCATATTACTTATAAGATCTAGAGTTAATTAACTTAATCCATAGACACTATATAGGTTTATATGGGGATTATATGGTCAAATTGTTTTTGCCGAGATAAAAATGCGAGAATGGACTTGCTTATGGACATGTTTACTAACTTCATCTCTAGCAAAAACATTTCATTATAAGGAAACATCCTAATTTTCTCGTAAATTACATCTTCTCGAAGTTGCCTGTCAACTGAAAAATTATTCAGTTCATTATTGTAGAAAGAAATACAATAATATCAGTATTACAGATTATAATTGTTCTGTCATATTATACATTTGTAATGAAGTTCTGCGCAGCATGCTTTCAAAGCCGAAGGAGAATAGCTAATTTGATACTTGAAAAAATAGTACTTTTATTATCTATAATTTATTGTTCACATTCCATATACGACTTCTTACAAACGAAAACTAGCTCTTATAAATAATCAGTATAAAAATAAAGCCATTTTAGTAATTTTGAGATTTTTTTATTTTAAACTCATTGTTTTTGACAGGAATAATGAAGCAATTTCAAGAATGAGAATGGTTTTAAAAACTTGCACTCTTTTGCCCGGACTTTGATACACTCTTTCTGCTTAGGAATTCCAGTTGAGCTGCATTTTTAATTACAATTATAAATAATAATTACAATAATATTTGAAATACAAACAGTTAAACAACAAAACCAAACTTTGAGTACACAAACACAACACAAATATAATACTTTATATACAACACAAAACTTTTTTTTAATTTCATGAAATAAATCTAAATTCCTGCAAATTTGTAATTTCTAACAAATCATGTTAGATCGTGATGACTTCTTGTTGCCACGCGACGGTTGCATTTGATAAATGATGATCTGACCAAAACAGAAAAACTTCATCTAATCAAGATTTTTGTTGTTTTGTTATTAATTAAACTATATACTACATACACTTGTTTTCCTCCAAATTGACATGATTGACAAGATGTACAGCGTATATGATAATTATGATGTTGTCTGTTATCAAAATGTTTCCATTCTAATAATTATTAATTCAATAATTTATCAGTTATTACGTTGTCTTTGCAACTTTGATAGTTCTCGATGCCATAAATGCCGAGCTATTTAGTATGATAACAAAATGCCTGATGATCGTTAAAAATGGCATAAAATTATTCCGAGTAACAAATATTTGAATTTTTTTCGCTTTTTAATATTTATTATTATTATTATTGATAATTGTTTTCTTTCAAATATATGATTGACTTTATTGCAAAGATATAAAAGAATAGATTCAAAACTCTGCTATAGTTTTCAAGGCTTTTCAGCGGTTTTCTAATTAATCGATTTCAAGCATCTCATAGTATAACTATAATTACTTACAGCTGCCTAACAAAATATTAGCCTATCATTATCTTTGACGCAGATTTTAAACATCTGGAGGGGAAAGTATTATTTTGTGGTGGTAGAAAGTTTGAAAGGTTATTTTCAAACAAATTATATCGCCATCTCAGAACGACCCACCGTGCAGTTAATAGCGTTCCTCCTTGCAGTAACATATTAATATTTTAATACTTTTACAAATGAACGCAAATATGACTGATCAAGCAGGGATTTAAAAACAACAGGGCAACTGGAGTATCAGTTTATGTTCCTCCAACCAGTGAGCAATTTTCTGGACAAACAAATATCTATTGATCATTGTTTAATTATAAATGTATGAGGCAAAACATTAATTAAAGAGCTCAATGCTAATTGCAAAGCGATATAGAAAGGTTGACTTAAATATTACGAGTTTACTCTGTTACTCTGAGTTTCGGGTAAGAACGCTCTGCAGACGGTTTCACCGTAAAGAAGATATAACTAGCCTTATAGATAGCTAACATTATTGGTGGCAAAACATCAATAGAGTACTCGATGCAAATATGAAGAGCAGTATAGAAATGAAGTAAAAAGGCTAGACGTTTACTCGTTTAGCTAGTATCAAACGGAGACGGCGTCTAGTCTTTGACTTCATTTCTATAATGAATTATATATATATCGCGGTAAAATTGAATATAACTAATTAATCAATTGAATACTCCGCACGGTCGTATTTATCAATTGCAATAACATTGGAAAGTTTGCATTATAAAATATAATCATTATGTATCCCATTTTACAGAAGCGGACAGTAGACCTCGAATTTAAAAGCAATTCCTAAATATAAACCATCGATGTTATTTGAACATCTGTCTCTGTCGCCAGTAGCCTTGCATATATTATAAGAGGTTTCAAAAGTAATTTCATTTTTCAGAGTTACGGTTAGCAAAGAGCATGCTGGTCTTCCAGAGCTCCTTAGGCATGCCCCTTGAAAACCAAATCCCTCAGAAGCCCTGTAATCGAAATTCTCTAATCATTATTAGTTCTATTTGGCCCTCAATAGGGTTTGTAGACACAAAGGATATAAACCATTATTATTATTATTACATTACAAATTGATTCATTTAAGTAAATTGTGAAATACGGACAGTGACAGTGAATTGAACAAATAATTGAATTTAGAATACTATATTTGATTTGATAGCAGTTTTTACGCATTCAATCTCCTCTTTTGCAATGAAAATGGAGCACTCTCATTGGACAAATATTATGATTATCGTATCGTAGTTTTCAATCATAGGCTTTCATATTATACTCAGAACACATTTTAATGAAGGACATTTATACATCAGAAATAACTTAACAGAAGTAAAAGAAAAGACCTTTGATGCATAATAAAACTTGAAATATTGACAAGACAGGCACAGGTATACTAAGATCCTGTAATTGCGTTATATCCGATCAGTACGCGATTCTCTTGGCCATTGAGCAGACGGACTTTACTGTACTTACAAAACAAGTACGTAAGAGGCATTTATTAAACTTGAGTGTAATAAAATCACAGAAGCCCAAAAGAGATTCAATATGCCAGTAAGACGTTGAAAAGTCACTCATATCAGACAGATGTTTGAGTTCTTAAATGGTATTATGTTAATTACGAGTGCAGGCATTACATACCTCTAATCCAAGGCAGTTTGTCTCCGTATGCCATGTGTGCTTGAAAGCCAATGCCAAAACTAAACGGTAACAGTGGTATTAGCATGGCGGGTTTCTTTGTACGAATAAATCTAAATTCAGATTATCAAAGGAAAGTGAGAGTCACTATGATAAATGGCAAACAGCCTGATAGCGAATACGAAGTGTCAGTTGTAGTAGGCATAGTTAAACTATAGGCAATGTAATCTATTAGGAATGTGAATCCGATCTGATCGAATTTCAATTCAGATTCAGAAAAAATAATTTATATTGTTTAACAAGAGAATATAGTGCTTATATATCTATTTTCTTACCCTAATAATAATCCAGTTGATGCTATAGCTGCAAACGATCCTGTCCAGCGAATCGTTTCTCGCATTTTTGCAATCTGCATGGCCATTTGTTTGTTACTGGCTAATGCCTGGGCATGAAATTGGTTATTCATCTGGAAGCAAATCAAAAATATAATGCGAGTAGAAGTTGAACACCTCCACGTCCAAGCTCTGAAATCTGGATCAAATCTGTACTCTAGGCGTTTCCCTGCATTACTTCTAAGAATGTTAAAATCCAAGCTCTGGATATAAGAAGTACTTCAAATCTATACATTAAGTCTTTACAATTTTGACTGCCTCTCATTAGAATGGGTTGAAGCGAAATCATGTCCGAAATTGAAGAAAAACATTCAGAGCCGAGACAAGAAAATGCGGAGCTGTTGCTGAATCTTACCGACTTCTTTTGGAAATTTGTCATCATTTCCTCACCCTTTCCTTTGAACTTTTCCTCCACGGACTCAGTCATTTGCTTCGCAAAATAGCTCCCCATCTTATATTATAATAAACTATGTTATAATGTTAGCAAATATAATGTTTCCCCCTTCAATATTGCAACTTCCAAAATTTGGTGGGAGTGTAAATTTGTATTTTGATAGCCTCAGTTTGAAATATTACGGAATTTGTCCGAGGTGTTTACAACAGGGCAGACTGAACATGTGATTTTGATATTGAAATAGAAAAACTCAAACAAACAACGGATAATTTATATATATTGCAACGATGAAGCCTAAATTTACTTCAAAAAACGATAAAAAGCCTACTGATAGTAGTGTCAAAAAGGTAGGTATAAACTTGATCGATATAACTGTAAATAAGATACTCAATATACATAGACTGACACTTTTTGTAGGCCTATAGTACAAATTGCCAAAACATTACAAGAACAAGACCAAAATAGATTCAGGTTAGTTGAGCTAGGCATGCTCTTATGTAGTAAGCCGTATATCATCTAACCCTACGGGCTAACCGAAGCTGTGAATTTATGAATTATTCTATGAAAACTTGAGTCATTCGCTGACAAATATTGACAGTTTTGGCAATTTTAGTCTTCAACAATAATACAATTCTCTAGACTCTATAAAAGAGGGCATTCGGATGATGTAAAAAATTAGAGACCCCTTTCTGTATTACCAATACTATCGAAAGTTCTAGAGAAAATCGTTCATGAACAATTGTCAATGTGTTGAGAATCAAATCGCTTCCTAACCAAATATCAATTTGCCTTTCGTCAAAGACATTCCACAACAAATAGTCTGTTAAATTTTACTTACTTTTGTTTTAAATCCATGCACGAGAAAAAAATGTATTTGTTCAGCAAGTCTAGACTTGAAAAAAGCTTTCGATACAGTCAACCATCAAATAGCCTACTGCTAGATTAACTAAACTGTTCTGGAATTAAAAATTCTTCTAAAAATTGGTTCCATGCATATGTCAATGACAGAGCCCAAACTATTTCATTGAGCCAAATTCACTTCTCCCAAGCTTTAATAAACTCAGGTGTCCCACAGGGATCAATTTTGGGACCTTCACTGTTTATTTTGTATTCTTGAACGATCATCCACACGTCCTTGAGCACTGTAGTATATTTTGGGACCTTCACTGTTTATTTTGTATTCAAACGATCATCCACACGTCCTTGAGCACTGTAGTATATTTTGGGACCTTCACTGTTCATTTTGTATTCAAACGATCATCCACACGTCCTTGAGCACTGTAGTATCAATATATATGCTGATGCAATAAATACTAAAAGTAATGAATCAACTTTATCTAACCTTTTTTTAAAGTGACCAACTTTGGAGCAGTTACAACTTTGTTTCGTAGATTGCTCCACCACGACATGACACGTGAGTAGAAAAAAATCTTAATGCTACTGTTAGTTAGCATTTGGATGGACCTGCATGATTTTCAACTCAATATTTTCAAGTCTATTTTCAATATAAATATTTCTGAACCAAGCATAACATTATATTTATTTACATCAAAATGGAGTAGTTAGTTAATACCTTCAAGGCTGCGTAATACTGTATAGGCTACTAAATGAAGATCAAACTTGTTATTCTAAATTTAATTTAACCAAATGGCCATCATAATCAATCTACTTTTGATATTTAAGAAGAGAACTTTTTTTTCAAGGGATGGATTAACAAACAGAGAGTGCTTGTCTTTTGTCAGAGAGGAATTAATTTCAGGTATGTTTTAGATTGACCTTGAGTGCCATTTTCTGATTTTTGAAATTAATTTCATTTTCACGTTCATAAAATGCTGTCTATATAATAATTGTGTTTATGACCCCTACCTATCATGGTGTCGCATGTTCAACGGGGTGTATATATATGAGTCTGTCTGGCTCAATGAGACAGGCTGTATTTGCCACGTCTTTCTATTAAAATTCCTATCCATGTTCATCCCAGAAGCCCACTGGCATAGGGCAGAGGTGTACAGGAGCCGGAGTCAAAATCCACATTTGAACAGGAGCCGGACTGGAGTGACTGTTTTGCCATTCAGAGCCGGAGTCTAGAGAGCACTGTTAGTAATTTCTTAAAGCCTTTCAAAGTTCAAAATTGTGAAGATATCTTTACATAGAAGCTTGATTGGCTACATATTTCAGATTATGTTAATATATTTTGCACTTTTTTCTGTTTGCTTAATTTTTTACAGGACTTTCTCTGCAATATTTGGAGCCGGAGTCGGAATCTACTTTTTCTTACATTTCAAGAGTCGGACTCGGAGTCAAACGCTCCTATTAGGACTTTTTTCGGATTCTGAGTCTGAAAATTCCGACTCCATACACTTCTGGCATAGGGTGCCAGGCCGTCATCGCAATACCAATTTCTTATTAGTTTTTGTATTCCTACTTTCAACTTTTCCAACAAAAATGAAAGACAAGAAATTACAGATGAATTTAAGGTTTGGAAGCCTAAGGTTTTTCGTCTTAAAATTCATCTCAAATCAATTTCTGTTATATTTAACCCGAGTTCCAGTATTGTTGCGTAGCAACACGGTAATCTGATGTGATAAGTATGTGCTAGAAAGTGTTAAGACAAAGTGAGAACTTTGAAGTATATATCTCTTTTTGGACTATGTTATACTATATAGGCCTACTATAAGAAAAGTTGCTAGCAGGATCGAGATGAACATTTGAATATTTAATGTTGAAAAGTGAAACAATTCAAACTTTCGTTTTCCCTTTAGCAATTAAAACGTAGAATGTTGACCGAAAATCACGGTCAAACTCTCTTGTGGAAAATAATATTGTTCCTTTTTTGGTTTCAAAAAGTGAGACACAAGTATGCAAAATCGCAACAGTGAAAAAGAAGTTTTATCCAAATCCGCTGTGTTCGAAAAGGCGAATTATATACACTTTAATACTATTTTGAAATTATTTCTGAAATAAATCATTTTCATTTTTTAGAGCAAGGCATTTGATGCTTGACTTGCGGTCATTATTGCCGCATTCCAGAGCAGGTAAGAATCCACTGCCTTTCCTACAATCAGGATCAGACCAAAGTAAGAATCCTGGAATCCTAAATTCTGGACGGCTAGAACAAATTCAGCAGAAAATTGATATGTGTGATGATTTATTGGTCAAACATCAACAAAAATTTCAGAAGAAAATGTTGAAATGCTTCTAGGGTTCTAGAAGGCTAAACCTTTTGTCAGACCCTGCCTACAGTGTAACTATAGGCTACAATATAAAATGCCAAACCCTGACAGACGCATCCCAAGCCATGCCAACCCAAAATATAAAGGTTCAACCCACGGCGATAGAAGCACTATTAGTTGGTATCAGGAAGGGCATTTGGCCATCAAACTCACACAGGCACCAGAAACAGTCTAACCAACCACACCAGTGTAAAAACGCTATCTTACCAACCACTATCTTACCAACATTCGTCCTGTAGTAAATATGATTTCAAGCACGGCAAATGTGTGGGAACCCTTTATTCAAAATAAGATTTTATTTATCATTTTATTGCTTTGAACAGATAATAAACTTGATCGTAAAGACAAGCTCATCATTATCAATGAGGTAGGATATTAATAAACAATTTTTTAAACTGTAGTATTTCCGAACGCCAATCATACGGTAGCACTCTCCGGTAGAAGGTGTTTCAATCAGTCAGTTAAATTGACAGTTTACATGCAATGCCCTTTTATTGGTTAAACTTTGGACAAAATAAACAAGTAACGCATAATTTTGTGATTTTTGCCATCTCGCCCATGTTGAAATTGAAATGTCTACGCCTGGTGTAACATGACTAATTATGCATTGTTATTGAGATAATTGCTTTGCTTTCCAAAGCCTAACGTTGACTTCAGAGGACTGTAACTGTATTTGACTGTCCGCTTGAGACCGCAAGAACAACAAGACAAGAAGTAGGCCAAGAGAAAACTACAGCGTATAATTTTAATAACAATCTATTACGACCGTACTATGTGGCCCCAAGACGAACAGTGGATGGGAAGTGTAGCACAAGATTAGTTAAAACACAGCAATGATTACAAGTTGACCAATCACAATACAGACACTCAATATAACACTAAATTAGGGCAACAGACAAATAACCATTAGTGAATTGACAACATGACAGGAACTATGACAGTGAATGTGAAACAGTTTGACATGTGCTGTATGACCGTATGACAATATTAATGTTACTATGGTGATGACAAAGACAATGTGAATTAACAAGTTACCATGACAACAAATATGGTAAATTAGTTTCTACACTCCCCACCATGAAATATCTTGGTCTTTCATATTAAACGTATTTAAACTAATTTACAAACTGAAAAGTAACAATTATTTTATCAATGTAGCGTACTATAAAAAATTATTTCTTAGAAATTAATTATTAATTTAACCAACAGGGTTACATATTGCGACAAGCTACTGTCTTTATTTACAGGGTTGTCCCTCCAAGAGACATATCTTCGTCAGCGGACGCACTAGCTGACCAGTTGCAGTTTTGATTTTAACTTGGCGTACCAAACCATCTTTCCCATCAGGCGCATCTATCACAACTCCCATTGGGTATTGGGAACGAACCAAATTATCATCCATGACTAGAACCAAGTCTCCAACTTGGATATTTGGTTTGGAGGTTTTCCATTTCTGTCTTGCTTGGAGAAGGGTGACATATTCTTGACTCCATTTTGTCCAGAACGAGTCAGCGAGGGCTTGCGATTTTCTCCAGCGTTTTCTTAGAATCATATCTGAATCGTCAAACGTACCAGGGGGTTGAGACACACCATTCCGTAACAACAGCAGATGATTTGGCGTCAAAGGGTCCAGGTCCAAAGGATCATTTGATAGAACAGTCAAAGGGCGGCAATTTAGAACAGCTTCTACTTCTGTGAGCAATGTTTGAAGCGTCTCCAGGTCATATGATCGGTTACCAAGGACAGTTTTCAGGCAATGTTTGACAGATCGAATCAATCTTTCCCACGCACCACCATGATGAGGAGCACCGGCAGGATTGAATTTCCATGTGATTCCTGAAGATAGAAGAAACTGCGAAACACGGTTTTGATCCCAATTGGAGATCGCCACCTTAAGTTCGGTCTCAGCCCCTACAAAATTGGTCCCATTATCAGATATAATCTTACTAGGTTTTCCTCTCCTAGCTAAAAATCTTCTCAGTACACAAATAAATCTATCTGTGTCTAGGGAGGAGGAGGTTTCTAAATGGACAGCTCGAATTGACATGCAGGTAAAAATACACCCCCAATACTTAACAGTAGATCTTAAAACTTTTACATAAAAGGGCCCAAAGTAGTCTACCCCCGTTACGTCAAAGGGGAATGTCTGTATTAGTCTGTCATGAGGTAAAGGTGCCATGAATTGTTCCATTCGACGTCCATGTAGTTTCTGGCAAGGGATACATGCATGAGCTCTTTGTTTTACTTTAGAAGTTAGTGAAGGTATCCAGAAATGTTGCCTGATAAAATTCACAATACACATAACACCGGTATGCTTCAAAGATAAATGTGCATCCTCAACAATTGAATTTACCAAAAAAGATTGTTTCGGAATAAGAATAGGATGTTTAACATCATAAGGAAGATTCGAATTTTCCAATCTTCCTCCAACACGAATAATTCCTCGGTCGTCAAGAAAAGGATTTAATAAAAGAATTTTACTATTTACCGGTATTTTTGATTTATTTTTAAGTGCACTGATTTCTTTCGGATAGGCCTTTAACTGTTCACATTTCACAACAACACTCTTACTTTCTAACAATAAGTTATCAGTTAAAACATCAACATTTGAAACAACAACATTTTTAACATTTGAAACAACAACATTTTTAACATTTGAAACAACAACATTTTTAACATTTCGATTTCTTAAATTGTAACTATTATTTGACAAATTGTTTGTTTTCACAGAATTTTTGCAATTGGAGATGAACATCAAAACTCTTGCAACAATGCATATTAATTTGAAAAACGAGCGTGTTTTGCAAATCAAAGACGCAATAGGGTTATCAGAATCAATGGAAACAATATTTGTAACAGCATTTGACAATTGCTCAATTTCAGCCTTATCAATAGTTTTACTTGGTAAAGAAGGCCATAAAGATTCATCCAATTTCAAAAAATCAGGACCTTCAGTCCACATAGACTCCTTAAATGCCAAGGGCATGATTCCCCTTGAAGCAATGTCAGCTGGATTCAATTTTCCAGGACAGTGGTGCCATTGATCAGGGAAAGTGCTAGATGAAATTTCACTTATTCTATTTGCTACATAAACAGGAAAGCGTCTGCTAGAATTTCTAATGTAGGCAAGAGTTGTCATGGAGTCACTCCAGAAATGAAACTTATCTACTTTCATGCGCAATTCAGGTTTGATTTGATTGATTGTCCTTACCGCTAATGTAGCTGCATGTAGTTCCAGACGTGGGATGGTTACTGACTTGATCGGAGCACAGCGTGAGCGAGCAAAAAGAAACCTGCAAAATACTCCAGAATCAACATTAATTTTTCCCTCCCCCCTTTCTAATTTACGATCAACTCTTACATAACTAACAACACCTATCCCGTCTTGACTTGCGTCACAGAAGGTGTGAATACTAACAGAGCTATGTGAAGATAATACATCAGGGCCTTTCAAACATCTTGGGTAAGACACTTTAGATAAGGATGCTAAACCATCCAACCATTCTTTCCACTCTGACGCTTGGTCAGGTGGTAGTGGTTCGTCCCAGTCGATCTTCAATGCCCACAGGGAACGCATAATTAATTTGGGAACTAAGTATATTGGTGAAAGAAATCCATCAGGGGAAAACATAGAACTAATTAAGGAAAGGATTCCTCGTTTCGTGTCAGTAACTTCTAGCTTTGATGGTAATTCAAATTGAAGGATATCTTGTTTAATGTCCCAGACAACACCTAAAGTTCTTTGAGAAGCATCTTCCCCTAAATCTAATTTGACCTGGGTGGCAGATTTATCAACATCAGGAATATGTTTTAAAACAGATGGTGCATTTGTTATCCATTTGGTCAAAACAAAACCAAAATTTTGCAATAAAACATACAATTTAGACACAACCTCATTCATTATTAGTAAATCATCAGATGAGTAAAGGAAATCATCGACATAAAAGTTGTCCCTTATGGCTGCTTTAATGTTTGGATCCTCCACAAAGTTGGCAATACTGCGCAAAGCTTCATTTGCAACAGTTGGGGAACTAATTGCCCCAAAAACATGAACAAGCATTTTAAATACTGCAGGTTTTGAAAAATCATTATCTAAAAACCAAAGAAAACGAAAGGCGTCTGTGTGTTCTGGCGTTACTTTTATACAATGAAACATGCCTTTGATATCACTGAGGACACAGAATCGATTTTCTCTGAAGCGCAACAGACATCCTACAAGTGAATTTAACAAATCAGGACCAGACAAAAGATGGTCATTTAATGATTGTTGTCGAAATTTACATGCAGCGTCAAAAACTATTCTCAGCTTATCTGGTTTACGTGGATGAAAAACAGCAAAATGGGGTAAATAATGTGTATAACGAGAACTTAAAGACGGATCTTGAACTAGAGCTGCACAACCATCATTGATATATCCTTGCATCACCTTACAGTAATCTTCCTTGAACTTAGGATCAAATTCAAATTTTCTAACTAATGAAGACAAACGTTTCTTGGCAACTATTTCGTTATTTTGTAACCCTGTAAAATCTTTTTTCCATAAAAGATCGGCTTGAAAATGCCCTTCTACAACTTTTAACGAGCTCTTCAAATTTTGTATAGCAAAAAGATCATCTTGGGAGTATGGCTTATCCAAACCAAAATATTCCTCTGACAGATCACCCGCGTTCCAAAAGGATTGTAGGGTTGGAGTTTCTAAATTATTGGCAATCACATTAATTCCACCAGAAGAACTTAAATTTTTGCAACTACTTTCCCCTCCTAAAAGAGAACACCCTAAAGGCGTTTTTATGACAATTGGCTCCTTAGTAGAGCTTCCATTTATGGTTTCTGTTGGAAGGATGAGATCACTGTGATCGGCTCCAATCAGCATATCTAGGCGTCCCTGAGCAAAATTAGAAACATGCTCTGCGATATGGGGAAGGGATTTTATAGAAGGAGGAATGTTGGAAATATAAGGTAAAAATAATCCTTTCACGGATGCAACATTGGTCAATCGAAAACAATTTTTGGTCAAAGATTTTACTGGGACTGTAACCCGTTCACACTGTTGAACAGTTTTGGTATTGGACACAGTATTGAAATTCAACGTGTCAACATGTCCTTCAATTCCTAATTTTTGGCATATAGATGCATTTATTAATGTAAATTGACTTCCTGTGTCAAGCAATGCATTTACTTGAGTGGATCCATTTGGTCCGATTACATCTAAAACAACAACAGGTAATAGTACTTTTGCACTGTCTGCTAACGAAGTATGAATAGTATTGGTGACTGCTGCAGGTGCAGTCTGAACAAAGGTTGGAGCATTTTTGTGTAAAAACGTATGATGCCTTCTATTGCAGATGGAACATATTGTTCGTGAAAAACATCGCTGGCTAAAATGACCAGGGGAAAAGCAGCGAAAACATAGCTGATTATCTTTTAAAGTTTTGATTATTTCATCTTGCGATAAACCAGTATTTGGGCAGTTTCGAGATTTATGATTTTGATCACAAAATACACAAAAAGGGTTATTACTACTTGAAGAATTTTGATTGGTGGTAACATTTATTGAAGAAATATTTTTGGAAGGATGTACCGTTGCTTTGTGACTTAAACGTGACCATACTGGATCATTGACAAAATCTGTCTCCTTTTCCATGAATAAAACCAAATCATGAAAAGTGGCCAAAGTTTTTTGTGAATTGTTCAGTTTTCGCCAACGATACTGAGCATGTTCAGGCAGACGATCTATAATTTTCAAAAGCGTGGATGTAGAATTTACATCATTATTATATTTCAATCTATCGAAGGTGGAAGAAGCAGCTAATAATTGATGATAAAGCCGTTCTACTTCTAGCGGAAATTTATACGACACTGGCTCATCAATACAAAGTAAATCTAAATGTGCTCTAGCAATTTTGTGTGAGTTTCCATACAATTTGTCTAATGTTGATAAAGCTGTTGCATACCCTTCATCATCACGAGGCAATGAGTTTACGGATGACAAGGCATTTTGTGATAAATGTGATACTAAATGATGGAATTTTGTTGCAGAACTTAACGTATGCCTACTATCAACCTGTGCTTTAAAGGAAGAAATAAAATCTTGATATTGAATGGCTATACCAGAAAACGTGGGAAGCTTGATTTGCATTTCAGATAACGCATCTGCAATTGATGCTAAAATTGACTCGCTTTTATTAGTTGTTAACACATTTGTTTGATCTAAAGGAGCGCCGCCTTTGTTGACATGGTGTCGCTTAATTTTTCTACTTGACGGTGTTTGTTTGCTTACTGAAGGCAAATTGCTAGGATTTCTAGGAACTGCAGATTTATTTCGCATCTCGTCGGAATCAGAATATTGACGAGCCTGATTTACGAAAGAACTTGTTAACCCTGGTGACTCAGGAGTCACTGAATGTAATAAATCGATAGTTTGATAAAATAGTGCCTCCCTATGAATGTATTGCTCACTTATTTCTACAGAAATATCGGTAGGAGATTCGTGGGCTAAAGAGTACGTCGCATTAGTTAAACTTGAAAACAAACGCTCTAACCTGGTAATCATGTATTTTCTTGTTGCTGAATTTACTTTGGAAACATTCCTAGCGGCTTGTGCGATCGCATGATCAAATTCGTTTGCTTCCCGAAGAAAGTCGTCTGAACTCACCGAGTACATTTCTGCTTTTGCTTTACTTTTGCTCATGCTGTGCCAACCAAGCCAGACCAAATTATTACCACGTACTGGAACCTAACAAAATAAAATAAACACAAAAGCAGAACAAAGAAGCATTGTTTTGGGCATCTAGCCTGGTTGTAGACCTAAATGCTGATATCAGGCCAAAGTCGTCAAAAGATCAGAGAAAATCAGATTGATATCCCACACAGAATATACTATATCTTTACTAAGCTATGCGGCATAGACTTATATTATGTTCTTAAGCATCAAAGTCTGCAGCCAATGAGCAAAACAACACAATACGCTAGCAAAAATAATTTAAAAAGTTGAGTAAATATTATTGAAGAATCGTGCCAATAAGCAAGAGGGCCGATATATATATATCACGATTAAAGTCAAACGATCGGAAACAAAGGAATATTCAAAGAGAAGATGTCTACTAAATAAACAAAAAACTAATTCAGAAAGTAAAAAGAAACTTGAAAATGCGTTATATTCTAATGCGTAATTTAATTGTAAAAAACACAAAGAAAACTGATCAAAAAATTGCGTTCTATTCTAAAGTGCTTTCAATGCACAAAAGAAAACTCTAGGATTGTTTCAATCCCTGATCTAATCTGAGATACAGGCTAATAGAAACGGCGTTCTGTTTTTGTCTAGTATGCTAAAAGACAAACTAAAATAACTACTCAAGGAGTGCTAACAAATAAGCACAAAAAAAACTTACCACTGATTCAGGTTCCTTCGACGGACCATGTTATTGAGATAATTGCTTTGCTTTCCAAAGCCTAACGTTGACTTCAGAGGACTGTAACTGTATTTGACTGTCCGCTTGAGACCGCAAGAACAACAAGACAAGAAGTAGGCCAAGAGAAAACTACAGCGTATAATTTTAATAACAATCTATTACGACCGTACTATGTGGCCCCAAGACGAACAGTGGATGGGAAGTGTAGCACAAGATTAGTTAAAACACAGCAATGATTACAAGTTGACCAATCACAATACAGACACTCAATATAACACTAAATTAGGGCAACAGACAAATAACCATTAGTGAATTGACAACATGACAGGAACTATGACAGTGAATGTGAAACAGTTTGACATGTGCTGTATGACCGTATGACAATATTAATGTTACTATGGTGATGACAAAGACAATGTGAATTAACAAGTTACCATGACAACAAATATGGTAAATTAGTTTCTACATGCATGTTCATACAAATTGAACATGTTCTTAAAACTAGACAAAAGGCTGTAATGCACAGACATTAACGTTATTAATGTTTTGGTCTGTGACGCAGGCTAGTTCCCAGGAGGCCAGCAGCCCAGCACGAATCCTGATTGTTTGCAATTATTAAGATTGTTTTTTAGGTAAAATTATGGTTTTTATAATTTAGACCTTCAAATTGTTTTGAAATTCATACCACCATTCTTTCACAGTAAGTCAAATTTCAGAAATGTTGGTAACATTTCTTCAAAATGATGAATTATTCGTTCTCAATCTAACATCTTGGTTTCTGAACATTAAAAGATTGTGACACTCTGCTAAGGTTTGGTTGGGCAGATTGATGGGGCAGAGGGATGCGCTAGATAGTAGATCGCTAGAGCACATATATGGAATCAACCTATTATTTAACATGGCATTTTTCAAGTGATATCTTTCAAGCGTTTTAGGCTGTACCGACATACACAAGATCCTACATTGTTATTCGATTGTTAAACATTCTATTTCAAGATCCTTTGCTTCCCTTCTTATGTGCAGGTTGCTGAAATGAAAAATTGTAATCATTGTCTATTCTTTGAAATGAGGCGTCGAACTGACCTATTTATGTGGTAAGTCTCTCAGTTGAAGAAAAATATCTTTTCTTCTTACTTTAAACTCATTTTTATCACATTTACAATATGAATGTCTGATGTTTTGTGTTAATTCATCATATTTCATTTTAGGATGTCAAGCATTCCACATGGACCGTCTGTAAAGTTTGTCGTTGAAAATGGTGAGATTCAATGTCATTATTATTCAAACTCCTCACTATTAAGCTTTTATTGGGCTCTTCCAAAGATATGAGATGTTCCATCCAAAGCGGTTTTACCCTGTACCCCCAGGCACTAGAAGCACATGATTTAGGTCCACGGTTTTGGATAGGCTCCACTTTCAAATTATGTGTGCGATTTTCAACTTTTTAAAAGAAATTTACAAATAATAAAATATTAAATGACTAAAATATTGGGAAACTATATTACACCCACTGCTGTTATTTTAAATGTTGAATCTTTAACTGGTGCAGTATGTTAGTATTTAGTATAGATTATAGGAAGTTTTGAAGCTATTTTATAGGGGTCCTTAAATCAAAGGGGAACCAAGATCTTGAATCCCCATATATTGCAGGACCAAAGATAAGTCCTGGTCACATGGTTTCAATAAATTTTGTACAGAAGAATTTTGGATGGATTAAAAATATATAAAAATGAAATAGTAAGAGTATTGCATAATAATTTATTTGGTAGTTTTGAAGAAATTATGCGAAACAACAGTTACAAAATGTTACAATGGTAGTCATATGTATTGTCATATCTATATGCTAATAATTGTACATAATTGCGAGGGCAGAAGATTGATATCATAATTAACTGATTATATTTATTATAGTTCATACTATGGACGAACTCAAATTGACTGGAAACTGTTTGAAGGGTTCAAGACCTTTACTGTCATTTGATAGCGTAAGTAGAAATATTTAGTTATGTAAGTTTAAACCCTTCATCTGAAATCCTTAACATCACAATAATTTGGCTGAGTTGCTTGGTTGGTGGGAGGTTGGCAGCAAAGTACAACAGCTAGTTGAGCAATAGCACACCTGACACCACCAACCAAGCTCCAGTCACACTGCTAAGTCAGTGGAATTCCTAGATACACTTAACCTTTGTCAACCAAAAAAGCTTGGGAAAGTAAACAATGAACAGCCTACAAATATCAGCAGCACATAAATCAACCACGTCAACAAATACAATAACAACAACATTACAATTGTGTTTATATACAAACTTGACATCATTTGTCTTTGATATAACAGATCATAGGCATACATGCAATCACAGATCAAACAAGCCATCAATACGCATAAACCCTCGTTGACTTTCCTAAACCATTCAGCGGTGCGTTGAAGCAAAGAAAGAGCAGGTATCACCCTGAGCCGCACTGATAACTAGCTTAATCTAGGGGTCCTAGGAAGAAGGAACTGACAGGGTCAATGGTCATGCTGTTACATGTGCTCAATTCAACACTAAGGCAGATTGGTTGTCTATAAGAAGACTCTGTGCCATTTAACAGGAGAGCTTGCACAGGGATTCAAAGATAGTGTTTAACCTCAGTAAAATTTCATTTTACTACAAAAAAAGCATACTTTTATGTATTTATGTTCTGCATATTTAAATTGTCAAATGTCTGATTGAAACAGTGGATGAGCCCAGATGGCAGATCAATCGGTCTTGAGATCTGATCAAATATGATCAACTGTAGTTCAAATCCCCCGAAGGTCAACTCAGCCTTGGCTTTATCTATAAACATCAAATCATCATCATCTTCTGGTGGTGGGTGGAGTGATCCAGAGAAAGTCAGTATGAGTAGAAGCAACGTATCACTGTGCTTAACAATCAAGGCCTATCTGCCTGAAATTTGTCGAGATCAGTCGAAAATGAATGCTGAGATCAGTACAGAGCATTCACAATCATTGTTCTTAGCAAAAAAAAGCCACTCCTCTAGAAGTTGAAGAATGTCAAGGGCGCCTTCAATTCGGCAATACCTTCTCAACTACTTTCTTCTACTTAAATATATGATTGATTAAAATGTTTTCATTTCAATTTAGACGTTTGACGCATCACCCCATTACAAATTGTTGAAAGAAATGTTCACTCAGACGTTTGGTACGCCTCATCGACATCCAAAAATTAAACCGTTCTGCGACAGAGTCATGAACTTCGCCATATTGGATAACAGGATTTGGATAAGGAATTTCCAGGTACAGTGAAACCTGTATATAACAACCAGCTATGAGAGGTAGATAAACTGACCATTAGATGCAGGTGGCCTTTATATGCAGGGTTATTTCAATAGAAATAATTATTTTGGATATTGCAAAAGTGACCACTATAGACAGGTGGCCGCTTTATAGAGGTGGCCGTTACAACAGGTTTGACTGTATTTGTTATTCTTTTAGTTTTTATTGTATTCTCCTTCTTCTCTGAGATGTATGGAATGTGGCTATTAAATATGTATCATTTTATTTTAACGCTGCATCATATCACTCCTTAACAAGAATTGTTGTGTTATTATTTTAGATTGTCAATCAAAGTGACATGTCATTGGCCGAAGTAGGTAAGCAAATGCCGATATTAATTTTTATTCTCAAATCTATTTTCTCAATCTCAACAGAGCATTATTAATACACTTTGATAGTCAAACTTTGTGTGTTGCAAAACGTTGAGCCATTCTTTGGTTGAAATCGGTCGTATGACTCAATCGTATCTGAAGACAACAAGGATATGCTCTCTGTGAACTTCAGGGGTTGGTTTTGCAAACAACAGATAATTAATTAAATTGCTTATATAAATAAAAATGACATTTAAATTTATCTTTGTTGCTTGCAATTATTTTGTTTGAAATCGTTGAATAAAATTTTTCAAAAATATTGTTTGAGAATAATTTACAGGTTATCCTATCCTAAGTTAGGCCAGAAAAGGCAATGATGGTCAAGAGCAAACAAGCCAACAATCAGATAATCCACACCTATGACTCTGAGTTTTTTAATTACGAATTGTAATCTATAAAACATTAAAACTTTGATGCTTGGCTGGTACAAATAATAAAACAGTTTATTTAATTATTGTTTGGATGATGTAAAATTGTTCAATCTGAATAAAGTTTTACCTCTGGCCTTACCATGATGCTAACTTATCCTTCTGTCCATCATTCAATTACCACAAGGGTGCACTCCTTGACATAAGAAAGATCTGTTAAATATGTACAGCAGTACCTTTGAAACAACCAGAATAGGAATTGCAGATAAATCCAGAGGGGACAATTCAAAACCAACTACTGTAGTTTCCACTCAGTACTAAACTTTGTTTTGCTTCTTTGGCTTTTAGGACCTCGCTTTGTCTTGAATGTAATTCGAATCTTCAATGGCAGTTTTGGTGGCTCAACACTTTACGAAAATCCACATTATGTTTCTCCTCATCAGGTAATGAAGTCAACAAGCTTGTTTTATCTATTATTTTATCATTGTATACAATTCTATTGAATATATTAGTTATAATTTCAAGCTTAATTTTTTGTGTCTATATTTTCGTAGCATCGCCGTGATCTCAAAAAGAAAGCATCGTTACGTTACAGACAAAAGGTACAAGAAAGGAAAGATTACGTTACAAGAATGGAAGAACTCACAGCTCCTGTAACGAATGAAATAGATGATGTCTTTCACACCGTCACTCAAGCAGATTTACAAGAAGCTAAATGAAGGAAATGAGGTAAACTACTGTCAAGCAAGCCTTCTCTATTTTTCTCAAGGTGAGCTGTAATTATGAAGTTTATTATCATTTACTCATTTTGGAATATCTGATGATGTCGATAACGGCATTGTGCTTTCCACTAAGTTTTTTAACAACCGAAATGAACATTTAGCATAAATTCAAGCAGTCAATAAAATTTACAGTGTTCAGGTAATATATTTATTAACAAACTGTTATTTTTTGTAATAATACTTGTATACTATTCAATGATAATCACATCAATGTAACAACCTTTAAGAAAAATGATAAAATAATATGAAGATACAGTGCAGTGTAAATCAAGTGAGTGAAAATTATCAAGCTGATTTTCTCATTTTATATTATATGATTTTTGCATGTCAAACTTATTTCTTTTAAACCCATGTGATGTAGTCATGATGTAGTACAGACAGTCACATTTTATAGGAATGTGCCATCCCTCTTTTGCCTCACATTTTTGCTACACAAAGAACATTTGCTAAAGAAAACACGGTCAGACATAGCTGACAAATGATGCTTTAAATAACGTCAAGGCTGAGTTGACCTTCGAGGGATTTGAATTACAGTTGATCATATTTGATCAGATCTAAAGTCCGATTGCACATCCATCCACTGTTCAATGATTTCACTTGCTTATCTATCCACAACAAAGCTTCTCCTCGTCTGACAATGTGGTTCTCAGAAGGCTAAAACCTGTGTGACATCCTCAACCCTTATAATATGATGAGAAAAAATCATTTAGCTACAAACATGGGATGGAAAAAGATCTGGTACGTCTTTGCTACAGAGTGTCGTAATGTAATTAATCATATCTAATTTATTGTTACCATTATGTCGCTATGTATACATATTTTGTTGCTATGAGAAAGCCAATTCAGCAGCTAGCTAATTATTGTATGCAGGGTGATTCAATTTGTGTATTCCAGTTGCTACGAGCTCAAGTTGAATGAAGCTTAGCGTAAATTCACCGATCAATGTCAGTCGTGGCCTCAAATTCCAGTTTCAGCATGGTTTCAGGCACAGAAACAACACGGACGTGACTCGTAGCACGTAGAGCCTGCTCCTATTACATTTTTATGTTTAATCAAAATACCGAAAAAAAATGATAGCAGAGAAGTCAACAATGGTATAAACAGAAGTCAACAACAACAGTTATAATTTCCAGGCAAATCTATTCTATTATTCTGTGTTCCCAAAAACCAAAAAGGAATATTTACATTATATATATATATATATATAAACTATATTAACAGCTAATAAGAAACCACAAAAAAGATATTAAGTATTTCTCTATATTATATAGATTTATTCAAATTATTTCTAATCTGAATTTTTAATTTGTTTTTTTAGCTTACCCCCTAACCTAACTAATAAAAGGGAAATAAATTCATTTACAAAGAAGTTTTTCTATTTTTATACAGTTCGTAATTGATTTTCTAATGTCAGTGCTTGCTTTCAAAATTATTAGTGAATGCATAAATTATTGTTAGGTTGTGAGATTGTTATTAGACAAAGCTCAGAGCTAGTAAGAAAATGAATTTGTTTCGATGAAAGTAATTTGAGTAATGATTCCTAATAAATTATGAACATAAAAAGAATAATATTTCTTTGAAAAACTGATTGCATAGAATTCTTTATCGTTATTTGAAGCACTGTGCGCTGGGAGGCAGGCAATTTGATGAATAGAATGCGCTTAAATAAATATCACCAGCATTTGAGTCGACTTTACAAAATCCATCTCTAATTACCTTTTAAAGGTTACTCCAATAAATATATTTGATCTTGTTATTTCATTAATATCTCAGTTGTGTGAACATATAATGCTTTCACCTTTGAACTCAATCTGACGTGTAAGATTATATGATCTAGAATTGTTCCCGCCATTCGTCAGTTACCAGCACTGAGTAATGAATTGTGTATTTTAATCTACAAAGTATTCTCATGTCAACAATTGGACACGTGAATTTGATTGTCCATCTACAATTAAGCAACCTTCAAGGCATTCTTCGTCCTCTGTAAAATCATCGTCACTTGGCGATGGCTGCCTTGGAATTAGATCCTCTGAATCGTCATCAGTAAAATTATCAGTTTCTGTTGGCCGATAATTTACATTTTCAAAGTCATTCTTTCCGCCCTTGGGACGTACATCATATCTAACAAGTAATTCTTTCTTTGGTCCCCCCTTTGAAGATGGAATCAGAGATTGATCTTGATTAAATACCATTCTGTAACAAAAAGGAAATGAAGATAATGTTAGCGTGATACGGTAAGATACTCTTCATGGCATCAATAAACTCAAGACTGCTAACTTATGAAGACCCTATCAATGCCCTGCACAATATTTGTAATCTACAAATGCTTGTACTGTCAAGCTTTTTTTTATTAATTACGATAATATTATACTATAAACAATAGTACATTCTCAAGTACCAGAATGAACATCATTTTCCAGGCTCAACCTATTGTCAGGGTCCTACAGATCCCGGCAACTAAGTTTCCGCAAGGCTGGCCAAAATTCTGAAGAAACTTGATTTTTTTTATTCTCATGCAGAAATGACAGCATTTCAAGGACCCTTTTCAGGTTAAAAGTTTTTTAAAAAGGTTTTTTCATGAATAATGACGTTTTAAACATCTTTCGGGTCCTGGGCAAGATTTATGTTAACATGTAATAAAAACTATATAATTGGATACTCACCTATTCCCTCTACGTCGATGACGCCGACGTCGATACAAAACTATGACAATAACAGCCACTATCACCAAAGCAGATAAACCAATCGTTAACCAAATAACAAGACCAAAGCGTTTTCCGTTTGATGTTTCGTCTGTTTTACCTCCACCAGATATGGTTTCTCCATTGCCTACATCACAAAATAACCACATTACAAATAATGTACAGACTTATTGCTGAATTTGGCAAAACAAGATAAACATCCTCTACTCACCACACACTGCATCAATTTCATCCTCGCCATTCGGACAATCAGGATGTTTGTCACAAACCCGTTTCATGTCCAAACAGACCGTTACACCCTCTCCAGCACAGGTAAATTGTGTTTGCATGCAAACTGAAAAAAGATCAATTAAAAAGTTGATTTAATTATAGCCTATGTGATTGTCTGGCAGTATTATCAAACCAGTAAGACGTCTAAAACTATAAGTAGTATGTCTGCATCAATTACCTTTGGGTGGGCTGTAAGAAACAGGTTGAGGTGTAGTAGCAATATCTTTGCATGTTTTTTTATTTGACTCCATTACATGACCAGCAGGACAATGACAACTGAATCCAGTCGATGCGACAGAGCTCAACAAACATAAATGACTGCAGCCACCGTTGTTGGTACCGCATGGACTGACAACTAAATCAAATACAAGATACAAGTTGATTAAAGTGACGCTGAATTGCAACTATACAATTATTACTTGACTGTATGTTTGGTTTTTGCCTTACTTTTTTCTTGTGATAATGGATGATAAACTGAAATTCCCATTGGTGCAACAAAGTCCTCATCAAATTGTATCTTTTCTTTTCCATTAAATTTATTCATTTTGAATAGCTTCTTTCCAAGATAATTAGTAACATAAACATAATCTTCAAACACAGCGACTGAGAAAGGGTTTTCCAATCCTGAAGATACAATTTGTAGTCCTGTTCCATCTATATTACACGAGCCAAGAGTACCACGATGTCCGTCAACCCAGAATATCTTATCACTAACGCTATCAACTGTTACACCATTTGGCCATGTTAAATGTGATGAAGAGACAATCACTTTGCGATCAAGTCCATCCATACTGGCTCTTTCAATGCGTGGAGATGTACCCCAATCAGTCCAAAAGATAAATCTACAGTTAACAGTAAACAAAACAAATATAAATTATATTGCAAGTAAACACCTTGGTAAATTATATTAATCATTTCATTCCAGATGACTAGTGGAGGGATAAGTTTGCATGTATCTATTATTAAGAGATGTCTTTGTTGGAAACGTAGACTAAGTAGGTGTGAAAAGTAGAAAGAGTTTAATACAAACATTGATTCTCCTTCAAATTTTAAAGTGCTTTATCTAACTCTGAATGGATGAGATTGTTTCATTTCGTCTGCATTTTCAAGTACATTTAGAAGTGCCACCTGGGTTATATTTCTATGATAAGAATGTCAGCTGCTCATATTTACCGCTTTTTTGGATGAACAGCAATTGCCCTTGGCTTATCATGTCCAGAGCCAATCAATACCATACGATGGGAACCGTCTAAATTGGATACTTCAATACGATCATGCACTGTAAAGAATGAGGACGGATTAGCAAATGATAACACACCATTCTCTTGTTTGCGGCAGCTTTTGTATATTTCAAACATGACTTACTTGAATCCGTCCAGTAAATCTTCTTTCCAATCCAATCAACAGAAAGCCCTTCTGGTTTGCTAAGCTCTCCCCTTGCAACTACCTCAATCTTTCCTGGTTTGGTTACATCAGTCCTTGAAATTGTTTGGTTGACTCTATCAGCCCAGTAGACTGTGTTGCTATGAATGTCAAGATCAATAGCAGACGCATCTCTAATGTTATTTACAACGGTTTTGTAGTGAAATCCTTTTGTGCTGATCCATCGAATATCAAAACGGTTGGAAAACACAAGGAATGCCATGGGGGCTGTTATGAAACAAAACATATATATTTTCAGTCAACGCTCTAACACAATAATCTATTCTCCAAGGCTGATAATATGCCTTATGCTTACCACTTGCAATGCATCGATGCATGTCGGCTTGGAGTGTGTACCCATCTTCACACATACACTTGTATGACCCTTTGCGGTTGATGCATTTTTGACTACATTTTCCTGGTTCAAGGCATTCATTCACATCAATGCATGTCCTGTTGTCTTTATCAAGTTGGAAACCATGTCGGCATGTGCACTTAAATCCAATAATCAAATCTGTACAATTCTGAGCACAGCCACCTTTATTCGTGTGGCATTCGTTGACGTCTGAAAAGGCACATCAGAATTACTCAACAAACTAATCATAAAGAATTCCTGCCAATCAAGTTGTGATTTAATGTTTAACTTACTGCACGATGCAGATTCATCAGTCGCCCCTGGACAATCATTCTGGCCATTACAGACTTGGTCATTGCGAATGCATTTGGTAGCACCAGGACATTGAAAAGTATCACCAGTGCAAAGAATTGGTTGAAGAGTTGCTGCAAAGAAACCAAAACAATTATTATCTCCATAGAAATGCTGTGCTTTGAATGTGCCATCAAAATAACTTAACTTAATAAATAACTTACGACATGATTTCTCATCAGACCCATCTTGACAGTCTTTTTTGCCATCACATTTGTATGAGTTTGATAGACATTGCCCACTTTCGCAAGTAAACTCATTGGTTGTACATGTGACTTTAGCTATTCAATAATATCAAAAACAAACAAATTAAAATTTGATTTCACTTTCTCTGTCACTACGTTGATTGATGATATTGATTGATTGATGTCTTACCGCATAAGGAAACCGATTCATCTTCTCCATTCTTGCAATCAGCCTCTCCGTCGCACAACCACGATCGATGGATACATTGCCTATCGTCGGCAGCAGTACATCGATAATGATTCACTGCACATTTAGCAGGTGCGGTTGGTTTTGGTTTAGTTGTTACTGCTTTTGTTGTTGTTGTTGTTTTATCTGTAGTCTTTTGGACAGATGTTGTTGACGATGGTGATGATGACAGAGGTTTTGTTGTTGCCTTTGGAGTTGCTATGAAACAGACAAACATTTAATTAACGTATGCCAATAAACCTACACTGAATCAAATTCATCATTCAGACATAAGAATTCGAAACTTGAAAATAGTCTGAAACCTAGGATATCTTCATAAATTTCAATGGGAAAGAGTGATAAATAGAGTTTCACAAGGGTAGAAATAGTCTGAAATCCACTAAAAGTCTGAAAATTCTCATGTCTGATCATTGGGTGATAATTACAGATGTTACTCACTTGTGAAACATGACCCCAAGTTCTCATCAGATCCATCGATACAATCTGGTTGGCCATCGCAAATGTAACGTTGAAGGATACAATGTCCGCTGTAGTTACATTTGAATTGAGTACTTGCGCAAGCACTGGGATCTAAAAGGAAGCAAAAACATTTAATTATGTTGAAATGTATTCAAAAATAAAAACAACAAAATAAATAACTGCCAGGAGTAGCACCGAGATCCTTCTCAAGAGGGGGTTGATACTCTTAACGAGAAATCATGTTGAAAATAGATCATTATGTAGTTTACAAACCAGACATCTTCCTAGTCAGTCAACATGATAGCAGTCAAACTCTCCCTGATTTAAGCAAACTATTCTATACACTGTTAAGAATAATACAGCCACACCCAGTTCTTAAATTCAGCCAATCAATCAACTGTCAACTACTAATTCAATGACATAATTTTAATTGAAACCAACCTATTATCCAGTAATAATAGTTGGATGGTAATTAATTTGGAATAAATCTGAGAATCACTTACTGCAATCTTTTTCATCGCTTTGATCCCCACAGTCGTTTTGTCTGTCACATCTCCATGAGTCAGAGATACAACGTCCATTAGCACATCGAAATTCACCAGTTTTACAAGTATTTAGAGCTAAAAACACATAAAATACATTCATAGCTATTAGCAATATGAAAGATATTTAATGACAAAATTGTGTACATTATGACTTGATGAACCTTTGACAGGCGAATACAGGGAGTCTGAAAACAACTTCATGCTCCACTTACATACAGCCTTACTACAACAACAAACATTTACAAAAAGAAGGTTTACAAATTTGAGAATAAATCAAAATATATAAACCAAATTAATCTCTTGACTTAATTAAATTCTATATATAATTATTATAAGTATTGCAATCACTATTAGTAGACTATTTGTAGATTATGATTTGATGAATGGCTTTAAGGTGGTTGTGTCACCTTGAAAAACAGTGCATTGATAAGATCACGTCAAATTATTTGCATTATACAATATTGATGTACATTTGAAAAAACAAAACATCTTTACAGTATTATGCAACATAAGGCAATGCCATATAGACTCTGCATGTAGACTTGTAGATATGTAATGCTTAGATGTTCTCAATGTTAGCATAATAGAGTTTACAAAAACATAATTAAAACTACACACCCTGTAATGATAACAGTGATCTGACTGATTTTAAAAACAGTAATAAAACACTTGATAACAATACTAATTAATTTCAATGTGATAAGCAAGCGTCCGATTACGTGTTGCTCAATCAATCCATTCAACCTCGTTTAGATATTGTAAAATATTTTCTACCCACGTGTCACAAAAAATTAAAAAATCATATAAAAGAATTTCGAAATGTATTATATAAAGTCTTACTGCAATTTGCTTCGTCTGATTTGTCATTACAATCGTTCTGTTGGTCGCAGCGAAATGATTGGTTGATGCAACGCTTTGTAGTTTTACATTGAAATTGCGTAGCTGTACACGTCTGACTTGGTTTCTCTGTACAAGACAAAATAAACAGAACAATCAGAAAATGGACACGAATGAATGAATACTTAAAAACCACAAATATACTTTCGAAATCATATCAAATGATATCAACAGGATTACGCCCCCCTACATGGAGAATACACAGTTGATCTTGTAGTGAAAAACCGACCATGTCAAATAAAGAATGGACAAATGAATGCCGCCGGCATGAGACTTCTTGTACCCTCTAGGCGACATGCCAAAACATATAAACTGCGGTAAATATGATACGATCAAGCCTACTCGTGAAAGTGATATTGTTAATTTCCTTGTTTGTCTGGAATGTACAAATTAACTTACTACAAAATGGATCTTCTGTCGTTGATTCGTCGCTGTTATCTCCACAATCGTCCATGCCATCACATTTCCAACCATTATTAATACATTTACCATTTTTACAACGGAATTGAGTTGTATCGCATCGAGTAGCACCTTAAAAGGGCAAACGAACGAGTTTAAAAATGAAACTTAACACAAACCGTGACAAAATAAGCAAAGCTAATCAAATTATTTTCAATACAAGAAATATTAAAGTAGATTGGATACGTATCATTGCAATTTTGAAATTCAAACTATGACGTTTGAATAACAAATTGAATAGACTCAGCGCTAGCATACAATGAAATAGTAATCGCTTACTAAACAAAACCTATTCTTGTACTCTTCTTAAAAAATTATTGCACCATTGTACAAAACGATCGTTGTAAATCGATTGAAATACTACCCCGTTTCGGTTAAATGGCGCGCGAAATATCTTCTTTTATGATGTCAAAAAGTGCAAAGTCAGAGATTTTAGATCGTATTTTACTCAGAACATTTCAAATTTCAGACCTGATTCCATTCATAAAATCACCTATTATCAGATAAACAGCTGAATCAACCAATCATTGTCTGAGTTATAAATAACCAGCCAATAATAAAGCATCGTGTGTTCAATCCCACAACACGCCTTCGACGCATCCAGCTACAAATTTAAAACACAAATTCAACGTGGAATTTTTTCAAACAAAAGACCCAAACTTCGCTTTTTAAACATTTGATTTTGACAACTATTAGATAAGATTTCAAAAAACAAAACACAAATTTTACACCAAGTAATCTATGTATTGATATATGAGTTAGTTTTAGCGTAAAACATTGCCGGAGGCAACAATTTAAGCAAACAAATTTCACACCGACATTCCTTTCGGTTGTAGCGGCGGCCGCGACTTTGAATGAAAAGTAATTCATAAATTTTAACTTACTACATCCTTGCTCGTCGCTGTTATCCCCACAGTCATCTTCACCGTCACATCTCCAAGGTAAGGGGACACAAACTGAATTGGAACATTCAAAAGTTCCTTCTTCGCAAGCCCCTCCAGCACCTACCAAACAACAAATTGCCGTGAAATATTAGCACAGTATGAATTTGAATGGCCCTAATC
The DNA here is from genome assembly GCA_916610825.1 of Haliclystus octoradiatus. NCBI lineage: Eukaryota > Metazoa > Cnidaria > Staurozoa > Stauromedusae > Haliclystidae > Haliclystus > Haliclystus octoradiatus. The sequence goes on from OU744447.1 coordinate 973,394, forward strand.
ATATTCCAGACAAACAGACAGTATCATTATTAATCACATGCTTAAATAGAAATATAGTTACAATACAAACATTGTTGATTTTCTTGAACAAAAATTACTAATTATGAATCATCACAGAAAATCACAAGAAAAAATATACCTGCAACAAGTTGATTTTCTAGCGCTAAAGACGCCATTATAACCATTAATATCCATGATATACGTTGCATATCGCTACTAAAATAGCAGAGATATTTTACTCTTTGTAACCGTAGACAAGGTTTGAAACTTGAAAAAACAGGCGGAAGAATTTGGTTATGGTAAGAAGAAGTAAGCCTAAAGACACTGTGAATTAAATATGAATAATGTCTTCAAAATTTTCTGAAGGTGTTTGCTGATCTATTCAAATGAGACAAATAACCTCTGCTGATTGGTTAAAAACATCGAACGATCCTATGCATAGTAACACGTGCTAGCAACCAATCATTATGAAGATAAGCTATCAAACTGAACATTCACATTATTTTTCGCATGGGTGTTCGCTGTTTCCCCAGCCGGCAAATTTAGTCGATATGTCTATAGCTGTATTTTAAGACATAAAATGAAACAGCTGTTTTTGTATTAGCGCTATATAACATATTCACTCGCACCCGTCAAAATATTATCAACGGGAAAATTTTTACGTCTAATATATTATTTCACAGAGCGTATTATAATGGCCCAAGATATATAAGTTGGACACTTCAGAAGTCCGATCATCTCTTGCAAAGAGATTGGTATTACACAATTTACTTGGCATGCTTTTCTACCCTCATTGATAAACAGGGTGAATATTGACAGCTGAGCTGTCTTTTTACTGGACCTTTTACTGGTGTAGATCGTAAAACTCTGATCTCGTCGTGTGACCTATACAATTTTATTGTTATGAGAAGCCGCATTTGTTTGTTAAATTTGTTAAGGCGTCATGTACACCATTTATAGGACTTGCCGGTGGTAACACAAAATTACGTTTTATCGAGTAAAAGACCGTGAGATAATTCCTAAATGGATACATACACGAATTCTAGAATTCTACGGCATGTAAATTATCGCTCCTTTTCAGCAACTGTTGACGAACAAATTTTCTAAGGAATCTGAATTTGCTCCGGTTTAGGAACAAATTCCGGCACTCTGGCATCCGTTTGACGGCCTTGCGATATTTACTTATATAGTAAACGCTATATTTCGTATGATCCATTCAAGGATTTGAGCTTAATGAGCTTTTACACTGTCATGCTATATGATATGGAATCGTACGATTCTGGTCAGTGGCCATATTAAGACGTGCTAAATTATTAACAATTTATAACTGTGTAGGCCTAGGTATAGACACTGCAAACAGGAACAGGTCATTTGAGAAGTAAATAAATCACCTGCCCTCGTTTAGAAAGTTAAACTTTAATAGCGGAAATACCGAATCAGGACAATCAGAGTCTACAGAGGCAAGATGTGTGTCTGTCTCAGCGAGAGGAAATTTATTGAAATAAAAAATCATATATTCTGTATCAAGAAAGACATCAATGAAAGCAGAAAGAAATCTGAAAATGTTTCACGTTGAATGATTATACTATTTTCATTTGAAACTTGTCTCAGACAATACACTTGAAAAATGTTTAGTTAATGTAGACAATTGATGTATATACTTATAGGCCAAGAGTAGATGTAGATAGGTTTAGAGACAGCGTACCCTTGTACATAATGTTGAGTTACGTAATTTTGAGGCCTTTTGAAGTCAATTCGAATAGAAATTGCATCGCAATAATTCCTTCATCGACAGACTTAAGATTTGAGAGTATAGCATCATTATCATTTGTAGGCCAGCAAATTAAGCCTATCCTTATACTTGAGAAGTAGAGAAGTAAAATATATGTCATATACATATGCGCAGCTGTGATTGAAGTAGCTATATGGTAAGTTTAATCTTGAATTGTAACAAGTAATTTCCTGTAGGAAGGACCAAGATCAGAAACACCAAAAAAGGCAAGAAAATGACCACAAATGTTAAATTAAATCATCATCATCATCATTTATTCAGGGCCTGGTAAGCCATACTAGGCTTGTTTTCACAGGGCTGATTACAAAATGCATACAATATAATATTTAAGAATAAAATGTTAGTACAGTATTAGGAAATTTTACATTTATAAAAAGTATACAAATTTACATAAGATATATATTATTTAATTAATGTTTTCTTCATGACATCTATCATTTCGAAAACTCATAGTGTCTTCTATAATTTATTTCGTCTGATCGTATATGATGATCCCTAAGTTATATAACTTAAATATCTGATTCAGTGAATATACTAATCAGAGATAAAACTTGAGTTTCTTGTAGCACAATGTGATAATGAAGCACAATTCATACGCTATTTGCCTCAGTTTCACCTGTTAGAACAAACAAAAACATGTTTACGAGTTTAAAATGCCCAGGATAGGATCTCAATAAGCTTGGGAGAAGGCGTGGTCCAAATAACCCTGAATTCGTTAAATCCATGTTTGGACATCTGATGTTATGCTGATGTAAAGAATCTCTTTATACATTTATGCTTGCCAATAGGACAATAGAGACCCAGCCACCTGTCTCGCACAATATTCTATTTGGTGGATATAGGGAAATGTAATAATGGCATATTCGCAGTTGAGTGTTGTTGTTTGTCAATATTCATTTAAACCTTGATTGGCAAATACAGGGAAAACACTAGGCCCCCTTACCACCTTTTAAATATTATATAGTAGAATTATAGCTACGAATAGTTAATTAGGATATACCAGACAATATTCTTTCTCGAGATCTTAAAGCTATAAGTACTGCAAAACAACATGCCATGGTTCCCAAACTTAGCAAAACCCAATGTATACTGCATGACGGCCGTGCGTATGCAGGAGCTTCGAATCTTCCCTATATTTTACAGCCAATCTTTTCATTGACGAATAAAAATACTTACATACAATCATACATTTATCCCTGGGGGTTACTTCCATTGTGCTTCGTTAGGGTCGTTCAAATGGAACTTTTGCAGGATGACCATAAAAATTTTCCACATGATCGAAAAGATACCCCAACTATATTTTTATGAATGACAGATTCAATCGAAACAAATGAAAAAAAGAATTCATAGGCAAAATTTGTTTGTCAAAATGAAAAAATTGGGCAAAAGCGTCAAAAGGATACCTCAAAAAATTTTCATGACTAAGCATACCCTAAAAATTTTTTCTGCATTTTGAAAAAGGTACCCTTTAATATTTGAACGTCCCCGTATACCAAAAGTATGGAAGTTACCCCCTCTGGACATTTATACATATACCATATACATACGACTATTAGTAGAGAACAGAAGTTGATGGAATCATGTAATACTTTATATATATATTACGACATTAATGGATTTTGGGGCTATATAGGCGCTATCTTCATTTTTAATATTTAATTCTTTCTATACTAGTTTTTGATTATCTAAAGTTTACTCCTTTATATTTTATTCTAGTTTTTGGTTGAATCAATTTAACGCCTACTTGTTAGGTACCCTGCATACCTTGTTGTATATTTTTATTTATAGTACAACAGAATGAGATATATATTTATTCAGCAAAAGACAACTACATATAATACAGGCTGTCTATATACAGACTATACAGAGCTAGATGAAGATGTGACATTGGTTGTGTTTTCGTGACATTATTCGGAAGAACTAGATGCACACGCATCTAAAGTGTTTGTGCTGTGTGGTAATTAAGATTATATAAATAGGACTATTATAATTGTTTTTTTTATTTGAGTTTGCAAAATATCTCCGCGTTATCAATCCCAGATATAGAAGAATTGGGGGAACCTCTGGCTGAATATAAAATTAAAAGCAAGGAGTCCTCTATTTATCACGATCCTATCCCGCAGAGGTCTTGCGTAGCACATGTTGACATCAGGCGAAGACTGGAGATAAATGCTGATTTCCACTACATTTATAGATGGAATAATCCACAGCCCAACATTTCATTTTGAATCATCTAAGCTATGCACCAAAGACATCAAAGTGCATTTTGTTTCAAGCACAATCCAACAATTTCACGTTCAATTATCTACTATGCGTCGCTGGTGGTCATATCGAATATTTTCATCCTTCAATGTAATTCTCGGAATTCCTTTACTAATTTCTATAATTGATTACATAGATGTATGGGCACACTTTGCAAACACATGGACTTGATGTAACCATAGTCGTAAGTAAGAAAATATTCTCTTTTAACGGTATAGCATTCTGCAGCGATTATGTACACTGTGCAATTCACATATTTTTTGCATTGCACAATCTTACGTTCGATATCTTTATCGTCTATCGGTTTGATTGTTGATTTTTTTTAATAATTTGCTTACGATAAAATATTAATATAAGTTCAGATTTAGATGCTTATCAATATTAATCAATACGTAAATTTATTTCAATTTGTAAATAAATTTTGAACTGAATAGTCAAAATTATTGTAATTTTAGTTTATGATCTATTATTAATTAATTGTATATAATATATATACACATCTAATATACTAGCTACTATGAATGCATATCGTTGCGAAGAAACTCATTGCGAAGAAACTCATTGCGAAGAACAGTCATTGCGAAGAATTTTCTTCGCAATGATTTTTTTGGCAACGACTGTTCTTCGCAACGACATGTCCCCGCTACTATCACGCATTGTGGAATTTGTGTCAAACGTAGAACGCAGGTCAATGAAATACGCGTTCGCTGCCAGAAGAACTCTTCTATTTAAACTATTACCCTGATTGGAATAATTAAATACGCGTTTCAAGAAGCTTCGTCCAAACTATCTGATGATCATATAAGTATTTTTCAGTTTATTTGCAACCCATTTCGCGTATCGCGTTATTAAAATTAAAAGGTATCATATTATATAACCAGCGTCTTTATCATCATTATCATCATCTTGCAAAGTCTATGAAAGACAGGATTGATGAGTGAGGAATATTTAATAAAATACCACTATGTTAATTCAAGTCTATTTGTCAGGCATCCTGTAAATGTTGGATATACGATAATAAAGTCACAACAAACATCATTATTTTTCAGTACAAGATAAGCTTAGAACTTTTTTCCACGGGACTGTACATAATAAGCAAAAATATAATAACAGTTTATAATCTGTAATAGTAGAAAAGAATTGTTTACAGAGAGAATAGTACATATACATAGATAGATAGATCATATATTTCAAACATATTAAAGGAAGATACAAAATTACAAAAGATAGCATTGAGCCAAATATGACAGTTACTGTACAAAATATTAGGCTAGCTAATTACAATGATAAATATAATATGTTTGGCGTGACTCCTGAAGCACGAGAGCTTGTTTGTTTGGAGTACGTGGTTAAGGCAATTTATTACATAGCATTTTTTAATAAGAATTATTGGTTAACAGTTAAAACTGCTTATAAATTGAATCTATTGGGTTTTTAACAATGATTAAGGTATTATACAAAACAATACAAAAAATAAAATAAAATAAAATAAAAGAGGTAGCAAAAATAGTAAATCAAAAAAGTTTTAAAAATATAAAATATTTCCAATTATATGTAAGCTAATTAATTTCAGCATAATACAAAATATTAAGATAACACCAGGATGTTACAGATACAGTAAAATAAAAGTTAAAATTTGTAGAAATTATATATTTTTTTATTTATGATGAGCACACATAGCAATCATTCACAGTGCACACATTGTAATATTTTTCAATGAGGCTATCTTTCAATTTAGAAAGAAATAGTTTTCTCGAGCAATTGATACTGAAAGTCCAGTTGAAACTGTTCCAAATATACATGTAAGTAAAAATTTAGTAAAATGCGTTATTGATATGCATCTGATCCCGGGCATCTGATTCTGGCACTATCACTAGCAACCATCTTCATCATTCACCTAGCAACCATCTTCATCATTCACCAATTTGCTTGTAGAGTAAAATCTCTTTCTGTTTGACTCCATTTTGCAACGTACATATGCTAAACTAAATTCAGTAAGTTTTTGAATGCTTCACAGAAAGAGGATAAATATAGTTAAAGAAAACCTTCAAAGTTTTTTCACATGAATTTCCTCACATGAATCAATATAGCTAAAGAAAACTTTCAAAGTTTTTACACATTAATTTCCTCGAGGATTTTACTCCTATTTATCAAGATATAAATTCGTTACAACAAATCTCTTGGTAAAGTATTTTAATCTTTAAAATAACACAACAACTGTCCTCTCTCTACGCGTTTGTTTATCCAAACAGCACCACAATAATCAGATTACATGTTGGAATTCTGTTTTTCAAGATTATTAACGAGATGATGTGTCTAATCAGATCAGAAATGTCATGAATTTGTACATCTAAATATTTTTAACTGGATTATCCTCGACAATATAACAGCTGGCTGACTACATTAATTATTTCTATACCATATATGACTTAGATATATGATATAACAAATACAACTATATACAAACATTCTTATGTGTGATCATAAACTACCTGTGTCTACGACCATATACTAAGTTATGTGTGACAGACGGTGTATAAACCAAGCTTATAAATTTACAGCCACACATTTAGATTATTATACCTAATCACAACTACCTGTATGTGTGGCCAAATCAAGAACTGTAACAATAGACGTCGTCTTTACAAACAGCTACAAGCATCTTATGATTTGTGACTACAAACTACCTGTATGTGCGACCCCGTAAAGTTATGTTTTGACGTATACCATGTTTTGCGCTACTTGTTCGTGTCATCGTTGCCTCACGCCATCATGATTTGACGTACATCTACCATATTCATTTTTTACAATTTATATCCCGAGAGATATCTACTTTTAAATTGATATAGAAAGGTTTACTCAAAGATTACGAGTTCAGTCCGTTCCTGAGTTTCACGTAAGGATGCTCTTCAGACGATTTATTCATAATGGCATTTATGCGTGTGAAATTTGACATCTACATATTTCCCGTTGGATTATCTCAACAATAAAACAGCTGGATGACTACATTAATTATCTCTTAAACATATTACAACTACAAACATTCTTATGTCTAACCACAACTACCTGTATGTGTGACCACGTAAAGTTATGTGTTGATGTAGACGATGTTTTGCTTTACTGTCGTGTTATCACTGCCTCAAACCCTGGACATATCTTTTTAAATTGATAAATGGTTGGACTACATACTACTTACATAATTGTATACCTCTTTTCGAGATCTTCAACCAATACCTTATATTGACAAATATTGCTTTCAAAATATTATCTAATTCCAAATACAGTATTAAGCTGCATTACGCACATATGCGCATTTGATTCGTTATGTGACTAATGAATGACTTCTGGCACAGACGAGGGGACGTTTATAACAAGATGGCATCGAAGACGGTTTTCTTAGAGCAGCAAATGTTTGTAAAGCTACCGAGGGGTGATTTTCATTGGCTGTATGGGGACCATAGAATGCGTACTGTAACCGTCGATGTTGGGATGATGTGGATTCATAATTCATGCCTTCATAGAGGGAATTACGCCAGCGCCTCGTATGAAATCTCAAGGGAGTTCCATATCTAAACTGTACATCAAGGTAGTTGGAGAGGATTTTAAGATGATTTTAATTCAGAAGCAAAGACATGCTCACTTTCGTTTTTGTCTATGAACAATCGTAATTAATATGATATAATACTGAGTGGGGATGCCTAGAGTTGCATCCTCCGTGAAAGTGGAGGGCGGGTTTCTCTGATACCTATAATTCTTAGGCCCGTCACTCCACCTATACTCAATTCCGTCAAGGTGTTTTGCGGTCATCAGATACTGTATAGGCATGATGCGATCTCTCTTTCCAATATCCTTGTAGTGTCATCAGAAAGAGGACAAATATTTTTGTTTGTGTCCATGCATGTCATCCAACTTTCACGCATAATCATAATCTAACAGGAAAGTCAACAACCTTCCTAATTTAATATCATGAATGCAATTATATTTTTCGACAAAAAAGTACTTGCAAAATAATTGCATAGTATTCAACTGTCCAAGAGAATATTTGTAACGTAAATTTTATTAATTGCTTGGATAGGATATATACGTTTCGTAGGTGTACATTGAACGTGCTTGAAACACTCCATGCAATATGGAGGCAACAGATGAGAGACACATCTTTGTTTCAAATAGATTCCCCATCACTAAGAGGCTTGCTCTTTGTCAAACGTTATCATTTAATAAAAGAACAATCTATGTATTATGTTGCAATATGTCACATTATGATGTTTGTATGATAAGCTATAGCATGGCTCCATACTTTCTCAACATGAATACGTTGTCATAGCTACTATAAAATGATTGATAAATTTTACGATCGTAAACAGCACTTTGAACGAAATACTTTTCAATTATTCTGTTTAATTTAATATTATTTTGTGTTCCGATGGTACTTGGTGTATCTAATTCAATCTTTATGATTATCAAAATGAATTATACTTCTAACCAATTGCAGAAATTATCTTTTCAGGGGATTATATAATTCTATATTGATTTAAACATTCTCAGGAAATTACTCTTGAAACCAAAGCTTAAACCACACACTTTCACATAAGAATATTTAACATATTATGTCCAAGCGGGTGTCCAAGTATAATAATGATATTTTAATAAGCAATTATGAAAGGGTCACGAGTCGATATAATGAATGAATAGGTTGTTATTCCGGTTTTGGAATACTTCCGATACAAAATTCAGAATACGTTTATAGGTACTTTATGCTATTGGTCAGAAACAAGTACTGGGTCTGATATATATGCATTATGGTATGTCTATATGTGGTTAATATAGTATTTTTAATTGTCATAGATCGAGGCTCTCTTAATTACGGTCTAATGAATCTTCATTCATCCTCTCCCTGGTGATTGCCAGGCAATGCTTTTTTATAACTCAGAGTTTCATGCTTTAAGCAATCATCAGATCGGTAACTTATAACTATATGCTCATTCTGTGCAGGCAGAGTTGGTTGTACAAAACATGAAATCTGTGTGGCATGATTGACCATTGGTTGCTGTAACAATTGACGGTGACCCCATGTTCGGACTGCTCCCGCCGCCGTCGTGTGTGTTTTGCCTGAAAAAGGGGCACTGATACCAATCTCGAGGACTTGGACGATCTCGATCATGAAAACCATTTTAACAATCTCTTTACCACAACATAGCCTTGATAACTAAATTCATTACGATAATTTTATAACATAATCATTCCTCTGCGGCTCCTTAAAATGTTGTTTCATTGTAACTTATACTATAAGTTATATTATGTTTTGTATTTTATTTTTATTCCGGATAAATGAATGCCAGAACAGATAATTGTTTCCAATATTAATTATGTTGAATATTTTAGAAATAATATATTTACATATTCTTGAAATGAAAGTAGAACATCAAGAGTAAAAGTACATTCAATAATTATACATTTAATTTAATTTTTTACAGTTTTTGCAAGCTATAACAACCAAATAATATATTTTACACATTTTATTTTGGTCAATGGTTATTATATTATAATCATGATGTCATTATTGTTACCATAGGCAACGATTATTCATGTTCATTTCGTTTTTACTAACGTGATCGGATTTGGTCGGAACGACGTCATGTTCATTTCGTCTGTAGTGTTATACAATAAGCGAATACTCAGTAAACAATATCCGTATAAAACAATATGTATTAGATATACTTTAGAATTGAAATTATTTAATTTCTATTGTATCAATCTATCATTTTCAGCCTTTCTAGGAACAACTGGACTAGTTGAAATTGCACCAGGAAAGTTCCATGACCTACAGGAGAGCAGATAAATGATATATTATGAAAAATGTCTTTATTATTTTCAGAAAAGAACCAGTTAAGCTACCTATTTGTATTGACTTTCATAAAGTAATCAAAATATTTATTTAATTCAAAGAACAAGTATCGCATGTTTTAACTCCTTCTAGTCTTGTTCATGAACTGCACATCAAAGTTCATGAATGGTTCAAATCTAATAAGAAGGCCATATCTCTTGAATTATTCATGAATTCAAAACTGTTAATATATGAGATATTTTGAAGTAGATTTTATCAACTGATTTGATTTGATTTGATTGTTTATTTTATATAAATTGATAATTAAATTACAGATGTAGCAGTTGTTATATTTAGAAATTTTATATGAAAATAGCAAGTATTGGCAATTTGGCATGACGTTACGTAATAAGAGGCAGCACTTACATAAAGGCCGTTGAATAATTAATGATTTATTTAATTATCATCATCATTATGTATTTAAAGTTGATAGATTGATTTTAAAGTTGTTTTCTGTGGCATATATCCCTATCGTTCCAGATTTAAATTGCGCACCTCTCTGATTATAGTGATTATGTAAACACAGTTTATTTAGTACATCGAAAGTTGTCTGTATATAGGCAGTGTGATGCGTATATATAAGTCAACTTACTCAGTATATTGGCTCTCTCTTCCTGAATAATAAATAGTTGATTGTTTACTTGGAATAGATGATGTCTGCCCAATAAAAGGATCATCAAATCTAGAATAAAAATCAAAATTTTGATTTTTGGTTCTAGCGAAGTCAGCGACCATTATACATGCCATAAACGACCATCTTTCAGGAGGTATACAAGAAGCTGGATTAACATTTTATGTTTATCATTTGCTATCTAAAAGCTTAATTGAGTTGTAGAACAATGAATTAATTTTAAATTTATTTGTTGGATGTGCTTACTCTCAATAATTGTTTTTGAAAACATTTACGTGTTGTCTGCATTGAATTCGATTTACAAGAAACTCAAGAACATTTCTTGTGAATAATTCATACGAATTTTGAAGAACATTTTTACTCTACTCTCTCGCTGAACTATTGTGTAACATTAAAATTGCAACCGTTAATACTCTAAGAAAGTAATAATACACATGGTTATAACCCAGTTGTACTTACTTATCTTTGCTGAGATCTGTAACAGGAGTAAATGTCACGCCATTCAATTGCACTTCTAATGCTGAAGCCTTCACCCATGATCCATTTGAAAATTCACTATTTGATAAACTACAGTTTAAATTGATATCGCTTGGAAGGCAATCAATCTTTTTTCTTCTCGATGGGGTCATGACTTTGATTGATGACTATGAATCAAAAGAAAAAAAAGTGAAAAAACGAAATCAAATTGAATAAAAGAGAAATTAGACAACTGGTAAAAGAGGCGTAATTTTGTGACTTTTTCGTTGCGACATGTTTCAATTTTTGATTGAGGAATTCATATGATAGTACATGACGAAACGTCGCAAAATTACTTTCCTTTTTATTGCTCGTCTTTCTAAATCTAATTTATTGAGCAAAACGTTGATTAAATGTCAGGTTGTCTGTTGTTATATTCTTGTGAAAACACAATACTATTTTAAGCTCGTTTGGGTGGGTGTGAACACGAAGTAACGAACAGGTAGCACGTTTAAAAACGTCAAATATATTTGAAACTGAAATGAGCTGCTTAATTCCTTGTAATCAAAGTTGCATAGATGTTATGAAATACATTTAAAAAACGTCGAGAATAAGACTGTTCGGAATTTGAATATCCATTGTTCTGATGCGGATTCCGAATTTATTTTCTTAGAAATGAACTTGAACAGTAAGGAACAATAAACTGACGATAAACTCCGAATAGGATAAACCGGATCAACAGGTTTATTTGAACGCTGGACTCCAGCATCCCAGCATGCAGCTTTGCTACCACTAAGCTATACCGGTCCACAATTCGGCAATGGAAGCCAAATATAGCCACTGAATATATTCTAAACATTGACCATATATAGGCTAGTGCCAACCTCCCAAGAAGCACACGGTACATTTTAAATGCATTCATTTCCATTCACATTATGTTTAATGCGCCTTTAGCCACAGTCTTGTAGGAAAAGGAATTAGGATGTTTAGATTTTGTGAAGTCAATAATATATCTTGATATAAAGGAATCTTCATGGTATTATTTTACCGAAGATTAATAATTATGTCCAGTCAAGTCCCATAAACGGTCACCTCTAATAAAATGGTCACAATAATAATGGCCAAATATATCTGTTAGCGGTGGCTATTATTTACAGGTAGCACTGACTATGTACAATGTCGCTGAATTGATAAAAAGGGTTTTAATGTCGATGAATGAGACCAACACACAAATTCACGACCGATATAGGACATGAAACAGACAACAATTGCAATTTGAAGATACTCAAAACAATTATTAATTTAACATCATATATACCAAGCTGAGTCGTTTGACAGTCTCTGTCCTTAAGAACTCCCACCAGTGTAGTTTTTCACAGCCACTTGAAGTACGACTCGATCTAGAACTAGATAGCCTTTTCCTCTCGACATGTTCAACGTTCATCACTTTTTTTGTAACCATAGAATTCTTCATACTTTTTAAAACTAAAATGTTGTATAAATAATAAATATTAAAACGGTAAGTCGAATTCATATTACTTCTGTAAATGTTTTATAATTTCAAAAGATGATCCAACCTTCTTCATCAAGACGAATATCCTCAAGAAAATCGAGCACTTCGCTTGCACCATACTGTTGTAAAATATCAGCTAAATTGTCCTGCAATTTGTCAAAATAATTTGCATGTATAAAAGAATTTGAAATGAGTATTGGCAAGGTTTTGAGTAGGTGTGTCACTCTATATATGAAGGGATGAGGGTCCAGCACTCTCAGGAGAATACGTTATATCAATCACTGCCTCATAAGACAAGAATATTGACACTAATGAAACACTCCTTTAGGAGATACCAACAATACCTTTTGCTACATGTTATATACTTTATACGGCACATTTTGAAAGGCGATTTTTAAATTTGCTTTAATTCTAGCAAATATATCGGATAACGTTTTCTTAATGAGCTTGATGTGAAACTAAAAGAGGCTGAGACTTTCATTTCGAGGGAAGTGATGTCAATCATATTCTTATAACTTGAATAAACCAAATCCGACTACATGAACATGCATTAAAAAGTGATATCATGCTATATTGTGTTACTAGATTGTATAAACATTGGTTATACGCAAGAGTGTATTTGCAGCTTTGACTATTCGTAATGCAAAACAGTGAAACCTTTATACAGCGACCAACTGTATATAATGACCACTTCAGTAATATTCAAAAGCATTAATCTATAATCTCCTTCTGAGTTTCCCAAATCCATTGTTCTCCAGGGTGACAAACCAATAACATTCATTTTACTTGAAAACATATTTTATCCCCTGGATCTTTCCATGGGAAACATAAGTCAAAATACCGCAGAAAAACACCGAGGGAGTTATTCAATCAACCTGGCAACAATGTTTAAAAAAAAACACCGAGGGAGTTATTCAATTAACCTGGCAACAATATTTAAAAATCACACCTTTTATAGTGGTCAATCATTTACTAACTGGTATAGGTGGCTGTTATAATTATACATGTTTCATGTAACAGACTATAGTTTTGCCAATCTTTATATTACAGGCAATGCATGTACCGTTAAATCGCCGAGATTCTAGCCTGCGTCCAGACTAAAACGTTTCCTTAAATCCTGCGTCCAGACAGATTAAAACTTAAACACTTTCCTTCAGAGACGTTTTAGTCTGGACGCAGACTACTAAGATGCCAGCGGATCGGTTTATTACTTTTGATTTACTTACGCATTGGCAGCAAAACCATCCGGCTTCATCGATTCTTTTGAACCTTCGAATTTCATCTGGTGTTTTTAATTGTCCCATGACTACGAGACACCCTTCGTGGAAAGATTGCAAACACATATCACATTGACGCGTTTCTTGTGGGCTGTACACTGAGCAAATGTAACAGCATTCACTAGGCTCAAACTGTTGATACATTAAAAATATGTCACGTGTCATTCATTAATATATTATAAAGAGTAACCAATCAGCAACAAGAATATCATCATTATCATAATTTATTCATAGATATCTGATATTAAAGATGATAACAGTATTTTGAGACACTTTATTCACAGGACTGACGTTATCTCGTTCCTTGTTATAATGAATTCTGACAGATATATTCGGGCGATAAGTAGCCAAGGTGATTTACGTAAAGAAAGTACAAGGGTGTAAGTGACGTCCTAACGACGTCACATTTAAGTTCTAATTATTGCGTCTCGTTAATTAAGCCATCAAAAGTGGAGTATATAAAATACTTTACGTGTGTATCAACGTTACTATTCGCACGCATCAAATCAATTTTGGTGAAATGCTTACGTTTCAAATACAATGCACTAAATTAGCTGTGCCATGCATATGATATTGCTGCGCTTCGGAAAATATTTTACCTATCAGAATTCTTCTAAGATATGTTTGACAAGTAAGAAATTATAATTATTGACAAAATGATGCACAGAAAATAAAAATCGCAGGCAGGCTCTAATCATGGTCAAACATAATAATACGATTCGGGTTGTGTTAATTTAAGAAGTTCTTCGTAAACAGTCTATGCACAAATCCCCTCCTACAAACGCACAACAAGCAATGGAGAATTAAGAAGGTCTAAGAAGTACAAAGGCCATATTCTTCGACGCTACAATATATACCACAAAAACGCAAATTGTGAATTCCAATACGATTTTCAAAGGAAATAGAGCTCTAACGGTGTTAGGACGTTTGAAACTAGGACTAGTTAATTAGACTTTTGATTTAAACAGACGATAACAGAAGCTAACATAATATTATAACAATGAAATATAATGTGAAGCTTTCTTGATGATAGAAATGTTTCTTTTCAATGTCAATATTACCGTTCATATTATAAATGATGATTTTAGAGGGAGCAGGAAGCTGATGATATCTTGGCCCTCGATTTATGTATTGGATGTTTCTTCATGTCTGTCCTCGTTTCTATTCAGGCAAACTTTAGGAGACCACCAGGGAAGGGGGCACATTATAGGATGTATTGATTAAGAAATTTGGCTGAATCAGCTTTTATTGTAGCTAATGAGACAGATGGATATAGCCATTTGTCAGGAATAAAATTGTATTAAATTAGGAAATCAAATTTCCATTTAAATAAAGCCTACAGACGCTTTATGGATGATCAAGTAAAAATATACTATTTAAATATTGAACAAAATTTCAAAACTTCCTGCAGTTTGGCGATTCACTCAGTAACAAATAATTCAAGTTCAATTTCATGCAAAATTATCAAAGCCAGTTATTGTTTTTGCTTCTCATATCATGGTTAAATTATGTAATATAACGTTTAATTGTTTTGGAACATTCTGAAATACAAGATACTGTTTCCAAGTGATGCGACCGATTTCCAAAAGGAGTTGTAGTTATGGCAACAGTCGAGCTAGAAGCAGATGAAAATGCGTTACTGGAAGTAAGTATTCAAAATTATTTATATAATTTAATACAATTCTACTAATTTATTAAATTATATGCATAACACGCTTTCATTATTATTTAATTTGAATGTTTAGTTTTATCTACAAATATGTGTTACCATAGCTACTATATGCGATATATATGTTAGTTATATTATATAAACAATATTATTACACGTTGAATTTATATCATGTGTATGTTATCATTTAGACAGATATAAAAATTTAATTCTTGTATTTACAGGCAAATATTATAATAATAAATTACAAAATCCAGTACCATTTATTAATCATGTCACAATGAGAATCGATGCTATATTCTTAATTAATTTTACGTAAGCTTCAACAAGCAGATTCGATAATCAGACAGATTTTTACTCGAGCAATGCGTAATGAAAGACATATACTAACTTCTATTACAATCTAACGTAAATTAATGCATCTTACTATGTTTACTTTGACTAAGTCAACATATCATTGTATTATACAGCATTGAGCATTATCGCATCTGCCCATTGATAATTATATCTTATACTAACCTCGTGTTGCACCAACTCTTTGAGCTTACCAAGTTCAAATGCATCAAGCTCTTTTCCATTGACACTGTTATTCATATGGGTGTGAATGATAAATTGTTGCAGATAATGAGGCAATTGCGTCCATGTAAATTCACAATTATTCAATCCGCGTGCTTCTATTTTCAAACGATTTGTATCTGATAATTTTCCATCTTGTTTTGTAGATAATGGAGTTCGATGGTTCCTCTTTTCTAACATCGGTGAACAAACTTTACGAATTGATAAATTTGAACCCATACTTTAAAAATCAGCAAATAAACAAAATCCAAACACTAAACTATCATGATTTACATATCTTTGTCATTTCTAAATGTTTTAATTTATTATTATTTTGAATGCGATGTGTGAGGCAAATATATCCGTATAGTTACAGTCCAGTCCAGTTATCCAGCCGCTTCATTTACAGTCAAGAGAAACAGTGTAATATATTATCAAGCAAAAGTCAGCGTTTAAAAAAGTTGTTTTGAAAGCGTGTAAATCAAATACTGGTTTTATAAATTAGACAATCCTTTGTAATAAAATATATTGCTTTGTTATATATATTTAAATGATTCCAGTGAGGAAGACGGCAATATTTATCTACTCGTGATGTATATACTTTCTTTGTTGAATACTTGAATGCGATTGTTACTTTAATTAATGCCTTTTGTTTCAACTGATAATGCCAACCTTTGACTATATTTTGACATGATATAAAAGTCGACAGTTGAAATAATCCCAATCTTCGTAATTTTTATAAAAAAGTTATAATTACGTCATCATTCTGTTAATTCGATACATCCAATATAACCACGCATTAACAATTTTGCCACAACATGACATTTTTAAATTTAGATAAATAATATGATGGATTGTTCCTTTTGGCCAGCTGTTTATATGTCGGATAGTCGGATATCTTATATACATGCTGCATGGTGCTGTTTTTTTGTGGCCACTCAAATTGGATCACAGATCTTCCTAAAATATAATAATAAGTTATTCCATAGATCACATGCATAGATTCAGCTGCAATTTATCAACTAATATCTGTTGTATTATGAACCGAGATAATTACGCATACCATAATGTAATTACTTCTCTAAGCTATGATTAAAAAGCAAGACCTATATAGAGATTAATTAAATGTCATGGGGGTATTTATTTATATTGTGTATACAGTCTATTTTTTTTATAGAATCCTACAAAATACTATTCATCAAACGGAATACGCGCATTCAGTAGGCATGCAAATATATGACACGACATAAAACTGTTGGGCCGCATAAATAAAACTGTACTTATGTACCGTATATATGTTAACTTTCATAAACAGTGTATTATAGTATGTTACATTAAAGTAATAAAAACCATTTGTTTTTATGTGTAAATGGAATGTCCTCTACAAAAATAGAGTTGTTTCATCCTAATACTCCCACGCTTCATATAATCATTCGCATCTATGTGAATCTATTACGCCACACCCCACTATTGCATGCAAGCAGCTTGTTGGCCTTGTATAATTATTTCATATGATCACGCAGTCGCTAAGTTGCTATGACAATTCATGTTAGGCTCAGGGCTAACTTTGGGTAACTCATACCAGAACCATCTATTTATAAGAGTTGAAACATGCAGCTTTTGGGGAGGCTCGAAAATTGCCATTTTCGTCCTGTTGAAAATGAGGTTTTGAAAATGATGTTTTTCGAATTCATAATTTGATTTTCGTGCGCTTTGTCCAAGTTTTGCGAGCCTTGGTTTGACGGGACCATGATCTTGAATATCATCGTTAAATCAGCTTTTACTCGTCTTAATTCCAATATGATTCTAGCTGAAGAGTCTGAAAGGGACGAGGGAGGACGAGCGTAACTCTCATTAGTAAGTCTAGTAAAAATGCATTCGTTTACAAACTCTCCTAGTATAGCAACGCTGGACATTTTCTATTAAATTAATATCTTTGTGCAGCCATGGGTTCCATGTTGGAGATGCTGATTCAAAAAGAGGTCTGACGTAAACTTTGTAAGCACAAATCAGAATGCCAATTTGATTAGAAAGGAAACATTTAAAAATTAGAAATGATCGTGAATTTGCTTTTGCAGCTATCATAGAGCAATGAGATGATGGTTTGAGGTCTGGGGTTAAAAAAATACAATGTTACGAACAGTTCGTTGGCATTGGCAACATCGGCAATATCTTTGTTTCCAATAAAGTAGTCTATTGAGATATCTTCAGATATCTTCAGATTACCTGTGGAAAATGTGGAACACTTATCACAGCCAATTCCCCATTGCCAAGTCTCAATTGTGAAAATTTTTTAGAGTAAATCCTGAACTCCCAGACTATCACATATGTCATTTCGAGAGAGAAATCACATTTAGCGCTTTCCATATCTTAGGTAAGTATTAAGCAAGAGCCTCTATCTCGTATTCCGATCCATGATACTGGGGGTCGTTGCACTTGCATGAAAAGGAGAATGGAACAAATGTTAGCATTGGTATCTTCAACTACTTGATAATTGAAGTCAGGTTAGTGAGACCATCCTCATCAGTTAAAACGCTGGTAAAATAATCATTGATAAGATTAGCCTTTTGTTATCATCAGCTGTGCAGATGGTTCCATCATCAGTTTGAATTTGAATTAGTGGGACAGAAGGACGAGAGTGCATCTTCTTATTGACAATCAATAGAAACTGGAGAGAGAGAGAGGCATCATCTACAATGGCATTAAATCAATAGAAACTGGAGAGAGAGAGAGAGGCATCATCTACAACGGCAATAAATCAATAGAAACTGGAGAGAGAGAGGCATCATCTACAACGGCATTTTCTTTAGAAATTTTAAGAACTTTTCTACTGCCATATTATACTCTCGTGACAATTTCTTGAAGATATTTTTTTGTTTTTCTGAAGTTTGTTATTCCTATAAGCAATTCTTTTGGTCACGCAATTCCATTTTGGATGGCCACGCCTTCAAAAATATCGACAGGATTGGAGATTCGGGAATTATTATGACATCGATTTAAATGCATTTCCTCACTGTTTCACAACACGTGATTCTTCGATTTAATCTTCTCATTAAAAGCCTATCAAATATTATACGATTATACGTTAGACCAATCCGGCTTGGAATCATCATCTCTTGTTTGGAATCCGTCACTATCAAAAGACATTTTTAAAAATTCATAGAAATCCGTACTGAGAAGATTTATTCGTTTTATTTATTACATTAAAAAGCAAGATCCACCCAGATACGTCTTACAGCCTGATTGAATACATAAACCTTTTTGGCTCATGAAGCCGTTGCCCGGGGGGGGGGGTAACTTCTATTGCGCTTCGACGGGGGTCGTTCAAATGGAACTTTAGCATGATGACCATAAAAATTTTCTCCATGATGAAAAAGAAACCCCAAATATATTTATATGGATGACAGATTCAACCAAAAAAATGAAAATCATTTTTTTTCTTAGGCAAACATTTGATTTGCAAAATGAAAAAATTGCAAAGGCATCAAAAGGATACCTCAAAAAATTTGCATGACTAAGCATACCCTAAATACTTTTTCTAGATTTTGGAAAAGGTACCCTTTAATATTTGAACGTCCCCGTATACCAAAAGTATGGAAGTTACCCCCTGGGAGCCGTTGAATACAGCGATAACGGCATTTTCAATTTCTTGTTGCAGAATTTTGTCATCCAAAGGTTTTCTACCAAGAACAAAAACTCGACACATAGACGGATTTACCAATTATATATTTAGCGCATGGTTGTTTTACTTTGCACTAAAGCAAGTTCAACATTTCTTCAAAGAAGCATGTTTGAGTCCGGTCGGAACACTGAATCGGAGTTTAAATTTAGATGGAGTATTTCCGGTTACGGTTTCATCCGTTTTCTATATTGTTTTCTCCAACAAGAGGCTATGACAACATACCGGGATAAAGTTTGCAAATGACAAGAAATGTGAACTACTAATTATAAATTTGGACGGTGTTTGTTTCACGTTTGGAGCCATAAATAGTAGCCCAGTAATTTAAACTAGTCTCAAAATGTCATATGATCTTTTCAATGCTAGAGAACAAGGCTTAGTAAGAAATCATTCGCTGCAGAAGTATGTTACGTGGAAGAGAGTCATGACAATTGAAGTGAGCGATAAGAAAAGTATGGAACATCATCATCTTGGTGGGGTGAATTATTTAGATATGGAGCAAGAAGAACATCGTTAGTAAGATAAAAAAACCCTCATTAATCATTTAATTTTATGTGTATAAGAAAGATCATGCTAAAAATTCAGACTATCTTCTATTCAATATTTAGAGGGATCCCGTATTTAGACAGTTAGACTAAGTTGTGATCCACAGCCACAGATCCAGTCTGCAGAATATGGCAAAGCCGCCGCCGTCCGGCCGTGCCCGAAAAATTTTTTCAAATTCTCTCCGGGAGCCCTATTACTACTATTTATCTGTAGAATATTGCTTTTCCGCTCGCAGGGAAGGCAGATATCCGTTAAAGCGCCCATATATCATCAAGTAGATATTGTCATTTTTACCATGAAGAGAATGTATATTAACTTGGTAGTGGATTTTTTCATGTTCGTAAAAGTCGATGATAGTTTGTGTGAGTATTTTAGAGCGGTATATTTTTGTTGACAATTGAATCCTTGTACTTGAAACACCAGATATTTACTCCAATATCACGTCCCGTCAAGTCAAAATTCATCGTACACATTCCAGGTTTCGGCTATCTGTACGCCAACTTAAAAAAATAATCTACTATCCAATTTGTGGATCTACGCTGGATATATCTGTCATCCAGTCTGCAATTTAGTATGGCAAGGCCGCCCTTGAGATTGTTATTAATTACGATAAAAAACAATCACAATCTCTGCAGTCGGGTCATGTGGTCATGTATAACATACATTGATTCCAGTATAGGGCCCCCTCTATAGCTCTGATGCATTTCTGGTCCTGGCTGCTTGGGCTGCCTTGAAATCAGTCAGTGATGTTTTGGTGGGAGAACGCGGGGAACGCCGTTCCCCCACAACTTTCCCCGGGGGAAGAGCGTTCCCTCACTTTTTCATTTGAAGTGAAGTTTTATATGTTCCGAGTAATACTATCATCAGGGATGTTAAAGTTACTTTTTAAAAGTAGCTAGTTACAGTTAGGCCTACCGTTACTTGGGCGAGAAAGTAACTAGTTACTATCAGACATTACTTTTCAGAAAAAGTAACAATTACAAGTTACAAGTTACTTTTAATTCGAAAGTAACTAGTTACAGTTACTTTCCCGTTACTTTTTCTAAATAAGTCCAAAAATATCCAACAGAAGCAATGAGACATATATGAAGTATTCAAATAATGTTTCTGTATTTTAATTTGTTAATTAATCAAATGTTTTTGTTGACAATATAAATACGAAAACAGACACCCGACGGCTATTTCACAGCGACGTCTTTTGCGTGTTTGAATGGTCTAGGCGATCCCCCTAATTTCCATAACAAAGAAAATCTCAAGTTATGCGCCATTAGTTCTATTTCAGGCTTGGTTGCTATGACAATTAATTGATCGAACAGACATATCAGACATGAAACGTTCGTTGAATCACTTGAATATATCATAAACTCGGACAAACAGATTGTATAACAGAATGTTACTTCCCTGAATGTAATTTTCTTGTTTGACATCCAAATTTATAACAGGATTTCCTGCAGCTGTTGGGAACTTTTTGTCTGTGTTTTTATTGTTCTTGGATGGTAACAATGAGAACAAAAGATTTTGACTAATTAAAACACAATAGCGATCGAGAAGCTGCTAACTTTCAGCACTCTTTTGTGAAAAAAGTAACGGAAGAAAGCGAAAATGCAGTGAAAAAGTAACGAGTAATCGTTACTTTATTTTTAATCCTAAATGTAACCAGTTACAAGTAGAAGTTACTTTTACAGAAAAGTAACTAGTTACAAGTAGAAGTTACTAAAAAGTAACGATTACAAGTAACGTCGTTACTTTTGTAATCGTTACTAACATCCCTGACTATCATCAATATTATCACAACATGGTTTCGCTCTAATCATCGACCAGCAAATGATGCTATAGTGAAAGCAAAGTTAGATGCAAGAGCAGACGGAGATGCTTCACCTCAACAAATGATGTGGAATGTGTCATAATAAATATATCTATTACAGGTGCCTGTGTCATTT
The DNA here is from genome assembly GCA_916610825.1 of Haliclystus octoradiatus. NCBI lineage: Eukaryota > Metazoa > Cnidaria > Staurozoa > Stauromedusae > Haliclystidae > Haliclystus > Haliclystus octoradiatus. The sequence continues at coordinate 995,598 of OU744447.1, forward strand.
AGTAAGATACTAAATTTTAATAAATATAACTTTCTAGTTAACTCCATTTTTTAACAAGGAAATAATTAAATGACCCAATATAGATTATACTGAATTGGTCTCTTGAAATGCGTAGCGCATAGAGCTCTTAAAAGATTATAATCTTTGAAATTTTTACGGGGGCATGCCTCCGACCCCTAAAAGGAGGGGCCTATGGCTCCTATAAGGATTGTGCCTTGTGAATTATGGATTCCCCCACAATTTTTTTTCAGAAAACCTCACTGACTTCAGTTCAGGCTTATATTGAATCTAGCTGATTAACCAAGATAAAACAACTAAGATCCCCAGTAGGCCTATGCAGATTACAAAAATGGTTATAAAGTAAATTCTGGCTCAATACAGGATTGATTCTCTTTTCGTCTATCTATAAAGCTTGTTTGTTACTTTGATGTTTCAGCCTTCTTAGTGCCGGCTCACGTGGATCAATCGTCATCTACGATACAGAAAACGTTTTGAATGAAGATCCATTCGAATGCACTTCCGTTGCTGTTATTGATAGGTCAGAAAATTGAAACAACTTATTAATCATAGTCATTATTGGTATTAATGCCAAATATTGTTTAATGTTAACTTTTTGGTTCCACACTCTCTGAAAAGACACATTACTCTTACCGGCTTCTGGTCAGTAAACATGAAAAACAAATGAACAAATAGAATTTTTTTTTGAAAATTTGTAATTATTTTACGAGATATTGAGACTACAAGTTCGCATAAATATTGAAGTCAAACAAAATTTTTGACGGCACAAATTACTCTATAAATTGTTTGAGTATGAGTAGCCTCATTTCATCCTGCCTTTATTATCAAGCGGCGTTTCAGAGAAGACCTAATAAAATTGAAGGTTAAAGACTGTACCATAAAGCAAAAATATGATGTGCCCCATCACGGCTCTCCTGGGTGTCACGTGAAGTTTTACCAGATGCATTGATTGGTGAATAAAACACTAAAAATGCAAACAAACTTGCTTGGATCATTGAAGAGGCAAAATGACCGGCAACCGCTGCGAGCACAAGTTGAAGTTATGCTTAGCGCAATTCAACCGTCTCGCTTTGAAACAATTGTTATACGCAGGCCTAACTTGTAATAAAATTCATGTTAACAATGAACATTGTGTTATAAACAATAAGCATGCACGTGATCCTAAGTGTGTAGCGCCTGCCGGTCATTTTTGCTCCTTTAAAGTTGATATTTCAGGGTTTTTTTATTTTTTTATTTTGTCATTTTGTTATTATTTAATGATTTATTGAGAGAGAAATGACATTTTGAATAAGAGAAAATGTTCTTTATTGACTATATTGGAGAATTAATCTTTATTTTAAGAAATTTTGTTCATTTTGATTATACTTCCAATTTTCCATCGATGAAGATCGCTCTTTGAAAATATGATATTTTCTGCTTTTGTCGAATGGTATCCGGATTGTAATCTTAATCTTAAGATTCAATTTTCATTTTAGAGATTGTCAACATGGCCATAAGTTCAGTATCAGTGCTGTCCAGTGGTATCCGCATGATAATGGTATGTTTGTTACGTCATCATGCGATGGTCTTGTCAAAGTATGGGATGCAAATGAATTGAAGGTGATCTCTACGATGGACAAAAAACTTTATTTAGTTTATATAATTCTTAGTGTTGAATTTCACTGATCTTTTTCACAGTTGATTATATGTTTTTGTTTGCAGAGTTTTTGACAGACATGATGAATTTTGTTCATTAAATATAATAATAATCATGTTTTATCTCTATTATTCTGAAATAAAACTTTTTTTTTAATATTCATTTATTTTATTAAGTTATACAAGCTGCATACTTTATTTATGAATTATTTATTTCATTACTCCAATCAATTATGATGTGATGATTATTACCAAGGAACTAATATGTTCTTTTCACGCATTTATTAACCCATGAAGCATCAGCGAAGTTCAAATTTGTAGAAATATGATAGTATTATATGCATAGTACCTATAACGTCTTTTCTATACTGAATCCCCTGACGACAGAGTTAATATTTGTTTGTTGCGTTATTTAAGGTAGCAGAAGAGTTCAAATTTGAAGGTGTTGTTTATCATCATCGAATGTCAACTGCTGCAACTAAACACTGTTTGATAGCTGGTATGGTTTCTATTACTCACTACAGTTACGCATATATGTTTCATATCATAATACCGTTACCCCAGTCTTCATTTATTGTTCTAATTTGTCTGTGCCTTGGCACAGGAAGTCATGTACATAATTGAATTCATATTGGATAAATATTTGGCAATTTTGTTACCCACATACATGAGTATTTGTAATGCTTTTGTAACATGTATAGTATACAATTAGGCATGTATATAATAGTTTCTTTTGCAGTACCCCTGCAAAAAACAGTTCAGGAGTTCATGAACGGTTCATGAACAGTTCATGAACAGTTCATGAATGTTAAATGGCCCCAAATTTTCATGAACTGTCTGTGATGGTTCATGAACTGTTCATGAACTTCTGAACTGTTTTTTGCAGGGGTATCTTTTCATAGTGTTTTGTAACATGAATTGTCAATTTACATATGTCAGCCATGCCTGATTATGATTTGTGACATTCTTTGTGTAGCGAAAATGTTAGACAAAAGAGGGACGGCACATTCGTTTAATGTGACCGTCTATACTACTACTACTACACTTTATAATAACCAACGAAAATAGAGGTAGATAAATTGGTCACTATATGCAGGTGAATTATATATGCAAGGTTGATTCAATAGAAAATATTATTTTAGCCATTGCTAGGGTGACCCCTATAGACATGTGGATGATGTATAGAGGTGACCATTACAACAGGTTCTGCTGTGTTAGAGTAAGTTGGAATAGTTCACATGTGTTTAGTGTATATGCTCAGTCAAAAGATAGACATAATAAGTTCTTGCTACCACCAGGTTATATCAACTCTTGAGTAGCGTTATCAATTTTATATGCTGCTATGCTTTCTCTTCTTAGTCGGGAGTGATGATCCAAAAGTAACATTATGTGACATCCGTTGTGGTGCATCGACTCACATCTTAAGAGGTATGTATGTATTTGAGTTGGGTTTCTCATATTTATTAGTCGTTGGAGTGTATATGTTTTAATTGCATTGTAAAACGTTATTTTTTTATAGGTCACACTAAAGAAGTCCTATCACTTGCATGGTCGCCTAGGAATCAATATATCTTGGTAACAGGAAGGTTTGTTCATTGAGATTTAAAATAGTAGCATCACTCTTTTCTTGACTCAAAAGCCTCACAAATAAATGGAGATGTAAATATTTAGTTGTTTGCTTGAGTGAACAAAGTAAAGGCAAATAATACTTTTTCGTTTTTATGTGTGTTCAAAAAAACAAATAAATAAATCGCACAACCATTGAAGTCTAATACAAGCCAATCAAAACTAACTTTTACACATCAAAATATGAAGAAAAAATTGATTGTGAGAATTAAATTGTAAGTTGTCATCATCATCATTTATCCAGAAAACCTTCAAGTTACATATAACTTTTCTCCAAAGGACTGATTGATGGATGGACTGTTTAGCCTACTACATTGATACCTGTGTTATATAAATCCATTCTGTGTGGATTCAAATACATATACTATTTTGGAAATTGCTAGAATATGGACATTATATAGATAGGTGGCAACAAATGTGGCAAAGCAAATAGCAATGTGTAGCAAATATGTAAGGCGTAAGAGGGACGGCATATGAGATTGTCGAGAGTCTTTGATAATAAGCTTTTGGGTCTTCAAGCATGAAAGAGAAAAATAGAAAAATAATTTGACTTCAAACACACACAGCATTGAGCAGTATACAAGGAATGTCTAATTTAGTATGATAACTCATGGGTAATATTGAACCGCTCAACAAGGCAAGATATGAGATTGTCGAGAGTCTTTGATAATAAGCTTTTGGGCTGCCGCAGACAAAATCACACAGCGTTTGTATATTTTATTTTATTTCAAAATGAAATTGATATGGAAAATCCACAAAATTAACCACAAACAGTATCAATAAAGAATATTTAATTTTACGGGCTGATAGATTTAAATAAAATGAAATCCACAACATTAACCACGGCCCAATTAGCATCAATAAAGAATATCTGATTAATGGGATGGTGAGTGTAAACTTAGATAATATGCTTGTGGTCCACAAGTTGTGTATGTTGTAGCCAAATTTGTTCAGAGTGTGTATCTTTATAAACCTCAAAAGGTGTCATACGATCGAATCCCATGTGATAATGTACCGCTTAGTATTTGGCCAGGTATTATAAGAGCCAAACATCTGCTCTGTGATTGGCCATGTAGTTTGTTCCTGCTTCAGCCATTTTGAACGCATCACTTTGCATTCTAAAATTTTAATAGTCCCTCATCGTAGCGTCCAAGTGGAGTTGAGGGCCGTTATGAAATGAATCATCATCATCGTATCACGCTTCTCCGTCCCAGGACACTGTACGGTCAGCAATCGTCCGCCATGTTTTTCTTTCTTCAGTTATTGCTTTCGTTTATATTGAATATAGTTTACGTTTAAATGCTTTTTCAGGATTTATATTAGTTTTTATGTTCATTTATAAGCTATGATGATTTACTCTGCCTCTATTGATTTTATCTCACGTTGAGTTTTGTTTTTTGATATTTTTAGTGCAGACAATAAAATCAAGATGTGGGATATTAGATCTGCAAAATCAAATCTTTTAACTTTTGATCAACACAATGGAAAATCAATAGGAACGACTGATGGTAAGTTTTTGATTTGTTGTATTTGCAAGAACAAATTTCTTATACAGTGTATAAATTAAATAAACCATTTTGACAGGCAAACACAAGAAATAAATTAAGAATATGAATACATAAAAATCTAACGGTCCAAGACGTTATTCAAATGATGAAATAGATAGTTATGCCTCTGCAAAATAATCCATCAGTTCACAAACATTTTTTTCTTGGTTCATGAACAGTTTATGAACATTTTTTTGTTGGTTCATGAACAATTCACAAACATTTTTTTGTTGGTTCATGAACAATTCATAATTTTTTTTTGTTGGTTCATGAACAGTTTATGAACATTTTTTGTTGGTTCATGAAAAGTTCATGAACTCTTTTTTGTTGGTTCATGAACAATTCATAATTTTTTTTTGATGGTTCGTAAACAGTTCATGAACTTTTTTTGCAGGTTCATGAACAGTTCATAAATTTTTTTTGTTGGTCCATGAACAGTTCATGAACAGTCGTAACGAGTTCATGAACTTTTCATGAACCAACAAAAAAATGTTCGTGAACTGTTCATGAACCAACAAAAAAATGTTTGTGAATTGTTCATGGAGCTCAATTGAACACTTTCAAAAAATGTAAACAAGGCGCTCGAAGGCGCGTGAGAGAGATCGCGCGCCTTCCCCCTTAAAGGTCTGTGTACCATTATCGCAGTAAATCAATAAAAATCTCTTTCAAATTTAAAGAAAATTCTGAAGACAAAGAAAAAGACTGAAATTCACAAATTCATAAACATTTTGTGGACACCTCAAGAACACTCTGTGAACTGTTCATGAATCAGTTGGTCAAACGTTTATCAACTTGAAACCTTCATGAACTGGTTCATGAACTTGAAACTGCCTGAAGCTCATGAGCAATTCATAAACTTTTGGGCAAATTCACGTTCATGAACTCATGAACTTTTTTTGGCAGGGATGAAGCTAATGTCTTCTGGTAAATTATTCCATACACTATTTATTCTATTCAATTATCAAACAAGATTTAGGCTGTACATTAGTAATAGCTGTAACATTCTGTCCTATATCTGCCTGTATGTAACCCATGCAAATAAATCAAATCAAATCAAATCAAAACAATTGAGTGTGATACTGAGAATTATCAGGTCATAGGCTGAAGCGAATAACAGTTTTGTAGTGATTGACAGCTTGATTTATGCAAATAATATCATTTTCCAGTACGTTTAAGTTCATATTGAACATCATATTGACTATTCCCTTATATAAATAGTTCATAAACATCAAATGACTCATTCTATATGAACTCTTCATGAAATGTCCATTAACTTTTAATGTACTTTTAAGGTGTTCATGAACAGTTCATAAACTCAACACATTTTCCGCATGGGTAATACTCAGCCTTTATTCATTCAAATATCAAATGAGTACCATAAAAATGATCTGCAGTATTGCATCTGAGATCAGTGAAGAGAATTTTCAACAGTTTAATTGCAGGAAAAGAGCCACTCCTATAAGAATATTAAATATTTGCGCTTCAGTTATACTTTTGCGTCTGCACTATTTTATGTAATAAGGTTGAGGCATAAACTCGCAATATGTACTCCTTGTTACTTTGCACTTTATAAATCAATTTCTTTGAGAGGTTTTCCTACAATTTGATTGTTTTTGTTTTATGTTTGTTTGTAGCTGTTACATCACACAATGGCAGTGTCAACGGCCTCTGTTTCAATGTAGACGGACAGCGTTTGTTGAGCTTTGGAAAAGATAAAAGTCTTAAATGCTGGGATGCTACTAGTGGTAGAAATACTTTGGTATGTTTATGTTAAACTAAATTATCCCATTATGAGCAGGGGGCTTTTCTGACAATGGAAGGGACCAAGGCGGTGATATGACAGGGCTCTTTAAAAAATGTACCAAATATTGAATCAACGATTGGCATGTGTAAATTTGGAGATTCTGTAGTGTTGAAGAGAACTGTTAGTCCAACAATTGACATAGAGGAGATTTCCATTGATCATCAATGCATCTTATTGAAGTGTTTTTGTTTGTCTTCAACCAGGCAAATTATGGCTGTCTCAAAAACATTGCCAAACAGCATATACAACTTGCTGTTTCATCGCTCCCAATGGATGATTTGGTATTTGTACCTGATACTGTTGATTTAAAGTTATTTGATGTCGAAGATGCAAAACTTCTGAAGCGACTACGTGGCCATTTGAGTCGCATCAACTGCTGCTATTTTGATACATTTAAACAGGTAACATAATTGCAGATAAATTGCAGTAAAGCCTGTATACAGCAGCCTCTACAAAAACATTCCCTGAGTTATTCATGACATGATGAATCTCGGAAATATTGAATCGCTACTGAAAACATACTGAAAACATACTGGAATGGGATTGGGTAGTTGAAATCCGCAAGTTACATAACATAGAATCCTATATAGAACAACCATCTAGATGAATTGCCTGTTATATACAGGTGGTCTTTATATACAGGGTTCATTCAATGGAAAACACTGACATATGACATATGAAGATTGAAGAGTGACCACTATAGACAGGTGGTCGCTCTATAGAGGTGACCCTTATAATAGGTTCGACTGTATATTGAAGGTAACTTGAACATAGGGCATTGGCCTCTGATCAGACGCAGGAGAAGTTGAATATTAATCAATCTTCAATCCAATGATACCAAAAAGAGATCATCTTCTTTATTTGTAGGAATTGTACAGTGGAGCTTGTGATTCAAATATTTTAGTTTGGTCACCACAAAATATTTTCAAACATGTGCCATCAAAAGCTAATAATCAACAGGTAATTAATCATTCGATTCAATTCATATCACATTGATCACGCTCTTTCTATAATAAATATAATTGTTGATTTTATCAAAGTTTTTAAAAATTGAATTTTTAATTGAATTTAAAAGTAGTTTCATCAGCAGCCAGGTTGCTTGAAGGTGATTTGCGGTACCGTCTTCATAATCATCATCAGACCTTTTTTTCACATGACTGATTTTAAAACTATATTATATGATATACACATACAGTAACACATACAATATGCACTGCATATAGTGATGTGAAAATAAACTTCAAAACGAAATCAAGAGCCAATCAATTATTTGTTTTTAAATGCTTCTCAAGCTCTGGACCGTTAACTACCTGTCTGCTGAAATATAATTTTTTAGGTTCAAAGTCTTTCACAAATTGAGAGTGCAAACTTGCCATGTGATTTCACTTTTCAGTATTTTATAAACTAGCACTTTTGAATAAGCAACTAAATACAACAATAATCAAAGTAAACTAAACAAACCTCTTTGGAATAATGGAATTAACTAACCAAATCAGACCAAATCATTTTGTAGAGATGTTAACAAGATCCTGATTACGTATATTGAAACAATAATATTCACAACAAGATTTATATTTGTTTTTCCCAGAATGATCTAGACGTTTCTAATGGTTTATTATGTCCTTCATTGAATCCTGTTGCCAGGGCAATGCAAGATACTTGGAGTAGCAGTGATGACGATTAAGACAAGTAAGTGATGACGTAGCATACACTCGCACAAATAGGAGGCGCCTGTGCCACAATACCATTGAAATAGAGAAAGGGCGCTTTTGTTTTCAGAGCAAGAAAGGTTGAACCAGATTGAATTCGATTGCAAATTTTGTTTAAGTAATAGATACTTTCATTGTTATGCCATGTGAAATCAAATTGAAGAATGACCAATCTACAGAGAAGTCTTTTTAATTTAAAAGACCAACGTTTTATAGAATAGAGTAGAACAGCTTCTCTGTTTTTCCATTTGCCTCATCTATTGTCAGCCATGCAATGATCTTACTATCTTTACTGTGCATCTTGCATGTTCTGAATCGCTACTGAAAACCTGCTGAAAACAGATTGAAACAGACTTGAATGAATTAGGGACTGAAGAAGAACAGAAATTAACTAGAAGCTAATTAAATCTGGATTCTTCTCATTCCACTGAAAGACGACTGAAAGGAATCTTAAAATTTTCAAAAGCGGCTGATCGATTTATGCCCAATTCAGTAGCTATACTAAAAGAGTGAAGTTTCCAATAAGATTTCAATTTTTCAAATTCGTAATGATATTATCAATTTTGAATTGCAAAAACAGACCAGCATGAATAACACAATTCATGAACAGTTCATAAATTATTCATGACCTGTTCACCATTAACCATTGACACGATACCAATAATAGACAGATTGTAAGGTGTTGATGATCTATAAAGCAAACAGCTAAAGAACATTTACCAGGATCGTTTTATTTGGTTGGCAATAAAGTTATCCACCTGTCAAAGCAAATTATTTAAAGTGGTTGATGTTCCATGAATCCTTATTGCTCACAGTTTCCAACCGTCTTGTTATTTCAGGCTACAAGTGAATTATTTATATGAAAACTCAGCATTTAACTTCATATTCAATACGTCAATTACGTATACGTCAATTCCACATGGTCAATACGTCAATTACGTATACGTCAATTCCACATGGTCAAATACCCCCACAGTGTTGAATTTATTTAATTAAAATCAGTGCACTGTTATAACTAAAATTAATTCACTTTTGAAACAAGGAAGTCTTACTGAAATCTTACTGAATTAGGCATAATTCATGGCTTTTTGAATCTTCAGCTGCCTTTCATTTTTTTTTCTCGATGAAAGAGTCTTAGTGAATAATGATAGCTACGTGAACATGTGATTGGATTCCTTTGTTAGTTCACACAATCTGTTTGCATTTTTTCACATTGATCAAGCATTTGTAATTAAAATGTGACTATTAACAACCAATCAGAATCCAGATCATCAAATAGTGCACTACCATTCATTAGTGCGTAATATGTCATGATAACTGGATGCTGTAATGTTGTAATATTGTAGTGCTGTAATGTTTTGATGCTGTAATGTTGTAATGTTGTAATGTTGTGATGTTGTAATGTTGTAATATTTCAATGCTGTAATGTTGTAATGTTGTGATGTTGTGATGTTGTAATGTTGTAATGTTGTAGTATTGTAATGTTGTGATGTTTTGGTGTTGTAATGTTGTGATGTTGTGGTGTTGTAATGTTGTAATGTTGTGATGTTGTAATGCTGTAATGTTGTAATGTTGTGATGTTGTAATGTTGTAATGTTGAAGTATTGTAATGTTGTGATGTTGTAATGTTGTAATGTTGTAGTATTGTAATGTTGTGATGTTGTGGTGTTGTAATGTTGTGATGTTGCGGTGTTGTAATGTTGTAATGTTGTGATGTTGTAATGATGTAATATTGTAATACATATTGATAGAATGTACATCATACACTTTCATACTGCTATATCGACCACCTGATAATTGGGACCATGTACGATTATTATATAGAAGATAACTAGCTCTTCTCATCAATATGATAGTATTAGTATATATAATATCTAAATGAACTTTGCTTATATACACATTTAATATATCTATATACAATAGTTACAATTGTGATATTTATAACACGCTTAAACCCGTACAGTATTGATATACGGGTAAATTCTTCATTGATATTATGTTGTCATGTAAGTCAGGCTTACGTCGTAGAAAGCCATGCAGTAGAATGTTGATGTACGTTGTACAAGTCATTATGCCATAGGTTTGAACCATTCTATGATAGGTTCTCGTCAGATCTTGTGAATGAATGGACAGAATGCTTTATCCGTGCATATCTCGTATTGAAACTACTTCTAGCCTTCCTTTGGTTGTTTACGTCATTGTTATAATTTACTTGTCGTAGTTTGATTGACAGGTTCATCGTTTTGACTAGGCATAGCTGATACCGAGGTTGTTTCGTTATTGATGTCACTGAATAGATCTAACTGACTTGTTGTCGTTGTTGTTGTTGTTGTAGAGCCTCCCCTGGTGTTCGCGCCTCTGCTACCGAGTCTAAAACTCACTATTGTCTTCTGTACGGATTTGCTTGGTTTGACGACTAGGCATAGGATCGGGGCTAAATACTTACGAAAACCCTCACGAAAGTCATGTCCCATAATGCAAAGGATGATGGGATTACAACAGCTATGTGTGACAACAAGAAAGATGCTGAAATATACAAGTGGTCCCATGAAGCTACTTCTAACTTGGAATAAATCCAAACCGGAGAAGACCTGAATTGGTAGGAAACAAACAGCAAATGCCAAGCATATCGTCAATAACATATTTGTCATATGCTTCTGTCTCTTCAAACGATCGATTCTTGCTGCAGTGCTAAGTGCTCGCATTACAAATGCTAAATTCTTCTTGATGGTCCTACTGATTAAGAAATATGTAACCAAGGTTACAATAACTGGTATAATATATAGAATAACTGTACGTTCTATGTAGACGAATCGATGGAGATGTATATTTGGCCATTGTATTACGCAAGCCACGTCAGTATATAAGCCACGACCAAGTCTTAACCCAAAACTAAGAGGTAAACCAACGGCTATGTAAGAAATAATCCATATTGATGAGATAATGAAACGTATTTGCCATAATGTTAATGGTTGGGCTAATGGATTAGCAATAATACGATACCGATCAGCTGTTAAACATATCAATGTGAGCGCCGATACAGCAGCTACAACGTCAGTTATACAAAATATATACTTGCAAAAGAATTCACCAAATGGCCAAGAATAAAACCGTCCTAAAATTGTGATGGGTACATTGAGTAAAGGCGTGGCTAAATCACTTAATGCCAAATTAACGATGAAGTAATTCTTTGGTGAATGCATAGCACGATTAAAAGACACTATTACAACGATCAAAATATTACCAATAATTGAAATGAAAAATACCAAACCGTATAAACTGAATTGGGCTATTGTCCAAGCATCTGGTCCAGGATCAGCGACTTCACCCGAGGTCGAATTCATCTCTTGATAGAGAGAGAGATAGTGTTAAGATATCAAATGTTTGAATGAAATGATGTGTACTCACTCAATTGCTTGTCCTTTATATAACATGTGTATTATGTCTACAGTTCCTATCCAAATGTAGATTATCTCAAAACAATAACACTATCATACTGTGTTTTATAGTTTTATATTCATTGATGTTAAGAAATTATTGTTGAATTTTCTTTTTTTTTATCGAACAATGAATGTTTTGATATAGTGTATCAATAACTGGTCTTTTGAAATTTTCAACATCAATGATAACTCCATACCCTAATTGATAGAAGAAAAAATAATGATACATCGCTTTTATACAAAAAAGGTTTGACAAAAAAGTCAGGCAAAGTTGAATTGATATATACATGCCCCATACATTAAAACATTAATTATATTGAGTGTGAACTCAGATACACACATGTCGCATAACTTGAAAGGTACGTGCTTAATGTTGGTTAAAACAGACACAGCGTAATATATAGAATAGGAAACAACGATGAAACAAAAACCTTTCCCGTTACTCGGAGTTTCAAGCCTTCAACTGTGATCTTCAGACGGTGATACTGTTGATACGGCGTGATAATTGTACAATATACATGGATAAATCTAACATGTTTATACGATAAAGATAAATACATGTAGCGTCTGAACAACTCTCTTGATATAAATATGATCTTAGAATTCCGAAGAAAATTACTAAATTGTTGCCATTGACTTTTTCTCCAAAGATAACGACTCCTTAGACATTATAATAATATATTATAATATTAGATAATAATATTATATATTATTATATAATATAATATATTATAATATATATTGTAATAAAATCAGGCTTGAAAATGGGGTCTGATGACCCAGAAATGTACTATTTCAATATTGTAGAACTATATACTGTAACAACGGCTTAATTAAGGATGACCTAAATTCTAATCTTCATTTTCGGATTCAAAATCAAGGATTAAGGATTCGGATTTAATGATATTGTTATTGCTAATTGCCGTTAGAATCTTATGCAGAAGAGATCACTTGCACAATTATGAAAATTTTTACAACATACAAGAAATATCCTCATCAAAATTATGTGTTTAAATCGATACGAATCAAAAAATGTATTTCTAACTTTCCCCGAAGGTACCAGTAAACAAGTGGAGCAGCGTAAATGATCACACGCTGCCTTATAACTATCTGTCCCCTCAGGAAAGAGCGTTGGCCGGGCAATTCAATTAAAATTGCCACAAGCTGTTCACATAGATTCTTAACAAATGTTATAATCTTTTATCAAAAGACGCTAAACTACATCATTCGAATCAATATTTATCTAAGGATTATTTACTATGTTTTATCTGAATAAATTCGTCAACAACTTTTCAAACCTATCACAGCAACGGTACCTTTTTCCAGGCAACTTGAACGAAGAGAAGTCAAATATATTAGAAGTTCGCATCCCACAATGCACTACAGCAAGGATTTGAAATTTCAAAATTATTACTATAGCCAACGTCTAATATAGAGTCAGCTTCCTATCGGACTTCAAATGTTTAATGAATTATTTCTATAATTTACGTTGTTTTAAATCGAGACTGCATGGTTTATCTAAACGGAGTCTTAATTGACGAAAATACTTACAAACCTTTTCACAACACATTACATTCATACCTATACTTTTATTTATTTATCATCATCAGAGATTCCAGGCTATAATATAAATTCATTGAGCTATTCTACATTTTGAGCGACAAGTCTGCTTACCTCATAATCTAAATATTGTCACGGAGTAATTCTCTCTTGATGGGCATATCGGATCGGTGCTCTATAAATTCTCTATTCGATCACGTTAATTTGCTCAAATATATCCTTCCTAATGAGGTTTGTCAATTCAAACGCTGAAATCATGAAGCTCAACGCGTCAAGGAATGTTTGCAATGAAGTAGTAAGATTATATTTCGTATTTTATTCAAAAGAATCCTTAGTAAACTTAGTAAACGTACTTATCTCCTGCTTAGAGCCATCAGAATACTATCAATGTAGCAGTTTGCTATCACATCACCTAACAGCTGTCCCTGGGTATAAAATAGATGTATTTGGGCAAACAGTACAAATCATAATTTCAAAAGATTTTTAAGGACTAAGTAAGTTTATGCGATATAGCAAGTAGAGAGAGTAAACTTAGTTATTATTTGATCCTGGGAGATATCCAACTTGTAGAAATGAAAACCAATTCCTGATCTACAGTTTGATAAAAATATGAAATGAGTTACAAAATATCTTTCCGTCCCCATGTATAGAGGTTTCCACACAAGACGGTTGCAAATGCTCCTTCTTAGGGGTGGTTGATTGGTAAAACTGATCCTTTTCACATAAAGTTAGAACCCTGCGTGTATTTTGTTTGGCAAAACAGCCTGCTTTATCATATTCATAGCGAAGACAAATAACTACGGAGGTTGTATACCATCTTTACAATTCGTTAGCGGGACTTTCAGAAGAAAAGTCCCTCGTGGCTCATAGAAGGGACGAAACATGTGTGGGACCAGCCTCGTAAATATGTATTTTCTGTATCTTTTTATGTATGAACATAATTTGAATTTGGACGACGTAACATTTGATTTGTGCTGATGCGAGCAAATGTATAAGGAGGAGACCGTTGGCACTGGATTTGGTATCTTGTAAATCCAACATGATTATCTATTTTTCAATCTTATCATTGATATATAAACGGTTGACCTTTTCATTAAAAGCTGTTTCATAGATATCTCCGTGTGTACATTGTAGACAGTATTATGACTTTGAAATTTGTAGTGGCGCATGATAACTTTGTTAAAATCAAACTCCGCCTATCCTTAAGCAAATACATACGGCTTTCGTTCAAACTATAACTTTTTTGTATCTGTACTATGATTACAATCAGTTATAATTATAAGTAGCCTTAATTCTGAAATCTGTTGGGCAAATATTTACAAATTAAAAGACTGCGGTAGTTTAGTGTATCTATGAATAGGATATTATATTCATCAGCTTTCTGAGAATATACGTTTATTCATTACATTAAATTATAGCGATATTTTACCTTTTTAATGAAATTATAGATTGGAGTTTCGTAGTTTACAATTTTAAAGAGGAATAAAATCGTAGACACATTCGATATTGTCTTCCCGCTTTAGCCTGCAGCAGACCTGAGAGTTTGACCATGGTTTTTGAGCTTCATTATATGGTAATTATGGTTTTACCAACAGCTATAGTTTGACTTTCTCGAAGATTTTCGAATTTATAGCCCAGCATAAGATTTGCACGCAGATTTAATTGTTCTTGAGGTAATCCTTCAGCTTAATTCCTTGACCGCGTAGCGAATTTTGTATATACTATACCATAATAGCAAAAGAAAATGGAAACGGTTTTCCCACTCAAAAGGGTCGAGTCGAGCTCATTTTAATTATATACTCCGAGAAACAGAAATATATTTATTGATATAGTAGTAAATATATTGCTTCTGAGTACAATAAATCATTTTGATCTAAATGAAAGTATAGCATTTTTAAACTTGAGTCATGTATTAATGCGGTTGTCTGTATATAATTGAAAAAGTGACTTCACATTTTTACGAACTATCAGAACTAAAAAAGTCAATAATATATTAAGCGTTGCACTAAATCGACTATGATCAACGAGACTGTTGGATGAATCCTGCAGTAATTGCATCTCAGAAGTAAATCTCGCTGTAATGACTTAGAGTATGGTGCATATAGCTTATATTATTGTCTGTATTTAATTTCCATTTGCAGACATGAGATGCAATGTCAGCAGTAAATACATAGAAACCTACAATTAAAAACCGCTGCAAGTGAAATTATTTAATCAATAATTCCCATTCTGCGAAAAGATTTATGTTTTTATAGTACTTTCGATTGAAAACACGATTATAAATCTAATCGACATTGCAAAAATCATGAAGTTAATAAGCTTACCTTTCCATATAATTCAATGCCCTGTCTTTAAAATTAAATAACATAACATGAAGTAATACAATGTAAGAAAAGAAATCCAAATGAGATTTTGATTTACATAGTCACATCTCTCCTTGTTGGTTTTTATTATTTTCCATTGCAAGCAATTTCATTCTTTTATTTTGGAACAATAAATATCATTTCAGCGTAGTCATGACTCTTAATCCACGCCACTGATGTGATATTTTCTTTTAGCTGAGTCGTTACAAATATCTCGATGCGCCGTATCAGAGATGCATATCATCCGAGGAATACATTCCTATTAGCAAACATTGAAGATAATGTATTATTTATGTCCTTTAATTCGACTATGAATTTATGAATACCTAATTACAAATGATTTTGTGACATGGTATGACATTTTTTCTTATTTAATTTACGTTTTTCGCTATGTCAATATTGTTATTTGAGATCAGAAAAGGAATGTACAGCAATTTTTTTAATTGGTTGCACTGATTTCGATTTGCATTCGTGCAAGCTAAAGCAAATGAGCTGGTTTGATAAGATGGTTTTCCTTGACGCAGATGTCTTTGATTTTGGCAATGTTACACGTTATATTTTCAATACATTTAAGACTTGACAATGGGGCCTGATGACCCCGAAACATTGTTAAATAAAAATATTTTGAACATCTATGCTTTGATATTTATTATTATTGAAAACATCAACGGAAATTCTATGCTATTCTTCAATAAATATCTAGTGTTATATTTTTTCTAGTATAAAACGAAATGATTACCAATTTGCAAAATGGTCGCTCGGAAGAGGTATATGACCGCACTCTCAGGTTTTTCTTTAATTTCTGTTATGGGAAGAACGCAAAGAATATTGTTGTCGTTGTTGAGGAATTATAATGCATACATTAGGCCAGTTCATATACTGAATAATAGAAGGAGAGATTTTTTGTAACTTGAAAGATAAATCGAAAATCGCAAATAATAGAAATTAGAAGTAGTTTATTTCATTCTAGAAATTTCAAGACATTTTTATTTTATTTACCATCCAAAAGTAAAAAAAACACTCCGCACGTTTGAAATCCTATTCTCAATCAGCACGAGGTCTCAAGTAGTAATTGACGTGACTTTTGAAGCAGGTAGTACCAGTTAGAATGATGTGTAGTCAAATATTATTCTATTGTTTTTGGTTAGGGGACTTGATACGAGGGGAGCAAAACCCTTATCCCATAATCTTGTCACAAATGAACTTGTCCTTGACAACCACGTGGTGATGATGCGCTGGTAGACTATGATTGGTTCATTGGAATTTGCCTATTTTGTGATTGGTTAGTATTTTTATCAACCAATAGCTGCAGACCACGCGTTGCCACTGCGTTTGGTTCACTCACATTTACTTGCAGCGAGTCAAAGAGCTGAGAGATTATTCAAAGATTTTGTGTTACTGATCTCCTGCTACTATGGAGTCCAAAATTATCTTTGCTGTTATTTTGTTAACGGCTGCTGTTCTCGAGGCAAAGATTTACTACCATGAGAAATTTGACGGTAAGTTATGTTTGATAAATCAAGATGCAATTGGTTCAAAAATTGTGAATTATCGATTTTGAAATCATCATCATCTGATTTGAATGTGTCTGCTTTTCTGCAGAGGGTTGGGAAAAACGATGGGTTTACTCAACTACAAAAGGTGCAGAATCAGGAAAATTCAAATGGACAACAGGAAAATACTATGGAGATAAAGAAATGAATATGGGTAAGACATTTATCGTGTTTATAACAGTAGTTTTGCAACAACCGACTTGAAGAAAAAGTGTTTCTGTTCTGCAGACAGTGTAGGCCTAGTAGATTAGTCTGGTCCATATCTATTCTCATAATATTTCGATTTATGGAACATCATTTATCTGTATATCGTTTTGCTTCACGGTAACTGATTGTCGTTCTTCCTTCTATGCAGGAATTCAAACTGAGGAAGATGCACGATTTTATCAAATCACATCAAAACTCGATGAGGGGTTCTCAAATGAAGGCAAAGATTTAGTCCTTCAATATTCAGTCAAACATGAACAAAATATTGATTGTGGTGGTGGCTACGTTAAGCTTTTCCCATCTGATCTTGACCAAGAAAAAATGAGTGGTGACTCCCCATACCATATCATGTTTGGTAAGTTGCCAGAACAATGATAATGACGTCATCTTGATTGCCCCTTGTTCCCAATATCAACATTTATATGGTTGGATTTTTCAGGCCCTGATATTTGCGGACCTGGAACCAAAAAAGTTCATGTCATCTTCACATACAAAGGCAAGAATCTTTTGACAAAGAAAGATATCCGTTGCAAGGTAAATTGAATTGTTGCAATCATATCTACAGAGCATTGGGGTTTTTGACAATACCTCACGGTTTGGCACAAAGAAAGAAACTGGTCAAAAGCAAATTTGCAAGATTTTATTGACTTGGATTGTGAATGAAATCTTCAATCTAGGATATTATCTGTTTTGGAACAACCATGGTTGTTGTGCTGCATACTGGTTTATGGTAACTGTGTATTTGAAATTTCTTTTTCATAAAAAGGAAGCTGTACAGTATTACCGCCGTATGCTATGACGATGAGGCCAGGCTTTCCAATCAGCTGATATAAAAGCATTGTTTTATTGATGTGTTTCCATTTGGATCTTAGTTCTGAATCTAAACAAAAAGCATAATAAATCTAATCTTTCAGACAGGGTTAGTTTGAAGAATATGGTCTTGCAAACCTAAAGTAATTTGAATATTTGCAAAGATGGTTGCGCAAATCGAATGTTGATGAACCTTTTCTGTTATTTGTTGTAGGACGATGAACTTACCCATCTTTACACCCTTATCTTACGATCTGATAACACTTATGAAGTTAAAATTGACGGTGAGAAAGTAGAAAGCGGAGAATTAGAAGCAGATTGGGACTTTTTAGCCCCTAAAAAAATCAAGGATCCAGAAGCCAAGAAACCATCAGACTGGGATGACCGTGCCAAGATTGATGATGCAGATGATACCAAACCAGAAGTAAGTATGCTGCTAATAATCAGACTGTGGATTTAAGTTAAGTCTTGTTGTTTGAGAATAGGATATACCCAGGGTCCGACAAAAGTGGGTTTCCTGTCCTGGGATCTACGGAAAGCTGGAGCAAATTCAGAAGAGAATTGATAATACAGCTGACAATTTTCAAATATTCTGAAGGCTAAACCTTTTCTTGGACACTGGATGTAGCTGTCGCTAAACAAGGGTTTGCAGATAAAGCACAAGGTCCAAGATAAATGGCCATCTATAATCCTTTGAATATTGCAGAAGTAAGGCTAGAAATTTAATTTTTCTGATTTATTGGATGGAGAAAGTTTGAACTGTTCTCAGATTTGGAAAGGCTATCCTTTTGTAAAATTCTGAGAATACAAGCAATGTGATACTTGTTAAATGTAGTAAATTGTTGTGAAGCTGTAAAGCATGTCAGCATGTGCAAGTCTAACCCACAATCTCTGAATGTCCGGTCCAGTGCTACCTTTGAGCTACGCTTCGTCTGATCTACCCTCACAACAACTGAAAGTCACTCATGTTACTTAGCTGTGAACGTGTACAGTTACACATCACACCGTTAGTTTTGCCGTGCCACATGAGTTGATTTGCTGAATGTCTAGTGATGACTTGCAATTTCCAACAGTACTTTGCTCAATGAAGTCTTCTAAAGTAGCCTGACTCTGTAGTTAGTTAGGGCTGATGCAATGATTATAATTTATGCTGTTGCTAGATCACCCCGTCATGATATGTTGCTGTTTAATTTTCCCATCTGGGAACAGCAGTGCTCCCTAGCTCTGTGAAAATGTTTAATGTGGTTGTTTTTCATATATTGTTCAGGGTTACGATAAGCCAGAACTAATTGCTGATCCAGATGCCAAGAAACCAGAAGATTGGGATGATGAAGAAGATGGTGAATGGGAACCACCTATGATCAGCAACCCAGAATACAAAGTATGAGTTTATGTCTGTTACGCATGTTTGAATGAATGGTTACACTGCTAACATCAAAACCATGAAAAATTGTGAAATTTCATTGCATTTTAATATTGTGAATATGGATGTTTTCATGATTTCCAAACTTTTTCATGGCTAGAAACATTTATGGATTTCACTTTTCCCATTATTTTCATGGTGTTTTCACAACACTTTCACGGCATTTTCATGGTTTTGGTGTTGGTAGTGTTTGCAGGTGGTCACTTACCAACTGCTTGTAGGAATATTTAGGACCAAATATCAACACAATTATTTGGCTATGATGATTTTTTTTATTCTGATTTATTATTGTAAAGTCTGACGAATTAATATATACGCTATACTGAGCCAATATTAAGCTAAAACCCAAATTATGTAAATGTAAACCTTGCGTTTAATGAAACATTGCATGAATCTTATATTGCTTGATTTTGTAGGGAGAATGGAAGGCAAAACAAATTGATAACCCTGCATACAAAGGGGAATGGGTCCACCCAGAAATTGACAATCCTGATTACACAGCAGATGCAAGCTTATACAAATTTGATGATATTGGTGCTGTTGGTTTTGAAATCTGGCAAGTGAAATCTGGTACAATTTTTGATAATATCCTTGTCACAGATAGTGTCAAAGAAGCTGAAGATGTTGCCAAGGAAACGTTTGAAGCAACAAAAGAGGGAGAGAAACAAATGAAAGAAAAGGTCAGTGAATGTTTATGTTTATACAAATGTTTGTTGGCTATGATGATTTTTTTATTCTGATTTATTTAAATCTGATGAATAAATATATACGCTATACTGAGCCGTCAATTTATAAATTTGAGCACCAAGAAATGGGGGCATGTGAGGAGAAAAAAGAGGCATCAGAAAATCACGACCCGTTGCGGCTGAAGTGCGTTGAATATCTATAGCTCATAGGAAACTGTGTGCCATTTGCTTTGTATTATAATTCACACAACCTTAATAAGCAATTACATTACATTTTGTCCACACAATGTTTTTCAAATTTCTTCCTGATTAAATTGGAACTTCCCATTGGTAATGTCATGTTCGAAAAGATGGAGTCATAGATGGATCATGTTTTCGAACCTTTACCTGTCCAAATCTTAAAATCTTGAACTGTTCTCAATGTTTTATTTTTCGTGTTGTAGAAAGATGAGGAGGAACGCAAACAACGTGAAGAAGAAGAAGAGAAACGCAAGAAGGAAGAAGATGCAAAGAAGAAGGAAGAAGAAGCTACTCCTGAGGTAATTATTCAACACTTTCATCGCTTTGTTGTTATACAGCATTAGGGAGTTTTAGTTTTAGTACCGGTTCAAGTTCATGTTCAGTCAACAGGAAGATTGTGTTATTGTTGGTACTTGTTCTGTCAAAACAAGATGTTTAGACAAAATAAAACACCAGTTTCTGTTTTCCGGGTAAATAAAAAAATGGACATTTTTCTATTTTTAGATAAGAGTACGCGCTTAATGACGGAACTTACAATTGAAATACTATGATTCCAGGTTTCCAGACTTGTTTCAACCTTGATCGTATAATTTTATTCTTTTTGTATCTGCAGGAAGAAGAAGAAGAGGAAGAAGAGACCACTGATGGCGGAGACCAAACAGAAAGCGAAACTGCGAAGGAAGATGCCACAGAAGAAGAAGCTACAAAGAAAGATGAATTGTAAAAAGATGTAGGATAAAAGAAATTTAGTGAAATTTTCTAATTATTATTATTATTATTATAAAAACATTTAACACACAAACAGCTGTTAAAAAATGTATGTTGTTATTATTGCACTGGTCATTATAAAATGCTGTTGATAAAATTACTAATTCAGTGGTATATGATATGATATATATGAACATTACAAACTGCACAAAGTTTCTACTAAAAAAGTGTTATATATGAAACAAAGTTGTATTATTCAAATAATTGAGATCTATATTATCTCAGCATTGATTTGAACCTAGGACTTTTAAAAATTACAACTTATGTGATTGGTATATATATACACTGTCTTTTGATCTTGTCTGTTTGCGATCACTTCTGATTTCCAAAGTGACTTACTCAGGAAGCGTATTTGCTGTATTTATGATTTCGGCTTAGTAAGTTGTTTGCGTAGAAACTTTGGTAGGATCGGTCTCAAAACCCTGAAAGTGAATAATATTATTTGCTGATAACATAATCATTGAGGTGTTTGAAATATGTGTGACTTTGTCTTACAGACGTTGTGAACGCCATAAGAATATAGTAGAACGTTACGTTCAAACGACAAAACTACCAAATATCACGAAAGCGAGGCTACATCAAGAGAGAGATGAAAAAATCTAAGTTTTAAAAATTTGAGGTAGATTCGAATAAAATTGTGCATGATTTCACGATGTTTCTCAAACCTTTTAGGACGAAGTCCAGTAAACTATTACGAGGATCAGAAAGGTATGAAAATTGTTGATAATTATTGATTCACAAAACAAAGTGATTATCTAATAATGATAAATCAACGCGAAATAACGAGACATTTGATTCATAAATTTCTCTATAACAGGAAGAAACTGAAAGAAAGTATTATTTCTTGTTTTCGTTTGTTACCTGAAGAAGATGTTGTTAAAATCCTGCCAGATAAAGAGGAAATATCATCTATTCGCATAATTACTTCAAAAGACATAAACGTGTTGGTTTATTTGTATAATAAGCAACCAATTCTATTTGAAGTTGAAAAGTATTTGTACCCAACTGGTAAGTAGAATGAAGCTCTAAAAGGCACATTTTAATAACTTTATGCAGTTTGGTTGGCCTTTCAAACATCAAATAATGTCCTAACTTTGTAAGATAAAGTCAATGGACACTTTTCATGGCAGTTCACAAGCAATTCTCAGATAGTTCATGGGCTATTCATGAAAGTTCATGAAATGTACTGAGTTATTGACCCTTTGAAAAGTTCAAGAACTTTAGAAATGAATGAGACTAACAGATAAAATTTGGAGACCTGCACTTCTCTGTTCGTCGTTACATTTCTGTTTCCATCCAAAATATGATTTTTGACATTATTTCCCTTAAGTTACATTTAACTGTTCATTCAATGTCGACCAGCACCTTTTTGATTGTATTAAACAAACTTTCTATAATAGTCACCTCTATGCAACAGCCATCTGTCTATGCGGTCACTCTAGAGATGTCTGAAATAGTATTTTAGACAATTAAATTCAACCTTGTAGGCAGGCATAGGCCTATATCAAAGTCAACTGTTTATAAGGGTAGATTTTGTTAAATCATTGTATTCTCAATTGCTTCAACAAAATCACAAAACAAGAATACATGTGTTACTATTGCAGCACTCTGAGTAATGATCATAACTTTGATAATTTAGGCTTGTAATTTTATAAGGAACAAAAATAGAGAAGACTTCAATTAATGAGATCAGGGTCCGATAAAAGATTTCGCCTTCCGAGATCCAAGATTTTCGAAGTGAAATCTTCGGATTTTTCCCCGACATATACCTAAAGAGAAAATTGGTCTTCTATTGATTTCATTGCCAATGCTCCATCCAGTTTAGATGTGAACTTGTAAAGAAATATTTCAGACCTTGCTGTAAATGTAAACAAACACTGATAATCGATTTCTTAATGTACAAATAAGCTTCAAAAATCCAATGGTTAAAATTTTTTCTTAATTTTTAGTAGAAATCTTATTGAAAAAGTTGATCATTCGCTGCCTTCGGATTTCAGCTCAGCCTTCCGCAATCTAGGATCGCAGGATCACAACTTTTATCAAACCCTGAATGAGATGATAATTAGTTCTATATTTATGATATTAAATTATTTGTTTTTTTATTTACATTCTGTTTCTAGCATATGTATGTATTTTCTAATCATAATATGAAATGTTCACCAAGTTACAACATACTCGTCATGCAAAATAAAATAAAATTCAAACAAACGTATTGATAGAGAGCTATCTGGCCGTTTATTAATAATTAACTGTTTTAAATTTTAAGAATTAAATATCTGGCAGTTTTATGAACGCATTCGTTGGAAATTATGCTTGCTCAAAGAACGATATTGTGATTTGTCTACCTTAATTAATATTTTACTACCTGTACTAACTGCGAATTAAATATTCCGATTAGCTTCATCTATTGGTATATTTAATGATTATGATTTTTAACTTTAACAAAGTTTCAAACGTTTGCGTTATTTTTGTTTCTATTTTCTAGTCTACACTGCATGGCAGCTACCAGCTGTTGTCATGGCAATGTCAACACACCCTCCTGTGTTCAAGAAAATGTGTGGCGGAGCAGGTACATGACTATGAGGCATGATACATGACTATGAGGCAGCATGACATATTTATTAGACATGACCATAACATATTTTTAATTGGGTCTATTCCAAACAAGTTATCAAGTAATATTTATTAATTTTGCTTTAAGATCTGATGCTTCCTGGTGTTCATTGTATTGAGCCCAATGCTGTTGAATTTGATGTCGATGTCGCTTGTCTAGTTAATCTCAACGACAACAGGTATGAAGCTAGCTAATAAGATATTTTATTCAAATAAATTCAAATAATTAATGATGAAAAAGAAGTGTAGAAATTAGGGAGCGGCAAAATCATATCCTTTCTGGTGAAATCATCAACATATCCCATTGTGGCTGGCTGTGTCCCTCATAAGTGGGCCAGGGGACTTGCTGAGTTGCAGAGCAGCCATACCTCAGATCTGATTGACTCTGGTTCAAATCCTCTAAAAGTTAACACTCAACCTTGACTTTATCTAAAACATTAAATGAGTACCGTCTTCTGATGTCATTGCATTGTGAGTAGCTGCGCATTGACAATCAAGGCCTATCTGCTGATATACTGTAGGAATTAATCTGCAGTGTCTTGGCTCAGATCCAAAATGAGCATTTACAATTGCTTTTAGTGAAATGAGTCACTCATCTCTTCAATAATAGAAAGTCATATAAGTGCCTTCCAGTTGTTGACATTCTTTGAATTATCATCTCAATGATGCAATACCTGTGTTCTAAATGTATTAGAAGAA
Source organism: Haliclystus octoradiatus (assembly GCA_916610825.1). Lineage (NCBI taxonomy): Eukaryota > Metazoa > Cnidaria > Staurozoa > Stauromedusae > Haliclystidae > Haliclystus > Haliclystus octoradiatus. The sequence goes on from OU744447.1 coordinate 1,020,299, forward strand.
CAGAGATTGTATTGTTTTGGCAGCAAATAAGACCCGCAAGTTGATTGCCTCTATCACTTACAACACCAACACCCTGAAAATGCCATGAAAGTGTTGTGAAACACCATGAAAATGTAAAAAGTGAAAACCGCAACATCTTCTAGCCTATTAAATATATTATTAATTTAATCATTACATCATACAGAACATCCTGGTGAACAAATTGCTACTGAAAACCTAGTGAAAAACTACTATTTAGGCATTTTGAAATCTAAATTAAAAGCTGATGAATTGTGTGCAATGCAGTAGTACAGTATTTAGTGAGTTTTCAATTTGTTTTCTGTAAGATTTTGTTTTTTTTCTCAATTCTTAGTGGATTGTTCATACATAGCCTTCTTATTGATCACATTGAAAAAGGTGATTTAGTTGCAAAACTGAATCTGTGTCTAAAAATACAATAGGTCTAATCAATTAATTTACTTTGTAACTACAGGGCAGCCGTTGCTGTAGGGAAAACAGCGATTTCCAGCACTCAAATAACTGAAACTGGAATGAGAGGCAAAGGCGTTATTATTCTACATACATATGGTGATTGCTTATGGTAATAATTAGAATAATAATAATTAATTATAATAATAATTAGGCAATGTTTGAAAAGAGGTTTTCCCTTCAATTTTTCTTCTATAATGGTTTGTTAGATATACTGTACCACTAAACTTGATTAATATCCCCTGTCCCCCTCTGATGCGGATGAAAAAGAGGGACATTAAAAATGGGGTGGGGAAACTTAAATTATTTATATATATTTTTTGTAAATAAAAACAAATTTTGATTTTTCAGGATCTACTCTAGCCCTCTGAAACCTTGGCAACACTTTTGTCTTCCCCTGTGATTGTTTTGTAGAGTTTATAAACAGTTCATGAATTTTAATTGGTCCAATTTGATTTTATGAACTGTTCATGAATTTTAATTTTAATTGGCCCAATTTGATTTTATGAACTGTTCATGAATTTTAATTTTAATTGATCCAATTTGAGTTTATGAACTGTTCATGAATTTTAATTTTAATTGGCCCAATTTGAGTTTATGAACTGTTCATGAATTTTAATTTTAATTGGTCCAATTTGAGTTTATGAACTGTTCATGAATTTTAATCTTAATTGGCCCAATTTGAGTTTATGAACTTTTCATGAATTTTAATTTTAATTGATCCAATTTGAGTTTATGAACTGTTCATGAATTTTAGTTTTAATTGGTCCAATTTGAGTTTATGAACTGTTCATGAATTTTAATCTTAATTGGCCCAATTTGAGTTTATGAACTTTTCATGAATTTTAATTTTAATTGGCCCAATTTGAGTTTATGAACTGTTTATGAATTTTAATCTCAATTGGTCCAAATTGAGTATATGATTATTATTATTTATTATTAAATTTATTTTTAAAAGAAATTTTACGTAAAAAAACTGATCATAAAACTATTGCAAAGTCAATAAGAGATTTAAACTAGTTTATTGAATTGTTGTTTTACGTGCAATTAGGTGACAAATAAATAAGAATACTAAAAAACAGTAAACAAATAGAAGATATTATCATTCCCCCTCGAAGCTGTCGCTCGACATTATGTCTTTGGGTTTTTGCAACAAAATGGCACCAGAGCTGAGGACAGGGAAAGTTGTTTGGTCATTAATTTTACATCCTAAACAGTTATCATAGACATGACGTTAATATTATTAAACTGTACTTCACAATCCCTGTTCTTTCCCTCAAATAACCAAATTTCTGGAAGCATTGACAGAGGGGAGCTTTAAATGATAGGGGAAACCGAGGAGACTTGAACCAGTTTTCACATTTATAATAATTAAAATTATTCTGGTTGCGCAAATGTAACAAATTTTATGTCGTTAATTAGCCAAAATGCGCAATTCAAAAGGGTAAGAATATCAGTTATGTAATTGTAGTATTTTTTCAAATATTTAGTACAGAAGACCGACCATTTGAGTGGGGAGACTTGGGACATGGTGGGGTGACATGGATCAGACCTATTTTTTTTTTAATTTCATTACATAACTGACAAGTTACCTGTTCAGTATCAGACAATACAGCTCTTGCTTTGATTTTGGAAGTTTATTTGATCAAAATTAAGTCAGCAAGAAGTAACTTTCATTATTTTAGCATTAATAAAGAACTTTATTTTGACGCCCCTTTCAAACTGGAAATTGAATCGAAAGAGAAGCCGCAAAACGTATGACGATCATCTAAACTAGTAGACCAAAATTTCTTGACAATTAGTCATTGTTGATTATTGAAATTTAGGGAAACAACATGAAATGAAGTGATATACAACATATTAGAAGATTATTTACATGGCTAGTGATTTTATCGTTTCTCCATCAAAGGGCTTTAGGAGATAAAACACAAGTCCCATCTATCCCAATAGCTGGTGAGGCAACTGACGATGATGCAGCTGATGGAATTTCAAATGCAGATACAAGTGAGTGATCCATTTCCACATAGTTCAGTTTATTATTTATTCGCCCGTAGAGAACGAAGGGGTGCAAAGAAATGACTTATTGATGGCACAATAATGATTATTCAGTAAACACAGTAAAATGCACCAATTAGATCAATTTACTATCCCTACGAAAAAATAGTTGAGTTTATTAACTGTTCATGAACTGTTCAAACTTCATAAACAATTCATGAACAGTTCATGAATGTTTAATGGCCCATTTTCCTGAGATTTTGTCATGCAGTGTTAACGGTTCCTGTGATTACTAAATATCCTAATTTGCTGTCTGAAGGAAGAACTTGAACGAAGGCAATATTAAGAGGACTGTATATTTAATTCCTTCAAAACAAATCAATTTAGGAGACAACAGAATTAATCAGGCTAGCCATTGACAGCCAAATACTTCTATAAAGTAAGAGCTAATTTCTATGAAATATTTGAATATTTAAATGGCAATACAGTGTTTATGGTGTTATTATCTCTAGGTGGTAATTTTTTGTCATTAAACTCATCCACTGATGAGCTCTGGCCTAGGTGCTTGGTTGGTGGGATATCTATTATATACTTTATGCTCTATATATTTTATGCTTTCAATATGCTTTTATGCTCTATTGCTCTGTATGCGTTCATGCTTTTGTAATGCTTTTATGCTCTATAAGCCTTTATGCTCTATATGCTTTTATGCTCTATATGCTTTCTATATGCTTTTATGCTACTATTGCTACTGGCGAACCTGTCACACTCCAAACTATCTCCAAAGTGCTTGGAGAGGAGGGACAGGAAGCCTGGACATCCCACCAAACATGACCAAGCACCCAGACTATAGTAAATTAACATACCAAATACAACGAGTTAAAAATATTATAAGAATAAAAATTTTAATTAATTAATTAAAAATCAATAATAACATTAACTAAATCTTACCTAACTTAATAATTGAGAGATTCCGGCAAGCGAATGAGATGGAGTCCTGGTGTATAACGTATACATTCGGATTAGCGGATTATAATCGGATTTTAACTGGAGTAACGGCTCGCGATCCCGATTGGCAGATTACATCGTAGATGGACGAATGTATGCGCACATGCGAGGATATTACTGCAGGCGTGACATAACGAATACTTTTGTAAAAAACAACGCCAGTGAGGTGTGGCAAACATCTAACAGTAGAATTGATGAATGCAAGTATAGTAAATGCTTTAATACCTTACGCAATTAATCTAAAAAGGAGAACGAAATGGAAATTAAAATGTTTGAAAGTACTTGGATTGGACGCGCGTAGACTACTTTAGTAAAGCTATCTTTGCTGTGACTGCCTAGGAAAATTTCGAATAATAATTGTTTCAATTTATGGACGTCTGTTGAAAACTTCAAGAAATAAATTCATTTTCGATCGCAATTTGCCAAACTCATTTATCTTACTATTTGTTTATTTTTTGTGTATTTTTGGTTGATATTTGATAAAAGCTTTTGAACTGTAAATTAATCGAAAATGCCATTAGATAATATTTTTAATTGCTATTAATCGTCACATTAATGAGACTAACCGGACAAACGAAATTGCTAAAAATATATTACAGCTTTTCCTGTTTGTGAATATTAACGACTGCACAAAAAACAAAAACTCGCTGATAAACAAGCAAACCTCATTAACGGAATTCATAAGCTTTTTAAATGAGCAATATTACCGGAAATCGAAAATTATTAACAAAACAAATTAATGGTGGGAATACGCAATACACGACATAAGTAGACAAAGCCAAATAATGAATATTCAAATAGCTATTAATTAAAGTCATTAAACACAGTACACGCAAAGCAAGAATATTGGCATAAGCTACAGTTAAATATCGCTATCCGATCAAGATAGTTATACACAATAATAAAAAGATTAAACATTGAAAGATTGTATAAGCACCCCTTAAAAATAATTAACAATAGTTGTAAAATTATGCATAAAGGAATGTTGAGTTGCTAACGCCGAATCGGTTGCTGATTACCAGACTTATCTGCGTCCGCCAAACGTTTTCTGTTATTTGTGACGCTTGACATGCGAGCTGCTTGAGGCTGATCACACTTACTAATTCGATGTGGACCGGAACAACAAAGACATTTATGAGCATAGCGACAATTAGGAAGCCAGGACGAACATGAATTATAGTTCCAAGACGTGCATATCACGGCGCTATTTTGACACCCAACAGGCTCTTGTTGGCGTGACGAGCCCCGAACTGGAGTCCAACGCGACGTTGCACCAGCAGTATGAAAACTGTAAAGTTGCGTGTTGATGGAGGACCAATCTCGAAGAAGATATGCTGCGGCATTCTCACGAAATGCCCTATCGTAGTGAAGCCAAGCCGAACCATTAAAATGTCTGTATGTCCGTATTATTAACATTTTGTAAAGTGAGAGGTCATGCCAGCGATGAGGACAATAAGCGGTGAGCACCATGACGTAGATTGTAAACGCTTCTAGCCATGATACAATGTCCGTAACTAAAGTACGTTGGCGTCGAACAGGAGGATGAAAGACCAGTCTGCCATCAAGTAGAAATTCTGCTTCACTTTCAGTTTGATGATTACCCGTAGCAATCAAATCTCCTAGCTCTATAAATTTCCCACTGACAATGTGCCCGACCAGTTTAGCGGCAACAGGTTGACAGCCAGGACCCAAAACATACGGCGGATAAGATGACTCCACGAGAGACGATGGGGTGGCAGTATGAACAGGCATTGACACCATAACAGGCGTGGAAACAGGATGATTGAAAGCAGACATCGATAGTAATGCTGGGGCAACCGAGACAGCGTTAGCAGATGAAGTTAAAGTGAATTCATTTATAAATGAGGGTACAGACGGGACAGACCACATACCTTCTGCTTCGTGCGTTGGAGCACTTACGTTGGCTGCTTGTACCGACTCCGATTGGTTAGCTGATGAAGATGGACATGTTGCTGTAACTGTTGCTGCTGATGATGATGACGGTTGATTAGCTGTAGGTATCGCTTGCGATGACTTTGCCAATATAGCTTCTGTGACATCTTTAACTAATTGCTGCATATCAGCAGCTGATAACGTCGTTTGATGACCTTCATTTTGAACGGCCGAAGAGACCATGGACGCATCCATACTGTTGCGAGTTCGTCGAGGCATGATTGAACGATGGTAATGAGATAATAAATGTAATAGGAAATCGAGTTATGTGAATAATATATATAATAAAAAATTTAAGAATAATAATAACAGTAAAAATTGCTCTGTCAAAAAACTTGCACACAAAAGGCTCAATCAAACTTTTGCTACCGCTAACAACGCTTTCCTCTAAAGGAGTGACTAACCCAAAACAAGGTGTGCCTAAAGTAGCACATTGTTTCATCCTTCTTACCCAGGCTCTTCCATCTGTGCTGCTTACCTTATTTGGTATAAAATAGCTTCCCACGCTGTTATCTAAACTTTGTTACTTACGTCCGTAATCTAACGGATGTGAACTAACTCCCACCTACGAAATGAAAGCTAGCCCCACTAGAAAGGAGGGGGTTTCATGCAATGGCAAACAACAGTGTCTGAGTCTAATTCAGCCTAAAATTGTAATTAAATTAAAATTGTAACCACCATTTAGAATTAGCAGCAGAAAACCTACTTATCGTCCTTTTTATTATATTACACCCAAACAAAAAGATTTAATTTTCGATATCTCTCCAAACAAACATATTTTTTTACGTTGCTCGATTCCACAATTTTCTTTCGTGTGTCAGAGAGAAGATATTAAGCATGCTAATTGTTAGACTGTAATAATAATTAGCACACATTACTGGGATATTGTGGGTAAGTGTGATTCAGATGCCATAGGATTATGACATCATTTATGTCATTAGTGAGGTAAAACCTTTGAGAGAAGAATTCCTTCTGAAGCAGTCTAAAGATGTATTTCTTTTGATATGAAATGCTGCACCCTGGGAAAGATTTTGAAAGTTCATGGACAGTTTGTTGACGTTAAATTGAACACTTGATGGAGATTGGATCATCCAATTTGGTCAAACATCGATGAACTGTTTTCATAGAGGGGCAAAGTGAAATTCTAAATTTAACCGCCTGGCTCAAAACATGGGATTCGATTAGAGAAATGTGACATTGACATTCAATATTTTTGATATGATATTTAAGATAGGACAATTCCATTAATACTGAAGTAGAGCAGATTAATAAGAATATAGTATATGATGATGCATTATGCTATTGTTTTGTGTTGATTAAAATAGATTCAATCTCTGTAGAAAACAATGAAGTACAAGTGGATGATACTGATTTGCCTGAACACGCTACCAGAGAGCAAACAGAGTGTCTACCTGATACTGCCGATGTCACAGATATACTTGAAGATGTAACATTAGATGACAATGAAATTAAAGATAAAACTGTAGAAAATGAAGTTGAACACGTTATAAAAGATGATTGGAAGGGTGAGGGTTATTCGCGTTTAATTTTTGTCAGTTTTATAGGCATTCTTGCACAGTTCAACTTGCTTAATATCTCTTTATATCTCTGCTTAATGTTCTGCCTTGTTTAATAATAACACCACATAAGACTGATCCCAATTTTCATCTGCACGTGACGAGGGATATTGAACAAGTTCCACTATAACTGTAACATATTGATTTGAAGCGTTTGTGCGATTTACAGCCTCTAATATAATAACAATAATGTGGAAGAACTGAGAAAAGACTCTAATTCATAAGTTAAAATAAATAAATTGGAAATCTCAAGAAGAACTACATTGAAAGTGTTTTCATTGTTCTAGCACTAGTGCTAGCTCAGATAGAGTGGGTCTGTAGGGTTTCTAAGAAAGCAACTAACATGGAATTAGTAATTGTTTTGTTGAAAGGATTGATGTAATACACTGTAGTCCCGTAACTAGGGTCCCGTAACTAGGTTAGATTGAAACCAACATTGTAAACATTGCATTATCTGAATTGGCACTTCTTAGAAATCGGTTAAATGAGGATTTGACGTTGGACTAGAATTTTGAACTCTTTGCGAACTTCTGAACTGTTCATGAACTTCTTTAATTGTTATTGAACAGTTCACGAACATGTTATAAACAGTTTGTGAACAGTTCATGAACGTTTAATGGTTTAATTTTCATGGAATTTTTCATGAAATATTCATGAAGAACCCATCAAGTGTTTTCCGCAGGAGGCTTAGAAACTAAGCCACCCATAAGCTCTTGAGTTTCAAATTGTACTTTTACCGGGCTAGAACACATTATCAGGGAATTCATATTTTGAGTGACTTTTACAACTTTTGTTTTGTTTTATGCATTTTAATTAAGTCTTCTTGTTCTTATACAGATAAAATGGACAGCCTTCTTGAGAATTGTTTCTTGCAAGCATTGTTAAACGCTAAGAAAATGGAATTGCCTGTTTTAATCAGCTCGTTTACAAAACAGCAATTATTTCCGCTTTGGTAAGGAATTATTTTTTCTTGTATATAATTTCATAATCTCATACTGTGTATGTTTGAATTTCAAAATTTCAACCAATGTAACTAATATGCTATTTCGCTATTAACATATCATAAAGAGTTGATGAATTTCAAATGGCCTGTTTTTCATGAATGACTCATGGAAACTTTATTATACAGCTCACAAACTATAATGATATTTCATATTTAATGGCCTTCATCTGTTTTTTATTAGCCATCCATAAAAACAAATCATGAATCGTTCATGAAAAAGAGGCCATTTAATATTTGTGAATTGCTGATGGTTACAACTGTGTTCATGAACCGTTCCTTAACTGTTCAGAGGTTCATGAATATTTCGTGAAGTTCGGTAAAAATTAACAGATGCTGAGTTGAACATTCAATGTACACTAACAACCATTGCTCATTTTTGCATGTGGTTTTGTTGTAGCCCAGATGGTTATTCAATTGATGTGAAGAAAACTCAATTCAAAAAGGTTTGTATTACATGTCCGCAGCCTAAAGAATAAAAACATTTACGGACGAGTTTGAGAGCAAGTAATTCATAGTTTTGTTTTATGAATCATGCCAGAGTTCTATCTCTGATTATTTTACCCAAAAGAGATACTCATTATTTCATTTGTTTGATGAACATTTGATTTCAGATGTCAAAGTTTCTTGCGTATCTTCAAGAAAATAAAGTAATTCAAGTCAAAGAAATATCAAAAGGTGTCGATGGTTTGGCTTCTATCAATTACGAATCACAAATGTATGTCAGTTTTAATCTTTTATGCCTATTTACAATAAATTCGAAATGACATTGATCCAATTGACAGACAGACAGGTGCCTTCTCGTTAAGAGTTACCATGGACCTCAATCAGAATCCAATAAACTATTTTTCATTCCAGGATTCGAATGTTTCCATTCAAATTTTTTTGAAAGATTTCATCATACAAACGTTTCCAAAAGCTTTTTATTTTACCGTTATTGTCATAAATGTATGATAAAAACTGCACAGATATACTTTTCTGTCCAAGAAAAGAAAGCAAATTTTGATTTTTCTTCTCATTAAAAAAACTTAATACAACTATGCTTCAACTTCCTTCTGGATTTGTACTCTCAATCCCAGAATCCCCCATTTTATCAAACCCTGACCTCAATAGTATATGATTAATTAAGTATATTTTATTGTTACATTTATCGTTTTACTCATTTTACGACAAAGCAGATAGTAGTAGTATAGACAGTCACATTATAGGAATGTGCCGTCCCTCTTACGCCTTACATATTTGCTACAGAAAGAACGCCACAAATCGCGATCAGACATAGCTGACAAAGAAACTTGTAAATAACACAATTCACGATACAAAACATTATGAAAGATAGTACTCCCCCAGGTAAGCTAGTAGGTAATACAAAGCAGATAAGCTAGTAGCTTTTTTAACTGGGGTGGTTGGTTAGTTGGTTATGTTGGTTATGTTGGTTATGTTGTTTGGGTATGTCTGAGTTAATGGTTGGATGGCCTTTCTTATACCACCAACCAATAGTCTTTCTGCAAGAGATTGAACCCTAGACCTGGTTTACTAAGGTCCAATGCCCTAACCACTACATCAAGTCCCACTATAGAACAGGTGAATGCTTCTATTATCACCAGCAATGCGCGACATTGTCAAAAAATAGTATCATAATATTGCAATTTGCATTAGCAAACAATTTCTCACTGTTTGGGCATCTCACAGCGGCATAGAATATATTTACATTACTATACAGCATGCATTAGTAATTTCCATATACACTGTATAGCTTTTATAAAATAATGTTTTAAATGTAATAAGATTTTGAAATCATCATCATCATCATCATCATCATCATCATCATCATTTATTGAGAAAACCTCTAAGTTATACATTACTTTTTTCACAGAACTGATTTACGTAATAAACTAAGAAATAAACATATAATAATTGATTACAGTAATAATACTTATTTACTGTAGATATAAATACAGCTGCAAGGTTAATTAAATACAAACTCAACAGTTAAAATGCTGTAATTTTATTGGTATTTAAATGCTTCTCTAGGAGACTTTTGAAACTTTTCCTTACATTTGTTAAGAAAACGAAACTTTCTCTTTACCGGTATAATAATAAAATGAAAAACATCCACAAGATCATGAAACAGTTCATGGACTGTTGGGCGGTTTCACGTTCATGAAATCATGAAATGTTTTCACAAACGAATCGAATTAGATCGATCACTTGACAACGAATTGAATCCTATTCTTACATTTAGGTTGATTGAATTCTCTCGAACATTGATAAGCCGTGAGTTGAAGAAAAAAATCAACGAAGAAAAGCAAAAACTTCTAAAGGAAGCGCAAGCGCAAGTAATTAAATTAATTGATTTTAGTTTTTTTGCTATTTCCTAACCGTAAGATTATATTTGTAATTGTGTAGGCCATTATAGTCAGAGCCAATATAGTGGCCATCAGTTTTCCTGCTCAGAAAACGAACAATTTACTTCTTCATATAGCCGCTAGGTCAAGATGAAATAAGCAGATGGTTGTTTGGTAATTAAAGGCATCTGTGTCATGTTATTAATGTTTTTCTCTTTTTTAACGTAGGATAAAAAGCCTGAAATTGTTGAATTGTATACTGTTTCGGGAAAGACATCATCGTTCTTCAAGATGGTGAACATAGGGTAACTAACCGGCACTAGATTTACATTTACAAATTAGTAGTGTCCCCTGAAAAAATACCTGTTGAGTTCATGAACTGCATATAAACAGTTCATGAACTGTTTTTATAGGGGTGGTAAATACAAGGAACATTTTTATATCCGCACTGTAATTAATTATCTTTTAGGAAAGGAACAGTTATGTCGACATCTGAAATAAGGCAAACAATAACAACTTATGTTAAAACAAACAACCTTATCTGCGCTGAAAATTCAAGGTAATTATTTAAATCAAAAGATTGATTGTGAATTTGTAAATTTCTGTTATTATTTTCTGTTATTTTTAAATGTGTTGACTGTTGTCACAGACTTGTATCAATTGATCCTCATATGGCAGATGTTATCCTAAAGAAAGGAGAGTCACAAAATAAGATGGCGTGGGACATTCTGCTTGCCAGGTTTGTGATTTTATTATTTGTAGACTGGAATTGAATCTATTCCACTTTTATCGATCATAAATTTAAACATAGCAGGACTTGTTGATTCAGAAGACTAAGGTATCACAACGGCGGGAAATGATTAACCGGGTTCCCAGACTAGAATGCTGGGACCCGTTCAAGACTACTGTAATTGTACTGATGATGTTTCTAATTTGATTGATTGATATAATTTGCATAGCAATAAAAAATGCCATGTCAGGCAAATATACAGGATAAAAAGTTAATTATTACCACTTATGTACAGCCTCTCAAATGAATGTGCATTGTACACCAACAAGGAATCGAACCGTGGCCTCTCCCGCACAGAGTACGACTTAGCTACAACTGTAGCACCGGTGTTAAAGTTTTAGAAATAGAGAAAAATTATATAATTTTTCTTTTCAGATTTGTTGCTGAAATGAATAAATGTTATGAAATTCGAATTCCTGGTCAGCAACCGATTCTCAGGTTTGTTTTTAAATTGTATTAACTCAATCCTGAGTTATCATGAGGTTCCTTTGCATAAACTTTGTATGAACTATTTCTTAGGGGTGGGACAGCTAATTGGTTAAACCGGTTAACCCCGTTTGATGGGACAACTAATAGGTCTAATTCAAATCTATTGTCTGCTTCAGTTGATTGATTTTTTTTTATATTAATGAGACCAAAACAATAAAACAAATTACCTATCAACGAAATATTAAATTATATATGTATCCTGTGAAACTTGAAATCTTGAACATAATATGACTTATTTATAGGCTATACTAAATAGCTAAGTTTTTAACTTTGACTTGAACATCGTTATATATAGGCCTACAACAGGATAATAGCATTGCCATAATATTTAGGGTTATTTTATTTAAAAGAATGATAGGTTTTGCCTAGAATACCTTTGAAATCCAGTCAAGAACAAATGAGTTGATATTCCAGTGTTATTGTTTTCCTATTGTGTGAATAATAACACACTAAAGATATTGTTCTTTTGGTCACCTAAATTCCACCACCATCTCACCCCTACTATTTTTTGACCTTATATTATGGAAATAGAAGCTATAAATGAGAGCTGTTAATTTATTTTATTTTAAACCCTTGCCTTTTTGGATCATCCTACGGCACATAACGCTAGTAAATACTCTTGTTACTATAACTTAGAAGTATGCTTTTAACTATCAGATCAGTAGTCTTACAAGTTGCTAAAGTACAATTTCTAGTTGAATAAACCTTGAAATGTTCTGAATGATTTTTTTATAGGAAAGGAAAGTTTGAACCTATCGAAGTGAAAACTGAAAAGCGCATGGGTAACAAAAAGGTGTCTTTTCACTTTCTCGTAATAAAATGTCTTTGTTCAGAGAATAATTGTTGAATAAATACCGATGTAAACTTTTAATCCTTTGCCAATTCATTTGCATGTATGATGTTTTAGGTAACACTTATCAAAGGTCTTGAACAGTTTGGAATAGACGTCAAAGAATTTTCACAAGCATTACAACATGCCGCAGCCTCAAGTACTACAGGTATAACTGATTATGTGTTTTTTCCATCAGAAACAGTTCATGGTCTGTTAATGAACGTTTATGTACTTTTCATGGAAATTTTATGCACTTCTCATGAACGTTTTTGGGAAAAGGGATGATTTCAAGAAAAGTGATTAACAGTCATGATCTGTCAATGAACTTTTCATGTACTTTTTATGCTTATTCAAGAACATTTAAGAAAAGTGATTAAACGCTCATGAACTGTTTTGCAGGGGTTGAACTGAACTAATGATTAACTGTTCATGGACCTCCTGAACTGTTAATGAACATTTCATGGAATAGTTAATGAATGTCAAACGATCTGCTTTTCATGAATTGTTGATGAACTGTTTTCACAGATAATTAGGAGGATTAGCTCAGATGGCATATCTGATCGACCGTGGTTCAAATCCCCCCAAGGTCAACTCAGCCTTGACTTTATCTGAAACATCAAATGAGTACCATCTGAGGATGGCGGATGGAATGGTCCAGAGGGAATTGCATTGTGAGTAGCTACGGCGCATCGTTGCGCATTGACAATCGAGACCTATCTGCCATGAAATCTGTTGAAATTGATCTGCAGTATTGCTGCTGAGATCAACAAAGAGCATTTAAAATCGTTTCTCTCAGCGAAAAAAGCCACTCATCTAGAAATAGAGGAATGGTACGGGTGCCTTCGGTAGGGCGACATACATACAGATAATAATACTTAGGTTATCTTTATTTGATAAAACCTTTAATTTATATTTGGTTACAGTCAATGCTTTGCCAGGAAAGACAATCCAAGGCTCACAAGTCATGGTTCAGGGGTCCCAGCTCAAACATGTGGCTGATGTTCTAGGTAAGGAATATCAAATTATTAACTTATATAATTATCAGGACATCTGCTTGATCTAGATTAAAATAACTTGTTGGTTGGCACATTATTTATATATATAGATATATATATATATGTGTGTGTCTTTATTGGAATAGTAACAAAAATAAAAATGTTAAAAACTAATTTCCAAAAGTATACGCACATAGAAGGCATTTATTCAACGCTCTTATACTATGTGGTTAAGTTATAAATTTAATGACAGTTATATTAATTATTATCCATAAAACATGAAAGTGAACATTTAAATGTGCTGAGAGAATTTGCACAAACGACGTCATCCGGTAGTAAATTCCAATGGCGCACTACACGGTTAAAATAAAAATAATGTTTGACATTAAGTTTGGAATTGTCGATGTGATAACGCATAGTGTGCCCATGGGTCTTTGTTTTCATTAGTACTAGATCGTCAGGCAATAGCAGCTCAACTAGTCCATATATGATCTTATAAAATAAGTGTAAATCATTTGTTTATCTTACGACACTCAGATTCTTATTTTGTTTTGTATTTGAACAGCAACTTTTAATATTCCAAGCAAATATGTTCTTGGTCTTGAGAAAGCATCGAAATCATCAAAGAGGTGACACATGGACAACAGAATTGCGTCATACTAACAAATGATCAATCGAGGTAAATTCTACAAACAATTGGCAAAATGATTCTTGACCACAAATTCTCTTGTGAAAATAGTTCATGAATCTCAAATGGCACAATTTTCATTAACTGTTCCTGAACTTCAAATTGTATGGATTGGATGGATGGATGGCATGGATTTCAAAAAAGTTATAAAACGTTCATGAACTCACTGAATTTTGTTGCAATGGTTGTCTTTAGATTTTAAATATACGTCCAGACGTTCATCTTTCAATTACAACGAAAATGATCCAATTAATCTGATTGGTTTAGAGTTTGATGCCAAATCAACTAGGTTTGAAAACACAATCGATCTTATAATTCAAAGTCAATATCCCGAATGAGAATTTCCAATTTGATCAGAAGTTTTCAAAAATGCTTCATGAGCAAAAAAGTTGTGTAACTGCTTGTAAAAGTTGTGCTAGTATGATACAAAGCAATTGGCGCACAGTTTCCTATGAACTATTGATATTTGGCACACTCGCTGCCGCAGCGGCTCGTGATTTCTATACACGCTATATGGCAAAAGTAGCTCAGATGGCGGAGCAACCAAACTTCAGATCTGGTCATATCTAATAGACTGTGGTTCAAATTCTCCAAAGGTCAACTCAGCTTTGACTTTGTGTAAAACATCAAATGAGTACAATATAAGGATGGCAGATGGAATGGTCCAGAGGGATTTGCATTGCAAGTAGCTGCAGCGCATTGTTGCGTATTGACAATCGAGGCCATGTACCATAAAATCTGTTGAAACTGTCCGGCAGTGTCGCAGCTAGGATAATTAACGAGTATTCACAATCATTGCTCTTAGCGAAAAGAGTCATTCCTCTAAAAATAGAAGGATTATACAGACGCCTTTAGTAGGCCAATAGCGTCTCAATTATAACTATGTGGCACCCCTACAAATGTATTTTTAAAGATTGCCTGCTATATTCTGTTGTAGTAACAATTGATGTTGTCATGATGGTATTGCTGTTTGTGTAATTCGTCAACTGTACAGTTGGTAAGGCATGACTGAATGAATGAATTTCAATATAGAACTAAAGACAACATTTTATGCAATGAACATATAATTAAATCTCTATTATATAATATATAAAATTTATATTTTTATTTACTCTGCCATGTATTTATATCAATGTTTGGATTAATATCTGAAACAATTAATTTGATCTTTTCTTTTCCTGATTTGATTTTACTTAACGTATCTTCAACCATCGACAAACTTTCTTGTTTTCTTTTATATTCTATATCTAATTTTTGTGTCGTTGAATTCTGTTCTAAATATTTACTTTCATTTTCTTGCAGTTTTTCCTTGAGTTGTTTGATTTTCTCTTTGGTTGATTTGGCTTCTTGTTGTATTTTATCCATATTTGACCTTGTAGTTAATAGATCATCTGTGATGCCTTTCATCTCTGTAACAATCGATTGTGCTTCATCTAAATAAATATATTAACAATAGAGATTAGATTATGACATAGTTAAAGAGCCTTGGTGGCTTGTGCTTCCAACACTTTACTCGTGTCTCTCAACTTTTGTGAGTGTAGACAACTTGACCATGCAGATGGTCTTTCATTACAGGGTTGATTCAATAGAAAATAGTATTTCAGACATACAAAGAGCGACCACTATAGACAGGTGGCCACTGTATAAGAGGTGACCGTTACAACAGGTTTGGCTGTATAAACATTGCAAACGTTATGTAACCCTTTTCTAAAATAAAATAAATTTTAGAATCAAGGCTGTTTATACGCAGAAGGTCAGTCGAATTTTGAATTAATGATTTAGACTTCAATTTCAATTCAATGATTTAACTTGTTCAAAGTCTTTCCGATTAAAACTTTGTGATGTTAGTCTTTGTTAAATAAAGATAACTTTTGTTTGTATTATATCTTCCATAGTACGTTGTAGTTTCCTATTCTTTTTTAGTTTTGAGCCTCTGACTAGATTTTATCTGCAAATTTCAACATACATTTTTGAAAAATGTTTATCCTAGAATTTCCAAACACATGAAGCAATCAATGAAATTGCAGGATTACATTTGATTATAACATCATATTTAAAAACAAAAGATTTAAATTCATTTCAACCTGCTGTAGAAAATCACCTACAAGACATCCTCTATATAATGGCCACATCATCAATATTCTATTCTATTAAATCAACCCTGTATATAAAGACCACCTGTGTATAGTGGTCAATTTATATATATATGCAGCTGGCTGTTATGCAGTATAAAGGTATTATTATATTTAAATTATTTCTGGGGAAGAGTCATCAGTCCTTTGAAATATTAGTACCACCCCTGAGAAAACAGTTCAGGAGTTCATGACCAGTTCATGAACGTTAAATGGCTCCAAATTTCTTGAACTGTTGATGAACTGTTAGTGAACTGTCTGTGTGGGTTCATGAACAGTTCAGGAAGATTTGAGCCATTTAACGTTCATGAACTCCTGAACAGTTTTCTCAGGGGTACTATCTACCGAAGGGTTTTCTGAATACTGTAATTGATGTTGATAATTATAACATGTATATGTGGTCTAAAGAGTTAACGAGTTTCAATGCATCACTGATCCAGGGTCAAGGTTCAACCTTCTGGAATCCTGGAGGTATTTCAACAATTTCTTCTGACATTCAAAAAAAGTTCAAACATCTAACACCTAACCCAACTTATCAATTTATTCGTAGTTTTTTTTCACTTAGTTTTGTAAATATTTGTGGAACCAATTACCTGAGTTTGTTGTATGTTTGTCTTCTCTTACTGTATTTAAACATAATCTGGGCTCAATTAGCTTAGCTGAATTTTGTAAGTGTTTTTATTTTCAAGTTTTAACGGTTTTCGTAAGAGCTATCCTGTATAGTCATAACTTACCTACTCCATATTATATGTACGGAAATCAAAGAAAAAAGAAAAGTTTAGTTGTTGAAATTCGGCCTGTAAATCATAAAATGTAGGAAATTCAGGAATCTAGGATAGCACCACAAGACTCCTAATTTTTTCGGCTCGCTGCATCTACGTATGTTAGACAAAAGACTAAGAGGGACGGAAGATTCTTATAATTTGACTATCTATACTACTGCTACTGCATCTACGTATAAATGCTTTGCTGTACTTCGTTAGCACACAATAATCATCGTCTAAATCACCATTGTAACATTACTGTGTTCACCTTGTAGTACTGTAGACCGTACTTTTAAGGAATCATATTCCTGTTTGTATTTAAATATCATTTCATTCTCTTTTCGTGTTCTTTCTTTATCGATTGTTTCTTTATGACTGGCAATTATTTCTTTTAAACCAGCATTTTCAACTGATGAATTTATTTTGGAATTACATTGTGGACACACTGATTTTCTATTCAAACAATTACTACATACTGAATGTCCACATGGTATCACCAACATAGGAGAACAACATGAATCATTCATTACTTCCTTACAACATGGACAGTAATGGCTTGGATAATATGAATTTGAATTAATGTTATGATTAAATTGATTTGTATCTGGAGTAACTGATCCGTATTTCGATGGAGAATATATTGTTCCTGTTGTTGATTCTGCGTAAAATGATTGTTGATCTAGATCTGACATAACAGTCTCTAATTCAGAAGATATATCATCTATATCATACTCTTCAGAAGAAGCCACTGAACGATGGATATTTTGTTTTGTTAAACTTCTCAAATCTTCTCGATGCCTCTCTTTCCTAAACTCAAGATGATTGTTTTCTTGCAAATATTTTTTACTTTTACCCTTAGTTGCATTTTGTCCTGATTTCGAGATGACATTTGGTACTTTACGAACAACAAATTCATCAGAGCTTGGTGTGTTACTATTTACACTCCACCTCATTAGTTTTGTATTATTTTCTTGCTTGCGTGATGTATCACTTTGTTCTGTTTTGTAACTGTATGTAGCTCTTTGTCGGATATTTCTAGATATAGATACTGGCTTGCTACTTATCGATGCTGGCTCGTGTGCGACACTCCTTTCTGCCATCCATTTATCTTGCTTTAGTTTTAAAGATTTAACCTTGAGATCCTTACTAGAGCTCCTCGTTGCCAAATCCTGCTTTTTCATGTCGAAGAAATACAACTATACAACTATATACTGACGACAAACAGAATGTATATTTTTGATTTACTTTATCAATGTTTTTGGCCATTTGCGATCAACCTCTATTGTAATGCAAACAAAACATCCCTTAGATACAAAATGGCAACTCTTAACTGTTGCTATCACAATTCCATAGGGCCATACAATACACGTTTCCCAGATATAAAACAATATTAACTACAGTCCAGAAACAAGTAGAACATGTCTATATGACTTCTGAAAATATTTGGATTATCTACCAAACCTTGAAACATCATATCAAAATGAAGCCAAGAGGCGGAATAAAAATCGAAGAATATTTAAAAGAATGGGATAAAGCAAGTAAAACAAAACGGTCTAATTTATTGAAGATATTTATTGCTGAAAACAATGGGAAAACTGCACCGGAATTGGAATGTTACTTTTCTAACTTTCCAAGTTTATTTTTTGCAAGACTCACAAGCTGGTTAAGGTTAACGTATCTTTCTCAAATTAATATTAATACCAATTAAATTGCAAACGGCTTTGTTAATACAGTATGCATGACGGTTTTTCGACATTGGTTTATTTAACCATAATTTAATGATAATTATTATGTATTATATCTTTTTAATAAACATTTTCTCTGTACTTAATTTTCTTTGACTGGAAATGCATCACAGATACATGGAAGGAACTCATTTACTGCTGCAAATTCAATCAATAGCTGTTTTTGTCAATTCTGTCAGCGGGTAAGTATTGAAAACGGCAGCATGTGTTGTGTACATGCGCTGCAATTACATGTAAAATGATTTACTGTAGTTCAATATAGTATATTAGTCAAACCATGCAAAGCAACCTGTATGACCGCTAAATACAGGTGGCCAATTTAGTGAGGGTTGACGGGATCACATTTAAAAGTGTCAACTACTGTATTGTATAGGATATTATATTATAACCTCCTAATAGCATATTATAAACACTTATGTTCTATTATTCATAGGTATCTTTTCAAAGGATAAAATTTCATAAATGGGCAATCAAGTGGCAATAAATGTTAATAATTCGTTTGGTATTATATTTCCTTTCTCGTGAGTGATAATGAACAAACGGGGCTCTGGGCAAGTTGCATCTTTTCATAATGTTTTGTATCGTGAGTTTCTTGTCTTATTTACAAATTTCTTTGTCAGCTATGTCTGGCTATGTCTGACCGTGAAATTGTAAAAATTCAGAGTAAAAGACTATCAATTTAGGATTCTTTTGATTTTTGCTTTCGGATTATTCAACACAAGCTGATTAGCGATAACCAATATGCAGTCACACCACAACAGCTATATGTCGTTAGATGAAAATGTTAGTTTGTTGATAACAATTTGCATTGTACTACTGATCACATCATTAATTTAATTACCATCGGATTCTATCACAGGCAAACTTTTGTGAAGGAGTTCTTGCAGTGTGGAGGTGTTCAAACATACCTAGAAATTCTAGGCGTGGCTAAAGCAGACAAAGTGAGTCCAATGAAAATCAATTTACATGTTAGCAATAGTTTTATTTTTGATGAAAATTAATTAACCCTTTGCTATTGTTTATTGTTTCACCTTTTATAGATATGTAAACTTAATGTGCTGAAACTTCTCAATACAATTGCAAACAAAGGACGTTCTCACAAAGAGTTCATCTGTAAATGTCACGGTAAATGTCACTGATGCCTTTTGAAATGTACAGTCAAACCTGTTACAACGGTCACCTCTACATAGCGGCCACCCTTGAAACATCGTAACAATGTATACGAGAAGTATTTCTCATGTTGAAAAACGATGTTAAATACAATTGCACATAAACATCTGAGATTGCACTTTCTATTAAATCAATCCTGTATATAAAGGCCAGCTACGTGTATATAGCAGTCAATTTATCTACCTATGATAATACCCCTTTGCTGTAATGTCAGTCCTGTGAAAAATATCATCTTAATACTGTTCTCAGGCTATGAATACTTAATATCACGTATTTCTGAATAAATGAATAATTATGAAGGTGATACTGTAGATACCCATGGCACTCTTTAATGTGTTGACACATGCCTTTCTTGACTTCATCATTTATCGAGTTAGCCTTTAAACCACCTCATGATGGCTAATTCGATAATTTCCTGTCTTCATTTCTATTTTTATGCAGGTGTGAGGGCTGTCGCGGAATGTCTTGGTAAAGCAGCATCGTTAGAAACAATGGAAGAATCTCAACATCTACTTCAAAATCTATTAATGGTACATTTATTTTGATTTAATTTTATATGATGTATATAAATATTTCTATGTTATCTGAGGATTATCTCAGATGGCAGGGCAACCGAACTTCAGATCGGATCATATCTGATCGACTGTGGCTCAAATCCCCCTAAGGCCAACTCAGCCTTGACTTTATCTAAAACATCAAATGAGTACCATCTCAGGATGGTGGATGAAATGAAATGGTCCAGCAATGTGAGTAGCTGCGGCGCATCGTTGCGCATTGACAATCGAGACATATCTGCCATGAAATCTGTTGAAATTGATCTGCAGTGTCGCGGCTGAGATCAACAAAGAGTGTTTAAAATCATTGCTCTCAGTGAAAAAGCCACTCATCTAGAAATAGAGGAGTGGTACGGGTGCCTTTGGTAGGGCAGCACCGTCTACATTACTATATTTTTATGTTAGCTGATGATACCCACTTTGCTTACAAATTCAGATTATATAGATCATTTCGACGAGGGAAGAAGCCACAAATATTCAGAGTATTTCGAGTTCCGTATCAGAACATGCAAAATGTAACACAATCACGAAAAATGTCCACATTTAGGTTCGCAAATATGAATGCTTTCAAATTAAAACAAACATTATCTATTAAGCAACTGCTATACCAAAGAGCCATTTAATTGGCGAGGAAAAGTATCTCTCTATCTTCATCTTGAACATGAAAATAGAAAATTTGATTGATATAATTGTTTCGAATAAAGTTCAGTAACATCGTTGTTACATCATTGGTATATCTTATATATATATAGGGTAATCCTGATTATCAAATACAAATTTACAACACTCTGGTGAACCTTTTGAAGAGTTCTTCGCCATCAGTCCAATACACAACATTGAAGATTATCCAATTTGTGCAGGTATATGAACACTGTCTGGCATAATATACTTAGAAATAGAATAAAAAATATCCATGATGCTAGATAGATCTAGATATAGCTAACACTAGTGACACCAAAACCATGACAAAAGCGTGGAATTTCATGGCGTTTTCATGGCAAATTCACATTTAAATAGGATGGATGGATGGATGGATGTGGCTTACAAACATTTTCATGGCCAACGCAATTGATGGTTTTCACTTTTTTACATTTTCATGGTATTTTCACAACACTTTCATGGCGTTTTCATGGCATTAGTGTTGGTAATATGAATTTGCGTTGATGTTATCTCTATTTTTGTCATTATTGCTAACAAGCGTAGGGAATCCAAATCTCCATCTTTATTTTTGATGAACGAGAGAAGATGAAGATTGTAGCCGTTGAATACCATATAGAGATATTGTATCTCTTCATACGGGGATTAATTTTCATTGATGACAATTTGATTTATGAAATTAGATTGCTTAGGTCAACAAGGCTACATCAAGAGATATCTTAAAATTGAAATATATTTATTGAAAATAAATCATAATTTTTGTTTTAATTAATGTGTTAAATATTTCTGATTTATTCACAAATTGGTTAAACTATATGTATAGTCACCTTCATTGGATTGTTTCCCTTGTTGATCTGTATTTTCATTGATTATCAAAGCAAATGAAACATAAGACCGTGAGGAGCTTTGCCAATAATATATCGGATGCCAACATCATATGTAACAGGACAATCTAGAAGGCCTTAAAAATTTGCGAGTGTCGAAGAGCAACTGCCGGGCGTAGGTACCACCCCTCGAGTTACTCTTCTAGAGCTGTAGCTGTCCCAAGGATTGACAACATTATGCAAGGGTAACTATATATGCAGCGTATTGATCATTACATGCATTTGATTTATGTGGTACAAAATGAGAAGAACTTCAATCGACTTTATAGTAGTCAATTGTTGTTAAAACAGAGCATAAATAATTTGAACATGAGAATGACGCAAAGCCTTTTACGTAACTCAGACTGTCACGCTTTAAGCAATTATCAAACGATTCACATCTAATATAATACATTATATGCATTTCGTAAATTGTATGAATGTTAATCTTCTCTGCTACTATCTGATGATCGTAAATCAAATCTCTGAGTTACGGAAAAGGTGTTGCCTCGTTCTTGTTTCCCATCTATAGTGGATATATAACTCATTATTTCCTTTATGAATTAACTTTTAGCCAATCATAGGTGATGCTTCTCCATCAATTGTTGATCCATTGTTAATTCTCCTTCGATCTCTTCACATTGATGTTCAACAAGAGGTTGGGAAATTAATCAGACAACTCTCAAAATCAAACGTCGGTGATGCAATTCTAGAAAATTTAATTTCACTTTTAATACCAAATAATAGAAATTGGAAACTGGTTGAACAACCAGAATATCTAGCCAGTAAGTCAGAACTATTTCAAACTTTTTCGTTTTTTAATGACATGTAAATTTCAAAAGCTTTAAAGGAGTACCATATTCTGCATGATGGCGGATGGAATGATCTAAAGGGAATTGCAGTGTGAGTGGCTGTGGAGCATCGTTGTGCATCAAGGTCTATCTACCATGAAATCTGTGTAAACTGATCTGCAGTGTCGATGCTGAGATCATCAAAGAGCATTTACAATCGTTTATTGTTGAATGAATGGTATATTTGTCAATTGGAATTTGACAGGCAAATAAAGGAAAATTTAATTACACTTATGTTCTTAGAGAAAAAGCCACTCCGCTAGCAATAGAAGAATGGTACGGGTGCCTTCGGTATATAAGGCGATACCGTCTCAATACTCAGTTAGAGAGGCTATAATCAAACTTCTGAAATTCTAAATAGATGCAATCGATCGTGTACTGCTGTTTGAGTTCGCCTATTTATGTACTGCTGTTTGAGTTCGCCTATTTAGCTAGCGGCATATCGAATGAAAGTACTATACGCTTCCCAATTAAATTAAAATGTGGGAAAACAAACTTTCAAAATGTCCGATAAGAGAAATTATTCAAATTGAGATATATTTGATTATGTAACAACGAAGACGGATGAGTTCTTGCTTCTTCCTATACGATGTTGATATTGTTTTCATTTTTTACTTTTTTGCATTTGTCTGGTGCCCAATCCTCTATCTATAGCCAGCTAGCTATATTTTTGCTTGATAATTAACAAGTCACATTTTACATTTTAGCTCCAATTCCAGTTTATGTTCAACAATGTGCCGCTACAAAGTTAATTGGGTAAGAAATATTGATGCTTCATATACATACATACATACATACATACTATAATGCTATGTTATATATTAGCCTGTTTAAAACTGTATTTTTGCCTTCTTAATTTTTAAGTTTGACCAAATAAACATATACCTATCTATATATCATAACAAAACAAACTATGAATCATTCTGTTTTATTTTATTGTTTTAATTTAATTGTGTCCTAATTTTGATCATATTTATAGATCATTACTAAAAACCGATCCAGAAATTGCAGAAACATCTTTGAAGGTTTGTTTTCTATTTCGTATAGCGGGAATAGTTACATATCAGAAATAATAAAATTATGCCCTCAAGACACCACCATCTCACATGATAATCTATAATAGAAATCATCATTTTACATAATTTGAAAAGGTCATTTTGTCTTTTATTGAAATCGTCTAAATAAACCACATAATGAAGTAATGAAGAACATTATCGTAGAACAATTAATTGAAAACCAAAGCCATCAAAACTGTTTTTGACGAAACGTTTGCTTGATTGTAATCTGCCATGGAAACTCTAAACAAATATATAGTTATATAGGTATGCCATCTGATTTATACTGAAAATAGATTCACCATCACAAGCCATTCGACATCATCCAACCATGCGCAATACAGGTTGAAAACGTAACAACATTTCTAGAAACTATATCGTAAAAATGCCTAAATTTATGTTTTTGTATAACGGTATGAGCTTATGCAAAACATTCCGCTATAGATGAGATAGTTCACGACTTTATATATAAAATGTTGTTGATTTATTTCCAGTTAAACATTGTCCATCATCTCTTATTTGTGATGGGAAATGATGAATATGCCAGCAGCCAAAGCCATGCATCAGAAACACTAGAAGTATGTCATTTATTATCGTACATTTTCACCAGAGCATCACAGTTATCGCTGCTAGCATCAAACCCATGAATATGTAAAAATATAAATTTCAAGCCATGAAAAGCTCAAAAACCATAAAAACATCCACATTCACGATATTAAAATGTGAAAATGCCATGAAAGCACCATGATATTGGTGTCAGTAGTGTATATATGTTCTCTTTGATTTTCCCCCTCTCGCATCAAATTGTTTCCGAATGTGCACTGTACTATGTGATCGACGCTTAAACTGTTCTTAATGCTAAAATGTTTGACATAATAATTAATGCGTTGTTGGTAAGGAATTATTAAAAGGTTGTAGATTTAACTCCAAGCTGTATATACCACACGTTTATGTGTAAACAGTAGAATGATAAAAGTCGATATTAAAAGAAAGGGATATTCAACAAGAATGATACATCAGTTCCTTCCTTGTATCTTCGTCAATGACATATAAAAGGGTTTATGTTTGCATATAAAGGGAAGCGAGGGAAACAGTTTTTATAATCATTTAACGAAGTGGTAATGCTCTGGTCTGGGGGCATTGACTAACTTTTTCGGCTAAAATAAAGTAGTTATTTGTAGCGTTTGTTTCCCCTATCACGCTATGAATGACTAAGAAATGTACTGACATGCTGTTCAAATAAAGTCTCATCTTGGCAAGTTTGCTGAAAAATAAAAATGTTGATGTTATTTGTAGTATTTTTATGTTTCCGATTGTCTCGATTCGAATAAACTTTGTCCCGAATTAACACCTCCTTATTATGTTTAATCCTAACATTTCATAATTCGTTTTGAAAGATTAATTGTACAGTTTTATTTACAGTATCTGATGCGAACATACCCTGTTGTAGATTGCGTCGTGAAGAAAGCTGTCGGATTGGAATTTTATCAGAAATTTTTGGTGAGTGTGTAATCTCTTCAAATCTACATAATTCAAACAAACTTCGATAAGAGCATCTAAATAAATAATCACATTGAACGAAGAATAGATATTTTTATTTATTGCGTTAACAATGTTGTAGTAAATGAAAGCAAAAGAAAACACAATATTTGATATAATGTTTCATCTTGCGAGAGTTTAAGATGAAAAGTGTTTTGAAATTCATCATGAGCGATGCATGAAAAAGTTCATGAAGCATTTATGAACTTATTTTTCAATAACTGTGGAACGGTTGATGAACTTTTTCGAATGGCTGAGGAATTGTTCATGAACTTATTACGAATGGCTGAGGAATGGTTCATGAACTTTCACGAATGGCTGTGGAACGGTTTAAGAACTGTTTATGAATGGCTTAGAAACGGTTCGTGAACTTTTTTTCGAATGGCTAAGGAACGGTTGATAGATTTCTGCGCATGGCTAAGAAATGGTTTATGAACTGTTTATGAATGGCTGAGGAACGGTTCATGAACTTTTTACGAATGACAGAGGAACGGTTTATGAGCTTTTTACGAATGGCTGAGGAGCTGTTCATGAACTTTTACGAATGGCTAAGGAACCGTTCATGAACTTTTTTCGAATGGCTAAAGGAACGGCTGATGGATTTTAACGCATGGCTAAGAAATGGTTTATAAACCGTTTATGAATGGCTGAGAAACGGTACATGAAATTTTGACGAATGGCTGAGGAGTGGTTCATGAACTTTTACAAATGGCTGAGGAGCGGTTCATGAACTTTTATGAAAGGCTGAGGAGCGGTTCATGAACTTTTTACAAATGGCTGAGGAACGGTTCATGAACTTTTACAAATGACTGAGGAGCGGTTCATGAACTTTTACGAATGACTGAGGAGCAGTTCATGAACTTTTTACAAATGGCTGAGGAACGATTCATGAACTTTTACAAATGGCTGAGGAGCGGTTCATGAACTTTTACGAATGGCTTAGGAGCGGTTCATAAACTTTTCATAAATTGTTTCACGGGCTTTTGCAATAATACAATATCCTGTCATTGTTTAGGAACATAACCCCCATCAGTAACAAATTGCCCCCCCAAATCTTTTCGGTTCATAAGGAAGAAAGAATACTTTTAATATAATCTTCAATATAAATTAACAGGATTATTCAGTTGGAAATTTGAAAACGACATTTGTTTGTTTTTATGTTATAGGAAAATCCATCGTCATTTTGTCTCGATTTGACACCAATTGAAATCAACATGTTAAAAGAAAATCACGTCATAGCAATAGAGAGAGACTAATTAATAAGAACGGCTATCACATCTATTTTTTATCAAACTTTATTGTGTCGAAATGAGACTGGAGTAATCATTATTTAAACTTCCATAAATCGAAAATTAAAACATTTATACAATTCAATTAGTCTCAATAAATATATTTATATATAATTGTTATAATTAATAATTCAACAAAATATCTTTTATCATTTCAACACTCTAGTTAATTATATTCTTGTCGATATTGTTATCAAATTCTTTGTGGATTGTTAATTGGCTGAAATTAATATTTTGATATCAAAAACATTATTATATCATTGTCGTACGTAAAATTTCATGTCTATTTACAAATTCAAAACTATAATAATATTCTGTTGTTAATACTAATAACATATTATTATGTAACCATGTGCATTAGTTTCAAAAAGATTTGATACGTAAGATTAACGTGCGGTATAGGTATTAGAATTATTATTATTATTAAATAAGAAATGAAAATAATTATTTATATTGCAAGGCTGGTTTGTACACATCAAGCTCAGACAAATCTAGAACAAACATATAGACAAAGAAATGCCCTATTTTCAAAATAATTTATCTTGAAAATAATTTATGAAACTCCCTGGACGCTTACTCGTAATATACGGCGTTGTTATCAGTGACCAAGCAATATTTTTAACGAGTATTTTCAGCGTAGAGAAAACCCTTTTAGTGAAAGTCATGAAAAAGTTTGACTTTCATCCGGGATTTGCATGCTAGACTGTACTCGTTTGATTCCAGTCCATCGGATCAAAAGTTGGAGATCTAGAACGTTCAAATGGAGGAGCATAAGTACTACAACTATCCCTAGATTGTTTTTTCTTTTGTTGTGGAGTATTTTTAGTAACATGTATATCGTCAGGAGATACAAGTCCGGCTTCTTTCTCATGCTCATCTAAACCATTTCGATCAAATAATAATGTTTTATCTAATCCAGCAGATGTACCGTTTCTGGGTCGGCGATATTGAATTTCAGTATCTAGATGACTGAATTTTCGTTTTAACTCGTCACTTTTTTGTTGCTTTGGAGAACGCGTTAAATGATCTTTTGAGGGTCGGCGAAATAGTTTTAATAGTTTACCAGAACCATGTTTACGATTTAAACGTTGTTTTTTAGGAGATAATATAATAATGTTATTGTTACTGCGATTATCAGAATTTAAACTCATATTTGAATCATCGAATTGCGTCGAAGACCTAAGTTTTAACGATGATGAACGACTTTTATCGCGACCGTTAACATTCCGATAATCATGTTTCTTTTCTTTATCGTCCGATGATTCGCTCTTACTCCGGCCCGATCTTCTGTGTAGTAGTTCAGCATTTCGATTTCTTAATTCCTCACTTTCATGTTCACGGTTAATATCGTCTTCACATGTGCTTGGGATAGAGCCATGTGGCCTGGGTACAATCAAATGACTAGATCCAACAGACAACAAACGCGTGTTAACATGTTGATCCTCTTCGGCCACTTCAGGCATGATTTGATCAGCATCGTCAATTGGAACAGTTATAGCTGGAAGTATACAACTGGTGGTTGATCCCTTTGATGCCCGTGCTTGGTTTGTCATTTGAATAGCTGGGTCGATTGATCCTGCATTCGTTGCTTTTGGGTCAAGTGAAAAAGAGATGGGCGAGATGCCTGGTGAGATGGCTTGTCTTCTTTGCATTGGAACGGTTAGCTCAACCACCACATCAGCTAGACCAATAAGACCGCGACTCACTATACCTGGACAAATAAAATAAAATGGTTACTAATCAGAACCAGTCAGAGGGGCGGATACAACATGGTTCATACTCCAATCTAGCCTAGCTCCACAAGGTCCATTATTCCGCTACTCTACACATGAAAAGGAACAAAATGGCAGTTGGTAAAATGGAGTACAGAGGGCATGTTGCACAAGTCTAACTCCAATCCAAGGACGACAAACCATTTCTTGATGCATGTAGCTATGTAACGATCTTTCATTCAATTTGAACCAGTCAGCAGCACAAGAGAATGTTTTCGACTGATCTATCTCAAGTCTCGCTTTGATACGCCGCAATTTGACGAGTGGTAAGCGGGATCAACACTTACCAACATATCAAAATCGTCATAGTAAAAAGTGAGACTTGGTCAAGTCAAGGAATGTTTTTGATTGCATCAGATTACATGGGAATATATAGAACTGCGAGTGCATGTCGATAGTGTGTAGATAGATAGATAGATAGATAGATAGATAGATAGATAGATAGATAGATAGACAGATAGATTTAAATGATACTTGCATGGATGATGTTAGTGTGTGAATGTATTAGTTAGTTAGTATACTGATGTAGCGGATTGTAACGGATTTCAAAGCAGAAGTCTCACCTCCTCCGCCACCGCCTCCGGTAAAATCAGTTTGTGAAACTACATCGTTGTCATCCCACGAAGATTCTCGTGAACTCTGGCTACCTGGAAGTGGGAAGAAAACAAGCCACGTACAACGCCTGCAAAACTCAAGTCTCAAAAAAATAGCAAACTCCGTAGGAACATGGTATGAATTGGTTTCATTTATCTCAAGATAAAAAACATTAACATTCTATCGATTAGGTAAATGTCAAGTAATTGACCTTCGACCTTTTAGTTCAAGTCAGATGACAGGAGAACTCCCGGATGTCAATAATCCCATCGAAGGATAATCTATTCTCAATTTTATTTGTACATGAATTATTACTACAGTATATACGATTATGATGAATCCCGGAGGGTGACTTCCATACTTTTGGTATACGGGGACATTCAAATTTAAAAGAGGGGTAGCCTTTTCAAAATTCATAAAAAATGTTAGATTGATTGATGGCCCTGAGTTTTCTCCTGAAGTGACTCAAAAGCTCATAGGAAGCTGTACGCCAATTGCTTTGTATTTTAAGTAGCACAACGTTTACAAGCGTTTACATCTACATGACTTTCTTGCTCATTAAATATTTTTGAAACCTCCTGATCAAATTGGAACTCCTCGTGTGTGATTAAGTTCGAATTGTAAGATCGATTGTGTTTTCGAACCTGGTTTTGCTACGATGAATTGGCGTCAAACTCTAAACCAATCAGATTGATTGAATCATTTTCCTTATAATTTCCGGGAATCGCCATGTCGTTATCCCCCTTTGGATCCAAAACTATCCCTGAACTAGACTCCAGACTACACTTTGTATATCTATAATGATAGCATCTAGTTCAGATATTATTTTAGAAGCAACTTTATTTGACGTTGTTTGGAGTTCAATCTCAATAATAATACTCAGGCTGGTGCATGTTTCCAAGTATTCGTTTGGGGAATGAGTCGTTTGGCAAATTGACGTCCATGTCTGTTATCTGGTTATCGTTCTGTAAGTGCAGTGAGATATATCAATGATAGTCAAGATAGTATATAAAACCATATTAAGATTTATCAAGAAGAATTTTGTTGTATATATGATGTGTCTAGAAAAGAGAGACTTCCACATGGTGTAATTAAAAATGGAAATTGTTGGCATTTAATAATCGAAATAGACTATTTAGATTTGTAAACATCCACTGTAAGGGCAAAAATGCCGCGAGAATGACGATAATTAAGCAAAAACAACACAATAACAATAATATGCACAATGGTATTATAGTTCTGATGAGATAAACAATAGGTGTTGATTTCGCATCGTTTTCGTTAACCCTTTGTAATTAATTTTGGCGTTCAATGAACCTCAACTTCAGTGATAGCATACAGTCTCAACTGAAGGCGAGGCTCAAAACAAACCTTCTGCCTGACCACAAAACAGACGAATAACCCAAGACACTACTTTTAAATAAAGATAAAATTATTGAATGTTTACCGTCATGCGCTCTCTTTCCTGGATTCGTACCAACCAGTGCTTTGTCTGCCATGACCAATGCATGCTGCGCTCTTTTGGGTAATCTAATCCTTGCTTGCGCATATGAATAATACAATGTGAAGTTGCTACCAATGACAGATACAGGTAATGCCAGAATAAGAACACCAAGACATGCGCATAGGGAGTTCACTATCTTGCCTGCTGTTGATTCTGGAGTGACGTCACCATAGCCAACTGTTGTCATAGTAATTATAGCCCACCAAAAGGCTTCTGGGATACTACCAAATGTTGGTTTTGCCAAACTCTTGATGCATGAAAATTCAAAATGGATAGAATAATCATCTGACTGTTTATGAAACAAACTGAGTGTTCACAGCAAATAATGAAATTAAGTTATTGAGCTAAAGACGTGTTATAGAATTCGGAATGGTTGTTATCATGTGGATTATATCTCAGCTCTGGAGGATTTCGATAATTAACTGCAACAATTTTTAAGCGAGAATATAAAAACCAGATGCTACCGAAGAAAAATGAATTAGAGGATTAATGTAACAATAAACATGTATATACATGTGATAAAATGGGAATACAATTTTTGCACGCTAGGATTTGAGGTTGATTAAGTAGAGTTTTCGTTATAAGAACTATAGTCGGGCTAAATTAATATAATGCTTTCGCATTTGCATAAATAGTCATTTGGCCGTTCATTAATAACAGTTATATATATAAAGCAATGGTTTTCCCTATAGTTACGTTTACTGTGAATAATTATTTTGAAAATAAACATCTGTTTTCAAGAGTAAACCACGCATAGCCACGTTGTATGTATATATATACATATACAGCACAGTAGAAAAATAATATTCTTGATAAAAGAGTCTTGAAAACACACGTCGAAAACAGCTGGAATGAAGAATGTTATGATATTTTTTACAATATTTCAATAAAACAACATAAAAAGTGAGCGTTCAACATAAGGAAAAAGGTGTATAATAAAGACCGAATGATTTACTTTCATGTAAGAATCATAGACAACGATAAATTCTTAATCAGTTGGGCAAATATTACAACTGAAATTAGTATCCGTGCAATTGAATAATTGTGTTACAAAGATGAAAATCCGTTAAAACACAAGAAATTAATAATCAAGTTTTATAGACGAGAATTGACATCTTCACATGATGTAGATTTAGTTTGATACGAACAAAGCATCGTTATAGTTCGTTTCCAAATTTTAAAACCGATAGTTGCAGCATAGTCACTAGAATAACTTATTCTAGTGACCATTGTTGCAGTTAACTGTATAAACAGGCGCTTTCATTTATGATTCCCTGCGAAGAATTTCCTCATACAGGCCGTTGAGCTTCGCTACAAAATTCGTGTGTTATTGCTAAAGCTCTATTTCACTCACATCGAGCAACATTGGAATAATACAGTATAAGTAAATCATGCTTAAAATAAGTAAATTTATGCTTACGACTACTACTTTTGCAAGTAAATTTCTGCTTGTTTTTGAAAATGAATAAATTCAGGACTTACCTTTTCAGCGTAATAAATCAGACTTGAAAATATAACCATTGGAATTAATACAATTAATATTAAAAGGAATAATTCTCTTGCGCTTGCTTTTAGTGTTTGACCAATCACTTGCATTCCGCTTAGATTCTTGAAAAATCGAAATAAACGGAAAATACGGATTAACCGTAACACGAATAGGAAATCAAATGTATCCGAATTAAGCCAAAAGTTAATATAAAATTGCACAATTGATATAAAGTCAATCCATGAGTATAAACTTTTAAGAAATTTTTTATAACTTGGACAACAGGAAAATCGTATAAAGAAATCGATAGTAAAAAATCCACAATAGAAATACTCCAATTTGCGAAAGAATCCTTCATGAGGCATTGCAATTGGCATTGTTTCGATGCAGAATGATGCAATCGAAAGTAGAATCACAGCCAAGTTGATCAGGGCAGCAACCTGAAAGAGAAGAAGGAGAAATTAGTGAAAAAATGTCTCATATTATTGCAAATTAAACGCGTGACATTCAGAGTTACGGAATAGGCTTTGCGTTAATCATTGATGAATGTTTTAAATTTATAATTCTAATTGTCTGAAAAGATCGCATAAACCTTAGAAATCAAAGTTATATAAATATACATCTAGCAACAGGCAATTAGCATTCAATATTAGCAATCCTCCGTGCTGCTCAGAGAACGTGGGGCTAACTTCGCCATAACAGAAGGTAAAGACAAATAAGTAGTAAAAAAGTTTGTGTCATACATAAATAGTGAGCTATAGATATATAGTAAAGACACGTCTAAAATTGGAGAGCACAAAATTGCGGCAAACACAATTATATCTGGTAGATCTACCCTGCTAGCTGAGTAATACACTGTAGCATTTCGTTTCAAACAAGTAATACACAATGAACACATTTAATGGTAGCATTATCAAGTGGTGTATTGAAGAATGTGTTTTACAAATATCGAACAATAATATAGAAGACAGCGAAGGTTCTCAATGAAATTTCGAACTATGCTGTTGTTCAATTTTTGTTTGATAATTAAGTATTGATGACTTCATTCAAAACAAAGATAAAAAAGTAGTTGCATCTGTGATAACGTATCATGATCGCAGACATAACCAGTCTGTTTTTATCATTCAAAAACAGAATCCTATATACCATAACTGAGAATATATATGTAACTATAAAACATTAAACAAATAGAAATTACACAACCATAAATTATACATCTTACATATTTAAACATTGACGGATATAAAATTTGATTTTGCATTCAAAAAAGGACAGGCTATATGTATAAATACACTTGATATAGAATATGAATTATACGGTATATAATTGTATAACATCAAATTGATTGTTATATGAGATATATTTCGACTGTAGCAACCATAACATCAGTTGTAAAACGGTATAAATAGACACTAATAACAGGTTTATTAATTAAAGAATTAATTCAAGTATAATCTCGAAAATACTATATCAAAAACATGTAGATATTGTAGAAGAAAAACATAATTTAATTACTAAACAACAATGTTCCATACTAAAGAAAATTAAATCTTCTTAAACGCGCGGCATGTCAATCGTAAAAAACATCAAACAAATATAATATATCATAACATTTATAGACATCCAATTGTTAGATTGTATATAATTATGATTGACAAACCAGTTGTTTTTTTATTTGAATGCAACAAAATATAATAGTAATATAGTTAAAACAAATAACATTTTAACCTTTTCAGGCCATAATTACTTAATAAATAAAACAAGAATATTGATAAAGACATAACAAAAATTAACTTTTTACCTGTGCATATCTTGATGAATAAGGTTCTTCTAAAGCTGCCCAGACAGCTGCACGATATTTTGTAACATTTTTTCTAAATTTACTTGTATTGCCTTTATCAACAGAGATTTGTTCCTGATATTCTTGTTCGCTTGTGCTTTGTTGATCGAACATTTTCAAATGTTTGTGTGCATTTCGATGTTGAGTATATGTACCCCAACAACATGGTTCCATTTGTAACTCATCTACACCCCAAAATGCTAATTCTTCTTCAAATAACGGACCACAGACATCATTCGGACAATGTAACTTACCAGTACGACAAAAATTTAATATATTTTCGAAACATCCAGGATGACGATCAAAGAAAAATTCATTATTTTGAGGATCGAAATCCGCCATTTTCGATGCAGTCTCAGCTATCCAGAATAAACGCGTATCTTGAAAATTACTAATTGTGCTTAAATATGTCTCATGCCTTTTGCCGCCGACATTGATTAAAACTCTATCACCGACCTTTCCTTGCTGCAAAGAATCTAATGTTGCCTTCATATCCTTCCAGGTAGATAAATGTCAGCTGTAACTTATTCTAGATGTATATAAACAGATAAGAATGAGACTATAACAACTTTTGAAGCAACAATATATAATTAGCAGACATAGATTGTAGCTCCCAAATACTGTTGAAGGCGCAAGGTCAAATATTTTCTTTTTAAAAACAATCGGTGTATATAACATGCAGTCAGATAAAACCAGAAAACCATTTTTATAGCGTCATATACTCAATTGTAATTATCTTGTTCATTTTCTTCATCATTAATATTGTTTAGATATATATAATTATACTAATAATGACGAGGTTAATGTTCAACGCGCGCACATGGTTGCAATCTTGCAAAATAGCTTCAACATTCAATTGGCTGAGTTGAGTAACGGGTTCTCCGTTCAAGACACGGCACTGTGTGTTTATTATTAATGCTTAGAGCTTTAACAAGATGGTTGAAAACGCCACCTGCTCAGCGATAATACCCGCAGAACAAATTCTTGTTACCCTTGACGACTATATATAAAAGAAAAAAAAGCGAGCGCCAAGTAAAAGACATCTGATCAACATATTATCTAAAATATGATTATCCTAATATAATCGCCATTACTATACTATATACAAAGCGTCATAGATGTAGGAAATTAGTCATTTCATTGAGAAAGCGCATTTTTCGGTCAACTATTCCGATATTAACGCGGCTAGACTTTTTGATAAAACCTTTTACGATTGCGTATTATTTATAACAATATAATTCAACATCTATAAAAATTATAATGAAATTCGTTAGTTAGTTCTATGATGAGAACATCAGGTGACTTGTAAAATATCGGGAAAAGCGCAACTTCATTATTTTGGTAAACTTTTGAAAATGTGATCTTGTATATGTATATGTAACTGGATTTCTATCAGAGAATATATATTACAGCTGATAGAATGTCGGGAAGGGCAAAATGATATAAATAAAAAAATCAGCATAGTTAAGATACAGAAGTAAATTTTTTGAAATATTGACGTAAGTCAAGTAAGGTCTAAACTCAAAGTATAAGTAATATAATATACAACAGAACACAAGGCAAATTATAAGCTTGTAAGAAACATTCGAGATATTTCAGATAGAGAGAATTGGCTTTATGTATAATAAGATCCTTAATATCTTTAATTTTATAAAGAGAGGTACAAAAATAAGTGGCAACAGTTGTCGATTTTTTCGAGAAAATTTTCAAAAAAAAGTTATTTACAACAATTTTAACATTTAATTTGACCAAAATGACAAAAAGCGTTGTCCAAATTCGTAATAAAAATCAATTTCTGTTCCCATTGACTTTTTTGAAATGTTTTACCAAAACCATATATTTTTAGAACAATTTTTAAATAGAATATATTTTCTGTTCTTTATTATATAAGACATATCAAATTAAAATAACATTTGAAATATCTTTCAAAATGATTCAATCGATTATATCGACATAATTACGATCAAATATAAATTGACATTCCAAGTGCTATTTGATTTCCAAATTAATAAATATGGGAATTTCCCTAACAATAATTTCCATATTAGTATGATGTACAGGGGATAATAATATAATGTAATATGAGGTGAACATATGTATGTGAGAGTGCTTAATGTTTGTTCAGGCAGAGCATAATATAGAATAGACACAAAGATGAGGCAAAAGCCTTTTCCGAAACTCGAATGCGTGAAACTCCGAGTTACGGAAAAGGCTTTTGCCTCATCTTTGTGTCTATTCTGTATAGGGGATATAAATGTTTCCAAATGTCTACCCCATCCCTTTATAATGTTTTATTACTTTTGATAATTGTAAAGTATATTATATTTTTGATAGAAAGACAAGCGACATAAAGGCAAAGAAAGACACACATATATGATGATACGTCGCAATTTACATCAGTTTATCGCTTGACTTTCTATCAAACTTCTTGAGCAAAAATTGAGCCTACACGTTAGTTGAAACTCATTACTTTTGGTAGGGCAAAATTAAGATCTCGATTTGTTCACGAAAACGGTGCAAAATTAACACCTATAATGTACAGCTTATCAGAAAGATAATACGATTTTGCATCAATTCCTTTCTTGTTGTTGTTGCTTAATTAGTATTTTTTTATTATGTTTACTTAGAATATACATATATACCGGCGGGGCATATATGAAGAAAATGGTACAGCAAATACGTTTTAATATAGAAATAAATGAAAATTCCTCTTGTGTCTATATAAGGTATGGTTCTACATGTGTATCTACTTCTATGGTTCTATGTATTTCGGGTTCCTTGCAAACATACGATAATGTGATTAGAAATTCTTTGCGGCTTATATTCTTTTAACTTGAAACCATATCCCCTTAAAGAAGCCTTCTGATGAAGATTTTGCAAAACACAAAATAATTAATAGCAATGTTATGTTGAACACAATGCAATGATATAATTAATTGATCAAAAATTATTGTTTTTAGAGTTGATATAATGTAATTATAATATTACACCATCTAATATAATGTGGGTGATACGGATAATGGTTCTATTGTAGTAGCCAATATCAGACTCACAACCGCGTAACCAATCGCCAAAATAATGCTCTTGAGATTTCTCATTTCATTGTTTCTTCAGTCAGACAGTCAATAATTCTTTAATCTCCGTTGCTAGGTTACTCAACAGCTGACTTTCTGTACTTTTACCATCAATTGACACTATTTTATCCTACATAAAATGAATAATAAATACGAATTCAGTTGTATATAAGTTGGTAAAATGAAGTGAATTTCCTTCACTTAAGTGAACCGTTAAGATTACCTGAAAATATTAGCTAGAAAATATG
This sequence comes from Haliclystus octoradiatus, assembly GCA_916610825.1. NCBI lineage: Eukaryota > Metazoa > Cnidaria > Staurozoa > Stauromedusae > Haliclystidae > Haliclystus > Haliclystus octoradiatus. The sequence continues at coordinate 1,057,576 of OU744447.1, forward strand.
ACAAACAGAAATCTTGATAAAATTCAACCACGCCCATTGGTTAATCCATCTTGGCTATATATATATATCTATCTATATTTGTATATACATGTATATTATATAGAGAAGCAAAAAAGAGGTAGTAAAAACATATTACTGTAATATTTTCTGTTTTTGTCTCAAAAACAATTTTAATTGTCAGCTATGTCTGACTATAACTGTATAATGATCGCATTTCTGTTCAGCAAGTCTAGCAAATTTGTTCCTAGCGTATTAAGAGTGACGCCATATTACTATAAATGCTACAGTTTAACTGTAAAAAGCATCCATGTATATTATTACAAGTAAGCTATATAAATTATGACCACCCTTTGTTTGGATGCTATAGCAGTTGTTTTGTGGATCAATGTTTCAAAATTCGAACAGAATACTTCGTCCATCCTACGGCTTTCAAATGACTAAAATTGGTCATTGGTAATTCGTTCTAGCTATATGTTAATGCGTATGTTTGTAATTGTATAGTTAGTATTTGTTGTCTGATGATCGTTTAATATCGTGAAACTTAGAGATACAACCAAAGAATGTGTTTTTCTTGACCTTCTCATTATTATTATTACAATTGGTCATATCAATTTCTTGGAAATTAAAAATGCTGAATTGTGTTTTGATTTTTTTCATATCTTAATCATGAGAGAAGATTATCTTTAGATTTAAGCAGACATTATTCAAAATTGTAAGGCTACGATTGCTCAATTGTAATAAAAAGCTGAAATCAGTCTCATGAAGTAATTTTGGTTTTCATCTCTTATTTTGAGGAAACTACGAAGAGATATTACAACTTTGCTAATTACAACTATAACAACCAAAGATTTTATTAGATATATTATATAAGAGATATTGCAGCTATAACAATCTTTATTTGAGCTTAATTCGACGCCCTCAAGTATTCGGATGAAAGTACTGCGCTAAAAAAACAGCCATTATTTAGATGTCTGTTATGTATTCTAATGGTTGGAAGATGGCTTAACAAAACAGCATGCGTAATATATAGCAGTCTCTGTTCATGGATTTCATCACCTTATTTGCACAAATGACGAGAAAAATCATTCACCGTTTTGATTAGGCGAACATTTGCCTCTGTAGTGTACTTGTGAGGTCAACTCAGCCTTGACTTTATCTGTAACATCAAATGAGTACCATCTAAGGATGGCGGATGGAATGGTTCAGAAGGAATTGCATTGTGAGTAGCTGCGGCGCACGTTGCGCATTGACAATCAAGGCCTATCTGCCATGAAATCTGTTGAAATTGATCTGCAGTGTCGCGGCTGAGATCTAAGGAGCGTTTAACATCATTGCTCTTAGCGAAAAGAGCCACTCCTCTAGAAATACAGGAGTAGTACGGGTGCCTTCGGTAGGGCGACACCGTCCACATTACTTTACTTACTAGTGTACTTCAATATCTTGTAAATATGAAAAACAAAAATCTTTCTCAGTTACAATATCTTTATCATCATCATAAAGCAAGTTGTTGGCGAGTAGTTAAATCTTGGTTTTACCACAACAAATCATAACAAATTTGATCTCTCCATCGTGTGATCAGCTTATTTTATCAATACAATGATTGTTTTAAATGATTAGTCAATTGATTGCGATAGTTAAATTAAATATTGATTGAGGATGAAACCTATACTTATATAGACACTATGGTTCGTTAACCATAATAAATCTTTTACGAACACTTACTCTGCACAAATAACTACATTCCATTTATTGATTACAAAGAAAAGGCATTCGCTTAAAGGCATTGAATGAGAGTCACGTGAACGGTATAGCAAAGTCAAGGTCCTTCCAAAAGTATATCTTACGAAATCAGAACGTTAAATAGCGTTTAGCGAAAATCCTGATTGCAATAATGTTATCTATTTGCGATTTACGTATTTCCCTTGCATTTTTATCCGCTTGTATGGTAGATTACAAGAATAACACACCCACAGTCCCACATTGTTTTGATTGAATATTTGAAACTTCGCCACAGAAATCGTGCATGGGAACATTCTCGCAGAAAAGTATTTTGCCAATCATAAAAGCCTGTTGGGGGACACTGAATAATAACATTTAAATCTCGAATTAATACCATAATCCCTAATTATTGCCTCCTGCAGAGTACGCTTAGCTAACATAATGCCAGTATAGGCTTTATGGCACAGTTTTTCACCTTCTGTTTCATTAGGCCCTCACTGGAGTGCCGCGCGCAAACGAGGGCTGCGATTGTATGAGGCTAATAAATGAGGGTTTTGAATTTGATGAATTTGAGAATTTGAGATTTGTTAATAAATAAATATATCTAAGTAATGTTCTTTTTATTAAGAATAACCATGTCAAATGTCCTTTCAAATATACTTAGTCACATCTAAAATTTATTTTGTTAAACAGAAAATGATTGAGTGCTCAATGTTGGTTAAAATAGAGCATAATATAGAATTGAAACAAATATGAGGCAAAAGACTTCTCAGTTACTCTGAGTTTCATGTGTTATTTCGAGGTCATCAGACGCTTTACTAACAATTAAAAAAAAATACCACTAATCAAATTAATGTAATAGGGGTATTAGTGGCATGTGTTTCCTTTTTTTTTATAATAAACCATCTGATGATCGAAAAATAAACGAGTAAAACTCCGAGTAACGGAAAGGCTTTTGTCACCAATAAAGTTGTTTCTATTTCTTTATACATATGTGGCTTTAAATGAACTATTGTAAACCCCCCCCGCTGGCATTGATAAAGAAGGTTTACATCTCTAAAATATAAGAACAAGCCAAAGTTGAAGTTATACACTTTGTAAGAAAATTGAAAAGAATACGTTTTTTATAATAAAAAATTTAATAATAAGTGACGAAGATTAGGCAAAAGCCCGTTACTCAGAGTTTTACGTGTTCAATTTAGACGTAAATAAGAATAACGTAAATAATTAAGAGATGTAAACGGTATAAATTTTATAATTTACCAGTATATTGCAACATCGATTTCATCAGAAAAAACGTAAAATTGAGTTTTGCCAACATTCTTAAAAGACATGATTGTTGATTTTACTTTCGTATAAAGCACTGACTACATGTGAAAATAGATTTGACCGGGGTTCCAGCTTTTAGAAAACTGTACGGCCCCATAAAATATTGCAGCGAAGAAAAATCTTTCTCAGACCTCTATGTTCGTATGGTAATTCAAATAATCATTTTCCAATCTGTTGTTTCATTTTCAATTCATTTTCTAGCAATTAAAATATACGACCGAAATCTTACAAAATTGTAGAATCCCTTATGCTCTAGAATTTCGTATCAATATAAGCTTTTAAAAATCTGAAAAGAAAACAATACAACGTGGCACCCCAGTAAGAGACTGTTATTTTGAGTCACTCCGGATAAATAAATTCAAAACTTGCATGATGAGATACAATACGTCATTGGATATTAATTAGCATTTTTCGATTGATTTTACAAAAATTTGGAAACAATTTATTTTCATTGATGAGAAATTTATATTTTAACAGAATGAAATTCTGCAAGCCGTATTCTTGCTGAATAAATAATAACGATTGTGGCATTTATCACGTAGGATCAACCACAAACATAAATAATGAATTAATTATACAAAATATGACCTATATGCGTGACCTGTTCAAAATACAGTTTTTAATAATATATATGTATTGTACATACAGTAAACACTTGCATTGGATGTTAAGATTTCGTAATAGTATTATAGGCTAACCGGTTTCGATTGACATAGCGGTCTAACTAGGAATTCAACTTATACGATGTGCTTCTTCTTGTCAACATGGTTTTGTTAATATTAAGAGCCTTTCAATCTGCCGATAATTCATACAACGCTGATTGACTGATTCGAGGTATCGCGGAAACGAGTATAAACTAGATCAATCCGAAACCTCTAATGTTTATTTTGTCGTACGCATCTTAGACAGGCGACATTATCCACCCTATCTATATATCTCCGGTCACATCTCCAGATAGAATTAAAACCCCAGGCATGTATTTTGTCCCAATATGCCATCCATATGCCAATATGATTCCAAATAATTGTCCATTCAATTAGTATTTACTTTTTAATAGTAAGCCGATTCAAAACAAAGTATGGGACAAGCCAATCTAGGCAAGAGCCTCTATCCCGTGTTCCGCTCCATGATACTGAGAGTCGCTGCACTAGTTGATTGATGCAATGTACACAGGATAACGGCGTTTGTCAGTGGTTTAAGTAGAAAATCAATCACAACAGGACTAAGCTTCTAATAATGCGTCACAAACCAAAACATTTAAAAAACGTTAGATAAAGCGTCACAGTTTATCTACTTGCGGTGAGTCAAATAGTTTGTTTTGTTTACACTGATTCGGAAGGAATAATTGAAAAACAATTTTATGTATCACATCAATATAACTGCTTCAGAAGCATTCACTCAAACAAATTCAAAGGGAAAAACAGTTCTTGAATTGACGCTGCTACGATCATAAGAAATCGATGCAGAGGGGGAAAATCGTTGACCATTTTCATTCTGCACAAAACCGCTATCCCAGATCAACTTGTCAAGGTTTGTCTCAAAAATGAAACACGTAAACGATGCTTTAATCGATTATTAGTATTTATTTATTTTTTGACACTACATATTCTTCAAAATTCATAGAGATTTTTAAATCGAACATTTATTGTAACAAATGTTTGTCAAACAAAAACGTTTACCCTCAAGAGCAGCTTTAAATTGGCACATTAAACTACAGTAACCTCTGATGTTCTCTGTGATGTCGACAAATTGTATAGTTCATGATAACGCGCACGTCATCTAAACCAAATTAATACTCAAACTTCGTTGAATGGACAAAATTCAAGACACTCATTGGCTAAAATCGAACATTCGATTCAATGACCAACAGGTCACTAACGAACCTAATTGAAAGATAATCAGAACGAAATCCAGCAGTTCGATTGGTCGAATATGGTCGAACTCCGGCCGGTTAATAAACTGCATTGAACGCTCCGTGATATGTAACCGTTATGGCGGAAAGAGGCAATGGATAATTGCACTTTTGATGCAGCAAAATAAATTAAAATTCATGCTATGATTATATGTTCCAAAATTGATTGACTAAAACAGTAATTGATCTCAGACTCGATGAATATCGGCACAATGACCTCGGCGGGACCTCGATCATTATTAGCCGTTCGTGGTTTATCAGTAGTTTCATGGTTTTTAACAATGTGTGTGATTGATTGATTGATGACGTAAATAAAATCAACTATGTCCCTCCGGATAGAAATGAAATTTGTAACGATGGTGGATTGAGATATAGGATAAATCGCTACTAGAAAATACACATAGACGAGACAGTGATTAATCGTGTTTTATGTCTTCACGGTTGGCAGAGGACTGTTACGTGATATTTTAATATAAGTTAATTCAATGATATGACTAGATATTGGAATAAACGGTTGAGAGGCTTAATGATAAGAGGCTAAAATCTAATGTCTTATACACTACAAATTCGTCATTGCAACTACTGTATGACAACTCAAAAAAGTACACAACGATTTTCCAATCCTTCATTCGTTGAAAATAAAGATTTGTGTGATACAGAGAATGCAAGGAGAGTTAGCATTTAGCACTATCATAGCGTTGATAGAGGAAGTGTAATGTAAGCAGCATACACTCTCATACAGTATTCAAGAAGGCTAGTACAAACAGAAAGAAATGTTGGATAGTCTTTTGAAAACAACTACCTCTTGCTACGCTACTGCTCCTCTGGTTTGCCGAAGAAAACGTAGCAATAAACAGTCATCAAGCAAGTAAGATAATGCCTTTGATTGAAGTCCTGTCACCTTTCAAGTGAGTTAAAAATGCATAAAATATGTTAATTATGCATAATTTTCAATTCTTTGACTAAATTTCAATGACATTATTACTATTGGCTGCGTCTTTATTGTCTACTTAAAAACTAGGTTTCTCGGAGGACCTCGGACTAATAGAATTAAGAAATAATTATAAAATAATTACCTGAAGTTTAAGTAGTAAACAAATCGGATGGTGTTGAATTGTCACACCATGACACGATGCACTATTAGCAACAAACTCTACAACTAAAAACAAAAAAACACATTAATAAGAAATAAGGAAAATGTTAGTTTAAATCTTTTATCTTCAACGAATCAAGAGATTTTTTGAAAAATATTGAAGGGGTGCTGTGATGCCATTTTGTCCCGGCATTTTGTACATAGGTGGAAAACAAATTTTCACAACGAGTGAGAGTTGGGATCAGTAGTTTTGCGGGGGGAGGGGGAATTGAACTGAAATCCTCCCATTGTACATACAGTGGTGTTTATTTGTCTATGCTATTTCGATACTATCTCCACAGCTGTACTGACCTTGAGGTATTTCTGTTGTTTCTAGCCCTGTATTAAGACGTATTCCGTAATCTCTATATTGTTAAATAATATCTTGAATATGAGGCAAGCCAATGACATCGACCAGCTACAACTAAGCATTCAACCTATTTACTGAAAATTCATTGCAGAAGTTTGAAATGTAGCTTAAAAGATGGACGACTATAGTTTGCTGGCATAATGGTATATTCGATAACAAATTTTAATTATTACTATTGCCAGGGGCAGGGGGCAATGTATCTCAAGCACCCCTAACGGATGGCTTCGAATGATAATATTGCGTGCGTGTATAAATAATCTGTTTATAGTGCATAGAAAGTACAATTTGTTTTTTTCAAACCCTTTCAAATCATTAATAAATACTTGACGGTTTGTTTTATAAACATGGGACTGCTTTTAAATCTTTCTGTGTGGCAAATAAGTATTTGAATGACTAAATAATAATTATATGAATTGAACAGAGGCGACAGAATACTAAATAGGTATAGGTATAAATTTAAACATGATTGAATTGATCGAATAAAAATGCATATCAAAATACATAATCAAAAATAAACGTGATACCTGTTAAATGTAATTTTGTGCAAACTTGTTTTACGATGGTGTTAATATCACATGGTTCATTGACAGTGACCTATTTCATCAAAACAAAATCATTTACTAGAACTTGATTGGAGATGGATCAGGGGGGGGGGGTAACACCACTATGACGGCTATACAGGGGCGTGCCCCTTTTTTGGGTCCATATTCCAGCTGAGAAAAAACTTTTTGGGTATGAGATTTCAAATTTTGGAGCTTTTGGGTATTTTTGACTTTTTCAAGAATTTTTGAAAAACTTTTATATCATTTTTGTGTATTTACTTGAAATCAATTAACCTGCTAGAGCTTTTTGGGTAGCATCAACGTAATTGTTGGAACTTTTTGGGTACCTTACCTTTATCCAAAGTGGCACCCCCCGTCCCTGGAGAGCTAGAGTTATCCCCTGGGGAGATGGATATAGATGAGATAGAGGTATTTGAGACAGGCATGATAAACAGACTCGATATAAAATAATTACATTCAAGGTAAACTAATTACATTTGACTGTTAAATTTTAGCCACACAAAATTCTTAAGGGAGAATAAGATTAATGTTTCTTGACGCAGTAAAATTGCACGAGAATCTATATGAAAACACCCCTGGGAAACGGTACGTCTCAGTATCGCCGATGGAATAATCGGGAAATAATCGGAAATTTCAATTAACCAGCCGGTTATTATTATGCGGGTAATTAATCGGCATCGAACATTGATAAATTCCGTAATCGTCTCATCCCTATAGTATAGTTGATGCATGGGAGTGTCCGGGACGAGATCCCTGGGATAGGGAGATAAAGATGGGGGGACGGATTAGATATAATCAAGGTCCTTGGAAATGTTTGGGGATAATTACACTATAACGATGCAAATAGTATTAAAATGGAAAGTTGGGCTAGAAAACAATTGTTTCATATCGCCTTTTGGAGATGAAATTTAAAAGATAAGTTGACCATAGATACATAAAATATACTAACCTTGCTAGCGTGTTTTTCTTTCAGATTTCCAGATGATAAAAGCGACGCAAAATCAGAACTAAATACAGAAAATGCAACATTACAAGGATCAAAATTCAAAAACATTTCAAAGAGGACATAGATCTATAATTTCATTTTGAAGGCTCACGAAATTTGTGCTTTCTCAAAAAAACACATTCAGCTGTTTTGTTCTAGTTGGCTGAATTTTGTGTAACATAGAGAGGATTTCCATTTCCTCAGCTGCAATATTGGTGTGGTAAATTAAAACGAAAGAGATGCTACTAACACATACTGAAAAAATGTTCAAACAAAAAGGAATAAAGAATTTAGGTGATTGCAGAGCAAAGACATTTCTTCTTAAAGTAACTATATTTGTGTGGAACAGACAATTTTTATATTAAAATATATTCAATATTACATTTAAAACCACTTACAATAGGCTGATGTTTGTTTGGTCAATATTTGCTCATGGTTTGGTGAATATTAAAAAACAACATTATTAATACCGTAATACGACTATAGCTATAGACCAGTAAAGTTGCAAAGAGGATCAAAGGTGTACAGGAGTCGGAGTCAAACTCTGACATCGGAAGGAGTACCCACATTTTAACAGGAGCCGAACTGGAGTGGATTGTTTGCCAGTCAGAAGCCGGAGTCTAGAATGCACTCTAAGTAATTTCTTAAAGCCTTTCAAAGTTGAAATTTGTCTACATATTTCTCCCTACACCTCTAATATGGATGGATACTCATGGATCGTATTAATAAACGAAGGACGGAGTTGTGCAGGGTATATACTTCTTACTTGCAATAGTATATGGTGGTCTATAGATATCATTAATTGTTTTTATAACACAAAATAAAAAAAGGATGGTAAAAGTTAATTAATTACATGTTGAAATTAATTTCATTTTCAAAAACGAAAACACAAATCGATTGCGTGAAATCAAATTCATTTTAAAAACACCTTTGAAAATATTTTGATTATTTTATTAGACTTACGACGATATTGGGACTGGAAGAATCGACGATGAAACTGGAAATGATAGCTTGAAATCAATCTTTTCGCTTGTGGAACCTTCAGCGCCCTAAACAAACAGAAACAAAAATATAGTTTTAAAATTCTAAATTTGAGAGGGAATGAAATTTAATCGAGCTATGAATCTATATTAATATATAACTTTTTCAAGATTGGCACCAACACATAATGCTATTCATTAGTTTTCACATAATGGTTGAAATGTGTTGCAAATTATTTCTATATACAGTGTTACGACTAAGAACACCTGAATGGCATTTATGATCATAACTTTTTCATATATTATCCAGTCAAAAAAAAATCACCCACAGTAGAATCCAAGTTAATATATCAATGAACAATAATTAGAAGATACAAATTGAGATTTATGCCAAGGAATTCTACAACTAATCTTTTTAAGATGCCCCATTAGATTTTGACGCAAAGGGCATGTCACTAGTTCCGGTGTACAAAAAGATTCATAATGGCTCTGAAAGATTCAATTACTATGATTAGTCCAGTCAACTTTTTGGAGTAGAGTATGGCCTCTCATTGAACTTAGCCTCACCTTGACCATATAAGTCAGTGTGCCTCTTAGCCATTGAGCCATGATTATACTGCCAACAGAAAATGCAAATTGACCTTCGTTTGTAGCTCCTGAAAAAGACAGCATGGTATCCTATTACAGGCATTGTAGTCCAGTATATAGAACTAATTGTGCTATTATGCGCATAATAAGATCATAATACTAAATACCAACAGTGGTATCATTCTATATTCTGCTGATCATTGCAAATCATTAATGAATTCAAGGCTCCACATTGGTTCATTGAGCAGCATGGTCACGACAAGAAATCCTGGGATACTTCCGGTAATTTTGAGAAGAAGGTACAACAGTAGCGAAGCTCCATAATATGCAGATGACATGCCTTTTCATGGGGGTAAAATTCCTATTTTGTCGGCCGAAATCAACCCCTCTCCTGGTCAATTTGCAATGGTATATTAGCCTTACCGAGAGCAACTTCAGTCCTCATATCTTCAATATACACTTTAGGTTAACTGGAGAGCCTCATGCAAGACATTTGTAATGATATATTAAAAACGTAGCTGGAAAGTCTGTATGCAGGATGGGTGCTCACCTGGTGGAAGCTGGAACGGAACTTGAACTGGATCATGGGAGGAAGAACCAGCCTTAAAACAGAAAGAGATGATAACGACATATATATTATATATATATATATATATATATATATAATAATAATAATAATAATAATGTTGGTTTAATAAATAAATAAATTTATTTATTAAGAGCAAAACATCAATATAGTGCTCAATACCGGTAAGCAGAGCTGTATAGATATAAAATAAGAAAAGAGACGTTTTCTCCGTTACTCGAAGTTTCGCGCTGTAGCGCTCCTCAGACGGTTTTATTCATATAAAAAACATTTCTAAATTCACCAAAGATATATACATGATAAAAGTTTACACGCCTATTGATTAAATTGCTGTTCTATTGTTATTTACTGCTATGTTAGTTTCCGTAGTAAATTATTATATGCTATTGTTTGTTTCCGTAGTAAATTATTATATGGTATTGTTCTATTTATGTTTTATCTAATTCCTTGAAATTTTTCAAATAAAATTTGTTTTCGTGCCTGCATTTAGAGACCAGCTCAGATCTTCTATTTAATAGGTTCTTGTTTTTGTAAAACGTTATAAAAATTTTTCCTCTAAACAGAGATGGCATTTTTTCAATATGTTGTTGTATGGCACTGCCGTTGATAGAATTGACCATTTGACGAAGAATGATTTTCCGTTATCTTTTAATGACCAGATGTATTTAGACAACTCAGTGCGATTTTCATATTTTCTGTTGGTAAATGACGACTTATGTTTCGTAAAGCGATCTTTGAATGCTCCTTCAGTAAGGCCGATGTAGTTGTGGCCGTTTGCGTCCTCAGGTGTGGTTACGCTGGCATTATATATTATGCTGGTTGTCAAGCATTTGTTGTCAAGAGGGCAGTTTATTTTGGAGCGGCAATTGCATTGTTTTGTTGCTTGTTCTTTGTTGTCGGCGTTCAATAATTTTCTGTTGTGGCTTCTCAGAATTGTTTCCATGTTTGCCATGCAGCAGTAGCTGACTTTTACATTATTTTTATTAAAAAGTTTGTGGTATTTGTGCTGTTTCGGAAAATGTTTGTTCAGTAAAAGTATAAATTTTCTGGCTATGTCTGTGTCAACATTTTTGCTGAATGGTGGGTTGAACCAAATTATTTTTCTTTTTCTATTCCTTTTAGCTGCAGTGGTGGTGGGTCGTTGATTGTAGGTAAAATCGGCGTCATAGCCGCTAGATCTTAGCGCGCATATGTAAGGGGATTTTGACCTTTCAAAAGCATCGTTGTTGCAGGAAAGGTCAAGGAATTAGGAATTAGAAGGAAAATTTCAAGGAATTAGATAAAACATAAATAGAACAATACCATATAATAATTTACTACGGAAACAAACAATAGCATATAATAATTTACTACGGAAACTAACATAGCAGTAAATAACAATAGAACAGCAATTTAATCAATAGGCGTGTAAACTTTTATCATGTATATATCTTTGGTGAATTTAGAAATGTTTTTTATATGAATAAAACCGTCTGAGGAGCGCTACAGCGCGAAACTTCGAGTAACGGAGAAAACGTCTCTTTTCTTATTTTATATATATATATATATATATATATATATATATATATATATATATATATATATCTCTATAAATCTCTATAAATATATCTATATTATATATATATATATCTATACGAGTAAACAGCAGTCTGCTAAGTCATATTAAAGGAGCAAAAATGACCGGCAGGCGCTAAACACTTAGGATCACATGCATGCTTATTGTTATAACACAATGTTATGTTCATAGTTGACATAAATTTTATAACAAATTAGGCAAGCGTATAATAATTGTTCCAAAGCGAGACGGTTGAATTACGCTAAGCATAAATTCAACTTGTGCTTGCAGCGGTCGCCGGTCAATTTTGCCCCTTTACGACATATATTCAAGGTTTACCATTCGGCTGAGTTTCATGTTGAGTGAATCAATGACATTGAATTCAAGATTGATTAAACGATCAGAACAAAGATTGCTATGAGAAATAAAATGCAAACATTGGATTAACTGAGAGCAATCTGATTATTTTATGTTTCATGCAGTTAGAGTTGAGGCAATGTAAGACGGTCAGATTACGGTTAATTAAGCTTTAAGCATATGGGAATAAATGTTAATTAAAATGCTATATATATAAGAGGGTGATTAGCTCAGTTGGCAGAGCAACCGAACTTCAAATCGTGTCATATCTGATCGACTGTGGTTCAAATCCCCCTGAGGTCAACTCAGCCTTGACTTTATCTGTAACATCAAATGAGTACCATCTAAGGATGGCGAATGGAATGGTTCAGAAGGAATTGCATTGTGAGTAGCTGCGGCGCATCGTTGCGCATTGACAATCAAGGCGTATCTGCCATGAAATCTGTTGAAATTGATCTGCAGTGCCGCGGCTGAGATCTAAGGAGCGTTTAACATCATTGCTCTAGAAATAGAGGAGTGGTACGGGTGCCTTCGGTAGGGCGACACTGTCCACATTACTTTTATATATAAGAAGTTTTTAGTACACTTCTATTGGAATTGCACAGGGGATGACCAGATGTAGAAGTAAAGGCATATTTCCAATGCTTTTCAATTCACATCAATTTTAACATATTTCAAGTTTTTAAGAAGCAGGTTTTTTCAAGATCAATACAAGATTGAAATTGTAAATTTTATCATGAACGAATAATAACCAGTCCAATTTCATGAACCTTTCTCGAACAATCAGGGAACTAGAAAATATAAGTTTGTCTGCGTGTGATCAAATATGTTCCTTTCAAAGTGCCTGGAAATTATTCAAGTTACTGAAGTGAGAAAGATGTTATTTCAGTTAGAATGACATTGATTGGACGTTGTTTAAAATGAACAGCACGAATGGATTGTTAATTCAAAAAAGCAAACAATAATCCTTCAAATGCTGATATTTGTATAATTATGAAAGTTGTATCGGCAGTAATTCTATTGTGTTCAAAACTTGGGTCTCAGCAGTCCCAGTTTTATTGAGCCCTGCAGGTCAACAGTTATATGCATGAATTTTAAAAACTTGTTTCTCAGTCAACACATTAACAGATTGATTCCTTCTGGAAATAGTTTGTAGGTACCACTATGAATCGAAAAACAAGTTAAAATCCTGTACAAAGCCTGTGAAGTTGAAATATGCCTGTGAAAATCCTGTGAAAATCGACCTTTTCATAGGTTATTCACATCTTCAAACTCAGTTAAAAAACTATGAAATCTAATTCAAAAAAGCAAAAAATAATCCTTCAAATGCTGATATTTGTATAATTATGAAAGTTGTATCGGCAGTAATTCTATTGTGTTCAAAACGGGGGTCTCAGCAGTCCCAGTTTTATTGAGCCCTGCAGTTCAACAATTATATGCATGAATTTTACAAACTTGTTTCTCAGTCAACACATTAACAGATTGATTCCTTCTGGAAATAGTTTGTAGGTACCACTATGAATCGAAAAACAAGTTAAAATCCTGTACAAAACCTGTGAAGTTGAAATCTGCCTGTGAAAATCCTGTGAAAATCGACCTTTTCATAGATTATTCACATCTTCAAACCCAGTTAAAAAACTATGAAATCTATGTATATTTCACAGGATATTCACTGGTTTAAATTCATAGTGTACCGAGGAAGACAAACTAAAGATTTTGAAGTAAGACTAAGTTGTTACTACAATACTACAAACATCTATGTAACTATTGTACACGCAATTACATAGAATCTTATAAAGAAAAATCAATTTGATTAAAAAATAAATAAATTGAAAATTTACTTGAAAATAATTGAAACAATCATCTGGTCTTGTTTGGATGCTTCTACTTTCACCATGTATAACTAACAAAAACAAAATGGCATTTTAAATTGATGAATCAAAATATTCTACAATCAATGAATAGTACTGCAAATAATGAATTAACATTTACATAAGGATGGTGACTAAGTGAAAGAAAACACATTCTTAATTTCTGTTACTTCAGTTTCACGCGGTGTGCGATCATTAGACAGTTGTTACTCAATATTACAGCTCTGCCAATGTCTAATGGGTATTGAATACTATCACATCTGACGATAGATAAATCTACCATTATATGGATGAATATATATAAATGAAATATAACAATGATATAGTAATGAATTTAGTTGAATAGATAAAATATAGTTTACCATCTTTAGATTGTCAGTTTCACCAAGTGTTGAATAATTAGCAAAAGGCTGAAAAAGAAAAATTGATTTATTCAATTAATATATATTGATGAAGATGATAATTGACATTCCAAAGCAACGATAAATATAGGCTTCATACAGAATATCTTCAGACTTCAGTCACAATAACAAGAAAGGCGTTAAAAAATCCTGACCAGTTCCAGCAACTTATTACAGCGAGTTTCTAACAACGAAGCCTGAATGTTTGTAAGGACTTCAATAATATTTGATGACAAAATATACAATTCGCATTTCTATTTAAAAAAATGATTTTGTGTTTATGATTCAAAAGTTCAAAGAGAACAATGATTGATCATATTCCAAATGGGATTGACGTCGCCAAATTCAAACCCTGCTCGAATTTGCAGACATGTTATTTTGACACAATTTCAATATTATGATACCGTTTCAACAAGAGATGGATACTTGTTCAATTTGAGAGCATCCAGTATTTATTATTTACTTCACCTGAAACAAATTATTATAAAATACAGCCAAACCTGTTAAAACAGCCACCTCTATACAATGGCCACCTATATATAGTGGTCACTCTTGCAATGTCTAAAATAGTATTTTCTATTGAATCAAACCTGTATATAAAGGTCACCTGTCTACAATGATCAATTTATCTACCCCTCGTTGGTGGCTGTTTTATACAGGTTTCACTGTAGCTTACATCTGCCATTGCAACATCTTCATCACCAATAATTGCAGCACCAATATCTTCCGGAATAGTTTCTGCAGCTGCAGGCGATGTTTCAATTGTTTCTCTCGATTGTTTTGATTTCTTTTTCTCCTTCTTTTCTTTTCCTGATTTCTCTTTAGACTTCTTTTTAGATTTCTACACAGAGGTAATAAGAATTGAGAGTTTCACCTCATTGATACTCTGTCACACCAAAGAGGTAATGAGAATTGAGAGTTTCACCTCATTGATACTCTGTCACACCAAAGAGGTAATGAGAATTGAGAGTTTCACCTCATTAATACTCTGTCACACCAAAGAGGTAATGAGAATTGAGAGTTTCACCTCATTGATACTCTGTCACACCAAAGAGGTAATGAGAATTGAGAGTTTCACCTCATTGATACTCTGTCACACCAAAGAGGTAATGAGAATTGAGAGTTTCACCTCATTAATACTCTGTCACACCAAAGAGGTAATGAGAATTGAGAGTTTCACCTCATTAATACTCTGTCACACCAAAGAGGTAATGAGAATTGAGAGTTTCACCTCATTGATACTCTGTCACACCAAAGAGGTAATGAGAATTGAGAGTTTCACCTCATTAATACTCTGTCACACCAAAGAGGTAATGAGAATTGAGAGTTTCACCTCATTGATACTCTGTCACACCAAAGAGGTAATGAGAATTGAGAGTTTCACCTCATTGATACTCTGTCACACCAAAGAGGGAATGAGAATTGAGAGTTTCACCTCATTAATACTCTGTCACACCAAAGACGTAATGAGAATTGAGAGTTTCACCTCATTGATACTCTGTCACACCAAAGAGGTAATGAGAATTGAGAGTTTCACCTCATTGATACTCTGTCACACCAAAGAGGTAATGAGAATTGAGAGTTTCACCTCATTAATACTCTGTCACACCAAAGAGGTAATGAGAATTGAGAGTTTCACCTCATTGATACTCTGTCACACCAAAGAGGTAATGAGAATTGAGAGTTTCACCTCATTAATACTCTGTCACACCAAAGAGGTAATGAGAATTGAGAGTTTCACCTCATTGATACTCTGTCACACCAAAGAGGTAATGAGAATTGAGAGTTTCACCTCATTGATACTCTGTCACACCAAAGAGGTAATGAGAATTGAGAGTTTCACCTCATTAATACTCTGTCACACCAAAGAGGTAATGAGAATTGAGAGTTTCACCTCATTGATACTCTGTCACACCAAAGAGGTAATGAGAATTGAGAGTTTCACTTCATTAATACTCTGTCACACCAAAGAGGTAATGAGAATTGAGAGTTTCACCTCATTAATACTCTGTCACACCAAAGAGGTAATGAGAATTGAGAGTTTCACCTCATTAATACTCTGTCACACCAAAGAGGTAATGAGAATTGAGAGTTTCACCTCATTAATACTCTGTCACACCAAAGAGGTAATGAGAATTGAGAGTTTCACCTCATTGATACTCTGTCACACCAAAGAGGTAATGAGAATTGAGAGTTTCACCTCATTAATACTCTGTCACACCAAAGAGGTAATGAGAATTGAGAGTTTCACCTCATTGATACTCTGTCACACCAAAGAGGTAATGAGAATTGAGAGTTTCACCTCATTAATACTCTGTCACACCAAAGAGGTAATGAGAATTGAGAGTTTCACCTCATTGATACTCTGTCACACCAAAGAGGTAATGAGAATTGAGAGTTTCACCTCATTGATACTCTGTCACACCACAGCAATACTTAAAGTTGATTGAATCAATCAATATGAAATATTGGAAAGAAATTGGTTTGAATAGAATGTTTGTTTGCAGCAGTAACACACCATTCAAGGCATCAAGGACTCTTTCGAATAATATAAGTTATATCCAAAATTAGCGAATCATTAAGCATTTATCCCCTGGAGGTTTCTCAATTTATCAAATTATTTCAGGTAACTTAATGCATTTCCAAACTGTATGTACATCCTCAAAATAAGTTTATGGGCATGGAAAGGTACACTTGTTCATGAAATTTCATGACTACATCGTGAATTGTGCATAAATTGATTATGAGGAGGTTATGAACAACTTAAAAGTTCATGACTCTTCGTAAGGTTTTGATTGAAATTTACAACAACAACAACAACAACAACAACAACAGCAACAACAACAACAACAACAACAACAAGGTTTTGCAGAGATCAACTTTTTGCAACAGGTTGACGAAGGTGGTACATATTTTTGAAAAAGATATAACCCCAAACATCCCAAGGATTGGAATGAAGGCACCAAGAAGACTGATATGACCTGCAAACGTTCAGGTTACCCTCTTTCCCTTAGTACCAGGAAATCTGCTCACCTTCGTTTCTGGGGCTGCAGCAGCAGGCATCTGTTGTTCAATGATTTCCCCAACAGTCACAGGGGAATCTCTTGTAGGGGGCTCTGTTTCCATTGGTTCAGGTAAAGCCTCTTTGGCCTAGTAATAAAGACAATCAAATTGTAAAATACATTAAAATAAAACCATAATTACAATTGCTTCAAGCAATACTAGCCCTATCCAATCAATATTTTGGATTTGATAAGAACTTTGGATTTGAATGTTCAAATGTGCACTTTACTCAATTATCACTTATTAAGTAAGCAATTCAAGTATATATCTGAATTAATTATGCATTAAAATAAACAAAGGGTAATAGGAAGCCCAAGATCAGACATTAGTATTTAGAAAACAATATTCAAACATTCAATTGATTCCTTTATTTGAAATTATTCCCAAAGCAGATTCTTTGATCAGTCTGAAGGCGAAAGAAGCGGGCAAAGAAAAACACGAGAAGAGCATGTACAAATAAAAAACATTTTTGATATAAAAATGTAAAAGTCATAGCATTAAAGATCTGCGTTTTTAAATGGTTTCAAATAGGTTTGATTTAGCCAGAAGGCGTCCTATTTATTGGTTGGATATTGGAGAAAATAACCTCAACAATAGCGGTTTGCAAAAATCTAATCCTCAATCGCTAATGGAAAATCCTTGAATAGTTCATGAACTTTAACTGGCCTGTGCGTGATCTTGAAGATATTTGAGGTTCATGAACTCCACAAGGGTCTACTTAACAGCTCCAAAAAAGAAAAACAAACCTTTTCAGGTGTCGATTGAGCATCTTCATTGGTGAGCCAAAAATCAATAGTTTCCATCTAAAAAAGATGAAAAATTATTGAGGAGATAACGATTCAACTGTCTTATATTAATGTGTTATATTAATGTGTTATAAATACTTTTTGTACCTCATCAGAACTTTTGGCCTTAGCTCCTTGCGCTTGAGCTAGTAACGTAGCCTTGGCCTTTTGTTCAGCTGCAGTCACTAAATAACAAACATAATGATCAATAATCGCCCCTAAGGATATCTGTAATCAATTCTCAATTCTACGTCGCTGCAAAGACAAATTCGATTGTTTGCTCTTTGAAATGATTCTCATTAGAGAACTGAATCCTTGCCTGAATGGACAATCTGATTCAATAAGATCAAAAATATTTTAGTAAATTTCATCCCCAAGGATGCATTTTTATTATAGCTATTTATTATGTAAAAACCATAAATTATATTACTTTTTTACCTTGTATTTAACTTGAAAATGGGCTCAGTTGAGAACCCGAAACGTTGTTCTTCATTAATAAATATATTTGCTGTCAGCTATTGCGTCAAATAATGATCAATATACAAAATATTTAGTGATAACTTTCTTGGTGGCAAAACATCAATAGAGTGTGCGATGCAGATAACGTCTAGTCTTTGACTTTATTTCTAAAATATTTAGTAGAAGTTTCTTTTTGAAACATTAAAAATGATTTATAGAATGAGAGTTACAGATCAGACATGCCAGATGAGGCTAATCAAAGATTATTTCAACTTCATCGTTGAAATAAATTGTCTGATGATCACCTTATAATGTGAAACCTGGAGTAGCGCCATCCACTTTTGACTTTCATTCCATATTTCAATACTTTAATATAATCAATATTTCAATGACCATTGTTTCATTGAATCAGGGGGAGAACATTTTCATTGTTGGGTACATTTTTTGATAGTTTTTTAAGCATTTTGCAAACATTTTCTATAAATAGCCCCTTGTGGGGGAAGTAAGCCCGATTGCCTGGGAATGAAATCCTGGTGCCACCACTGGTATCAAAAATTAATGTGGAACAATCCTACTACAGTATTAGTATTATGCAAAAATGAAATACAGTGAAAGAAAAATGTATAATGTTAAAATTATCAAAGGAGAGAATTGTTTACCACAAATAAGTAATTGTTATTTAAATCCACCTGAATAAAAGTTAATTTGATCTGACCCAGCATAAATGTCGAATCTAAAACAAATTTAATCAGTCAGGATCAACGCAACATTATCACTCACATGCGGAAGCAGATGCTTGCTTTTCATGCTTGTGAGATGACGCACGTTTACGGCCGGATTTGCTAGAGGTCTTTTCTTTGTGAGATCCATCATCAACGTCCTCATGTTTGCTACCACGACGGCGTTTATGTTTCTTAACCTGCAAGAAAGAAAATGAAAATAATACCTAACATAGTTCCCATTGATTCTATAATAATAAGTAAATATCTTGGACTTTGAATGAAAGTGATATTATTATTATTATATGTGTAGTTGCCTGCCTGGTACTGGACCTCAAAAACAATAGAGGTTGAACGTCACTACCTTCTGATAAGCATATAGAATCATGTAGAAACTTTATGCAAAATTTACACTTCTATTTCCCATCACCATCATCTGGCTATTGACTATCTTCAGAATATTGTAGGCTTGTCAGTGAATTATACTAAGTTAATCAAATATACACATTCGTGAAGGACATTTTCAACACAAAAATGGAAGGCTTTGAAGATCTAATCGAGATCATGATGTTATATTCATGAGCAGCTATCACTTGGGAATCTTGAATATATTTATACACACTTGATTAAAATTTAAACCGCAATTCTCCCAACAATACTGAAATATTTGAATGGTAAAATCCCCCTATTGTTCACAACAATTACAAATCTTGAAAAACATCAGAAATTTTTATTCGAACAGTCTGGAAGTGAAATAACTAGTTTCTTGAATAATAAGCGTTCAACAACATCACAAAGTTATAATGGAGAATAATCTGCAAGAGATCTCCCTCATTTATAGAACAAAGCCATCTGACAATTGTATCACTTCATCAAGGTGAATATTTGATTGTAATTTGTAAACAATGGTGTCCTTTTTTATATTATCTGCATGTGTTAATTTACAAAAATACCTTTTCAGATGTTTCTTTGCTGCGATGATGTTTTTTCTTTTTCTGAATGAAAAATAGTTTTAGTCAATTAAAAGCTTTTAAATTCTAATAATTTTCCAAATTATTTCTTTATAGTTTTGTAACACCTTACAAGGAATATGCAACCCGTATAACAACAACAAAAAGTGGCACCATCACTAGAAAAGTCGACAAGGATGCCATAAATGTTTTAGTCTTCCAGGAACCAGGTTGCCGGTTCCCGCACAATGTGACAGCCTCAAGTCGACTCAAAATCATAGTAAAAATAAACATTCTACCATATATTCAATATTTTGTACATAAAAATTACTTCAGGTATTCTTCAGATATTCTTCTTTGGAAAAATATTTTTACATTCCAACATACTATTTGTCACAACATATACACAACACAACATTGTCAATATTTTTGAGGAAAAAAATCTTCCAGGAAAACATTTTAACTGGATCCTGAATCAAGATAAAGACAACAGGCAGTGCATAATAGCTTGTTTGAACAATTTCAATGTCAGACAAGTTTCAGATGTCAAACAAATTCATAAAAGTCGCGGATGGAGCAACATTTGGATTTTTTGAGTTCTTGAAGTTTAATTTGTCTAATCTTTGCCACAATACACAAGTTTACCTTTGGTTGTGTGTCCACTGCTTCTTCAATCGATGCCTTCTTCGATGCATTGATATCAACAGTACGATGATGACGAACTGGAAGAATTTCATGGTCTTTTAATGGGCTGAACACAAGAAAACAAACATAATTATATTTAAAATTCTCATTTGTCACATGGAAGCAACTGTCAACCTCCTGAACACGAACTGTTCCTGAACTAGTTTATGAGTGTTAGATGGTCTGTTTTCATGGACAGTTCAAGAAAATTGGGTCATTAAACGTTCATGAACTGTTTTCATAGGGGGCGTAACCATACTATTATTTAGAACTGACCTCGTCCAGCCACCATGACGAATCTAGTTAAGTCCAGATACTACAGTAATCCTAAATATATCGTTTAGTCTGTTGGGTGTCCGGTTAAGACAGGTTGGATAATATTTTTCTTTCTTTCGTGATTAGCTCAGTTGTGATTAGCTCAGTTGGCAGAGCAACCGAACTTCAGATCCTGTCATATCTGATCGACTGTGGTTCAAATCCCCCTGAGGTCAACTCAGCCTTGACTTTATCTGTAACATCAAATGAGTACCATCTAAGGGTGGCAGATTGGAATGGTTCAGAAGGAATTGCATTGTGAGTAGCTGCGGCGCATCGTTGCGCATTGACAATCAAGGCCTATCTTGTCATGAAATCTGTTGAAAATGATCTGCAGTGTCGCGGCTGAGATCTAAGTAGCGTTTAACATCAATGCTCTTAGCGAAAAGAACCACTCCTCTAGAAATACAGAAGTGGTACGGGTGCCTTCGGTAGGGCGACACCGTCCACAGTACTACAGTAAACAGCATAATTCAGTATCACTAAATTGCCGTGTAAATATTATCGTTATCCCTTAGTGTTAACACTGAACAATAAAGATATTTGAACTTACCTATCAAGATCCATGTCTAACATACGAATGGTATCGCTAGGGGCTGCTTCTGGTTCTGAAGCTTTTCCTTCCTGTCAAAATAAGAATGATTGAAAGTTGAAACACATTTTATATCTCGACAAACGGGAGAATATGGGAATAACGGAAAAAGGAGCGTTCACATAGGAAATAGAAAGAATTATAGCTCTTTTATGCCATGCATGCTTAACGTCGAGGACAAAAGCAATCAGTTTTTACGCAGTCAACTTACTTTCAAAATGTAACAATTTATTTCTCACACAGAAACACAATGCAATATCAAAAGCAGAAGCTACAAAAGTTTAATCATTCATGTGAAAGATGAGAAGCCAAAATTGCTTTGTTGTCACAATGCAAAGCTAAATCACAGGAGAAAGATACATTTTCTTTTGATGCGAGAAAAAGAAAGCAAAATCTAAAAAACGGATACTGTCATAACAATATGTTGATCATACTGATTACAATGATATGTTTTTCAAAGCTGTCGAGCTACAATTGATGGAGAAAACTGTTCTGGAACAAACAAACAAACAAACAAACAAACAAACAAAAAAAACAAAAACAAACAAACAAACAAACAAACAAACAAACAAACAAACATACAAACAAACAAACAAACAAACAAACAAACATGCAAACAAACAAACATACAAACAAACAAACAAACAAACAAACATGCAAACAAACAAACAAACATACAAATAAACAAACAAACAAACAAACAAACATGCAAACAAACAAACAAACATACAAATAAACAAATAAACAAACAGACAAACAAACAAACAGACAAAGAAATAAATAAATAAATAAATAAATAAATAAATAAATAAATAAATAAATAAATAAATAAATAAATAAATAAATAAATAAATAAATAAATAAATAAATAAATAAACAAACAAACAAACATGCAAACAAACAAACAAACATACAAACAAACAAACAAACAAACAAACAAACATGCAAACAAACAAAAAAACATACAAATAAACAAACAAACAAACAAACAAACAAACAAACAAACATGCAAACAAACAAACAAACATACAAACAAACAAACAAACAAACAAACATACAAATAAACAAACAAACAAACAAACATACAAACAAACAAACATGCAAACAAACAAACAAACAAACATACAAACAAACATACAAATAAACAAACAAACAAACAAACAAACAAACAAACAGACAAACAAACAAATAAATAAATAAATAAATAAATAAATAAATAAATAAATAAATAAATAAATAAATAAATAAATAAATAAATAAATAAATAAATAAATAAACAAACAAACAAACAAACAAACATGCAAACAAACAAACAAACATACAGACAAACAAACAAACAAACAAACAAACATGCAAACAAACAAACAAACATACAAATAAACAAACAAACAAACAAACAAACAAACAAACATACAAATAAACAAACAAACAAACAAACAAACAAACAAACAAACAAACAAACAAACAAACAAACAAACAAACAAACATGCAAGTACACAGACTTTGACATTTACACAACACATTGAAAATTAGTTGAAACCAACTATTCAATGATCTGCATTCTGATTGGTTGCTCAATCGTTCACTATGTCCTCATAGTGAATGCTGGCAAGTTTCCTTGTAAACTTCAAAAAGTGAACAAGTGATTTGCAAATGTTTCTGAATCTATTTTGTGCTAGGGTCTTGTGAATTCCTTGCCCGAGAAAACAAGGCGGTCGACAAAATATGAGATGAAGTTGTTTAATGGTGGGCTATGCATACATAATTTTAATCTTACTTAACATTCTTCTAGCAATTTTTTCTTCGCTACTTTATTGCAGATTAGTTCGCTGCTAAAGTTTATAAACAACAAACTTTTATATTACAAACTGCAAATATTTAAATATTTTTAGATACTCAATAGTTACCTTGCTCAAGTTTGGTATTTTGTGGGGCTGTATTTTGGAGCCAGTATTAATATCCAACTGTTTTGTTTTAAAAATTAAATCTTAATCAAGTTGAATTAAAATTCATCCTCCAAATCACAACACTGCAGTCGTCATGGATGCCTTTGATTGACGGTTGTATTTAAAATTAATTATGCAAGAAGCGAATAAATAGTTGAATTTATTTCTTTTGATATTTTTTTGCCTGTATCACTAGTTGGATTCTACTAAAACAATTAGACAACTCGCCCTTGTTGTATAATTATTAAATAGTTACAGCCTACAGATGGCTAGCTCCTTGGGGTGACAGAGACAGCCCCAGCGAAAAACAGTTCAGGAGTTCATGAACAGTTCATGAAATTGGGGGCCATTAAACGTTCACATACTATATTATACTGTTTGTTTTTTACTTTGGATTGCTTTTTGATAAATTAAATTCATGAACTGTTCATGAACTCCTGGACCGTTTTTCGCAGGAAAGGGCTTCAAACGGATTATACAGACACATGAAATCTTCAAGAGGGTACATCTTATGGTTATTCGGGACACAGCTGAGATGAGCACAGTTACATTATTAAATTAAACTTGAGTGATGTTTTTTGATAGAGTAAAAACAAAAAGGTGGACGGATAGCACATAAACTAAAACATGACAGAAAACTTACAGCATCAAAGTCTCCTTCTTCTAATGATGCGACTTCGTACTTGACATTTGGAGTAACCGAATCCTCCTCATCATCATCATCACCATGACGCTTCTTACCTACAATGTAGAAATCAGATGAGTACATCATCAAAACGTGTATTTTGTCAAATAACGATCACAAGTACAAACAAATTTTAGATCTAAATCTGATCAAATCCAAACATTTATGGTTCATACTTTCAAATTTGAGTTTAAAATGAATCCAAAATCCTTTCAAATCATAATGAAATAAATTAAATATTCAACACAGACACTATTTTACAAAAATGAGAAATCAATTTGATTTAAAATCTGATTTAATCCAATGAGATTAAACAAGTCAAAACAGATCAGATCTGAAGGTTGAAAAACTGAATTAAAATCTAACCGGCTCACCTTTTAGTTGACAACATTAATCAACAATTTTTTGACAAATTATCTTGTTAATTGAAAGAAAAGGATCAGTTAGTAATTTTGACAATTTTTGATTGATCAATGAATAGATGATGCTTCCTTACGATTGGTCGATGATGATGTAACAAATTACGCAATCAATACATCATTTTGAATTAAATTCTATTTTCTTAAAAGTGGTCAAAAATAATAAATAATAAATAAAGAGCAAGTTTGGTTACTTGTAATAGGAGAACACATTACTAGGATATTTTTTACTGCAATTTCATTGTTGACTTTGGTAAGTGTTAAGTGACCAATAGTACCGGTATGCAAAATTGCTATAACAATCACCTCTATACAGTGACCACCCTTCTATAGTGACCACGTTTGCAATACCTAAAATAGTATTTTCTATTGAATCAACCCTGTATATAAAGACCAACTGCATGTAGCAGCCAGTTCCTCTAAATCTCACAGCTGGCTGATATATACAGGTTTCAAGAAATAAGATTTCAGCATGATTTGCTTTGCTGTGAAATATGTGACAAATCAGTCTGCAGGGTGATACAAATGGCCGGAGAGAGAATGCCATCATTGCGAAAGTGGCAATTGGAAATGCTTACCTTTTTTACGTTTCTTTTTCGCTTTACCTGTAGAATGAAATTTTGAAGTATAACAATTATGTTTCATATACAATATTAATAATTAATTATGCAATATTGAACCTTGAGTGCTGATATTATACACGTATCAAATTTTTTAAGTGATATTGGTTAAATGAACATCAGTGTCGCGTCATGAGGCAGGAGAAAGGATCAATGCTACTTCGGTGCTAATAGCCAATATTGCACAAGAGAGTGTTTAATATTTGATTTATAAAATAGAAATATACATTTTCAACATATCCTTCCCTGTCCAATGTGCATTATCCATGCATGATAAAGCGCATTGTTTAATATGGTCCTAAACTATCACACATATCGTTCAATACGGTCCTAAATTATCACATGCATTGTTCAAAATGGTCCTAAATTATCATATGGTCCTAAACTATCACACATATCGTTCAATATGGTCCTAAATTATCAAGCGTATTGCTCAATATGGTCTTGGATTATCACTGATATATCGCAATATGAGAGAAGCTCCAATTGACGAGCCATGATTAGAAGCAACTATATTGTACTGTACAGTAAATCAAAGCAGCCATTTCTATAGTGTACAACTCAAATAACACCACATACCTCCAACTTTCAATGGGATATCCAAGTCTAATGTCTTAACTGGAATGCTATCCACGTCAACATCATCACTCTAAGACAATCAAAACAATTAAAAGATTATGACAATGCTGACATAATAATTGTTCATGAATGCTAAATGGTTTGTTTTTCATAGATTTTTCATGAACTGTTTATAATAAAACCTGTACATAACAGCCAGCTATGAGAGGTACATAAATTGACCACTAAATACAGGTAGCATTGATCCACGAGGCTGATTCAATAGAAAATAATATTTGTTTGTACAATGCAAGAGAGTGACCACTATAGACAGGTGGCCGTTGTATGTTGTATGTTGTTGGGTTGAATGTTATAACAGTTTTCACCGTATCAGTTGCTGATTATCAGTGTTGTAAATACTCGTTACTTTTGGAGTAATTTTAGGAGTAATTAGTTACTTTTTTGAGAAAAGTAATAAGTAATCTAATTGATTACTTTTTGAAGTAACGAGTATTATTTAAGAGAAAGTAATTGACGTTACTTTTCAAATTACTTTTATGATTAAAAAATATTTGCTTTGTTGTCTTGTGATAATTTTCAAAGGCGCTGCTGTCACTAAGTTCCGCTTTTTATTGTTCTGTCCGCGATGTAATCTCACATTATTTGCAGCTTTCACGAGAGCTATTCAAACCAGGTGAATTGTGTGATATATTACCAATAAACCCTATCCCATAACCTATTCTTCTCTGTTCTGACATTGTTCTGTTGATGAATAGATTCCATAGTTTTTCACTTTTTATTTGAGTGAGTTTCGAATATTGAAAAGATGATGTAAAATTTATGGCTATATGAATAGATTGATAAGACAAAAATAAACCATTTTGATAAATCAAATGAAACCATTTATTTGTCAACTTTATTAAAAAGTTTTCAACGTCAATTTATGTTCTGCTGAAGTCACCAGTATTAAATTAATATTATCAAATCGATCGTTCCCCTTCGTAAAAAAACCAGATGGCCGCCATGATTGTCAAAACGAGACATGTCTTTATCGAAAGGGAGGCAATATCTTTTGTTTCACAAGTTAAAGTAATCATGAAGTAATTAGTAATTAATTACTTTTTTTGGTAAAGTAATTAGTAATTGTAATCAATTACTTTTTAGGCTGAAGTAATTAGTAATGTAATTAGTTACTTTTGAGGAAAAGTAATTTGTAATGTAATTTATTACTTTTTAAAAGTAATTCTCACATCACTGCTGATTATAAAATTTCGTCATTTAACATTTATAAATGGTTTTCAAAGGAGATTAGCGCAAAATAAACAACTACATCAATACACAACAGTAACAAAAACATTACAATTGTGTTCATAAACAAATTTGATATCATTTGCTAGGATGAATTACTAAACAAGTCCTCTGATAAAAATCCTCAGAGAATTTATAAATATTCAGTAGTGTGTTGAAGCAAAAAAGGACGGTATGGTATCTATGCAAAGAAACACAATTTGAGAGAGGAGAAATGTAATCACCTTGGTGGCAGCACTCGGTTTCAAATAATTAGGATTTTGTGCCTGAAGTTGCATTCTCTGCTTGCGTAGCTGTAACAAATAAAATAAACAATAATTAATATTACAGTGTAACCTTTGCGATATGACAGTCCAGGGGGAGCTCAAATTGTGATAATAAATGGGTTGTGATATTAACCGGAAAGAATTAGTTGAGTTTGATAGAAAAACTGATTTTCAACAATGTCGATGTATTGATATAGAATTGTATAGAATGTTGCCTTTTATAACAGATTTCTCTTTACCGTACAACGTATTGAATTTAACTGATGTTCTTGGTGAAATTTGGTATCTTTCTTCTTATAAATAAATAATTGGCTATAACGACGCATCGTCTATATCATACTTCTTGGAAGTTCCCTAGGAGGGCCGTTATAGACAGTTTCTCGTTGATAACTGTTTTTCTGACATACATATCACAAGTGGGCTATAATTAACTACCATATGGAATTATATCCGATAAATATAATAAAATATTCAAAATTGCCTTTTCAATTTCTTCTTCTGATAGCTCGGGAACATGACGCACTGTTTCTTCATGATAGCTAAAAATAATAAATAGAAGTTGATATGAAAATAAACAATAACTTATAATGTCTATACGTACATACTACTAGATTATACAGCCAATTAATTTACAATTTACATTTTAGATGAATCTTGTCCAAAGAACGTCTGAGAAGGTTCCTCGTCACTTTCACTTTCCGATGGTGGATCGTTAATCCATTTATCAAGATCAAGTCTGAAATGATGACAGCAAATACACAAACAGATAAACAATATCAGTTAGCATCAGCTTTTCTTCTTCTGTAAATAATCTATAATAACAATAATCTATACTCGAACTTTTAAGCTTAAATAGCAACATAATGCCAAGAGTCAGGTGAAAAGCAGATATTTTTAAACATGATCTTTTTTTGTTGACAATTAAGAGAGAGAAGTTATGGGTTATGTAAGACCGTTACGTTGAATTCTTTGGTACACAACATTGGACACAAACAGACACAGACAAAGGAATCACCATATTACCGTATGTTGGACCTTTTTATTTTTTTTGCATTTATCATTTAGCCACAAACCGGGTAAGCATATTGTAGCTTTTTTTCACCAGAGCGGTTGGTTAGTTGGTTTATCGTATGGTGTGTGAGTTTAATGGACGGATGCTCTTTCTGACAACAACCAATAGTGAGCTCCTGTCAGGGATTAAACTCAACACCCTGCAGTCCAACGTCCAACACTTAACATGACTGTGTGATCGGAAGTGAACAGACTCTTTGTCTACAAAAATTATTTTCTTTCCAGAAACTATAAAACTACCCTGCTTAAAGGGGTTACGCACAATTGCACATGCTCTTTAGAATGAGTGTCTCTCTGTTCTGAGTAATAACGAATGGCATTGATTCAATGCTTCCTGACCCTTTGAGGGTCCAACGTTACAATCATACAGGGTATTAGATAGCACTTACCCCTCCGGTACAGGCACTTTTTTTTGTGCTTTGGCTGCAACAGGCACAAGCTCTTCGTCAAACAAATAACTGACTTCTTGAGAACAGGAGACACCTAGAACAAACAAAAGAGATTTATATTAAACAAATTAGTAACAAATTCAGTAACGTCTTAAGGAATTTGTTTGTTGCAGGAAAATACCTTTCTCTTGCATTTTAAGAATATATTTGATAAGTTCTTGAATGCAACATGCCTGAAAAAGATAAATGGCATTTAAATCATCCAAATGCGAGCAACAGGGACACGATTAAGTTACTATCGCAGCAACTCAAAAGACATACCCTTTCTTGCACTTCGAGGTCAGAGCTTTGAGTAAATGGCTGCAATTTGAGTAACAGCATATTCCCAACTGCAACAATTTTGTCTGCATCATTCTGGATTTAAAAATGGATAACGCATTCATCAAAAATTGAGCAACATTTTCTCAATAGAAAATATAATTCTGGTTTTGTTATTTGGTCTTGCTAATGTATCATCGCATATTACAGACTTTAGTTGAACAAAGTGTAGACCATATTGCCTAGTCGAAGACAGCTGCATTATTTTCTAGTGTAGGGGAATGCCGTAGTTTGACATCATTGCAAAATGGCTCTGGTTTCGGTAGCACCAACCAAGAAATACACACAATAGGGTTGACTTTACCAAGTTTTTTTGATAGACAGATAAGAATTTTTTGAAATATAAGCATTAGAAAAAGCGACAGTTTAAAATCATGAATTGACATCATAATGTCTAATTTCTGATGTCTAATGGCGGATGGAATGATTCAGAGGAAATTGCATTGTGAGTAGCTTCGATGCATAATTGCGCATCAATCTAGGTCTATCTATCATTAAATCTGTTGGAATTGATCTTCAGTGTTGAAGCTGAGATCAATAAAGAGCACTTAGCATCAATGCACTTCGCAAAAAGAGCCATTAAGCTAGAAATAGAGGAGTGGTACGGGTGCTTTCAGTAGAGCCAAACTGTCTCGATTTGGAGTGATACAAAGATAGTCCTCATTTGAAATTCAAAGTTGGCAAATGTCGTGTTGAGCAAGGAGGGATTTAAATAACAAAGACAAACCAACAGCTGACATTTGAGCTAATCACTAATATGTATGCACAACACATCAACATAATGTAATGATGGCAAATACATATCAATATACAGTGGAACCTGTATATAACAGCCAGCTAAGAGAGGTAGATAAATTGACCATTATGGACAGGTGGTCTTAATATACAGGTTTGATTCCATAGAAAATACTATTTTAGACATTGAAAGAGTGACCACTATAGACAGGTAGCCGCTGTATAGAGGTCACCGTTATAGCAGGTTTGACTGTATTATTTTACTGGATTTACCTCTTTCTCACATTCTTGTAAGACACGAGAATAAAGCTTAGCAATATTCTGTATGTAGACACTTTGAATATGACCAGGCAACGCAACAAGTCTTTGATGCAACAAAAAGTTAAGTGACGCCTGTGTGTCTGTCAGATGCCTAGAAAACAAAACGAGTCAGACAATTTCCTTTCAAAAGTGCTAAAAGGGGTGGATGGTTCTGCAACGAAGATGGTGAATGGTAAATTGAATAGTTGATAAATTTATGATCCTAGATGTGATATCTTTATACCAGTACTTCATTTTAACTGACATAGGCCTACAGACAGGCTGTCACGAAGTGTGGGATCCTGAAAACCTGGTTCCTGGAAGGCCAGCACAAAATCAGAAGGTTTCCAATCTTATCATGATTATTTTTTTATTCAAAATTTATTTTTGGATTTCATATTTTTTATGCTTTGAAATCCATGCATCTTGCTTCAAAGTAAGTCAAATTTCTGAAATTTTAAATCAATTCTTCAAAATTATGAAGCATTATAAATTCAAACCCAGAAGGTTTACACCCTGATCAAAACTTTTGTGACACCCTGCCTACAGAGTTTCAGTAAAGGTAGTCCAACAATTAAATCAATAAATACATACTGTGCAAACTCTCCAGCAATCCAAGCAGCGGCATACAGAACTTCATATGAGCTGTTGTTTTGAGAATTCGCATTGAATAATTGTGGTTTCTCAAGTAGTTTTGCCTAGAACAAGATAACAAATAGATGAGAATATTAATCTGATTATTTGATGATCAAATATATAAAAAGCTACCATATATTTAACCCACTTGTAAAACTGTGAAAAACGGGGTTAATAAATTATAGAGGGCTTGAAACCCCTAAAGACCAAATATTTACCAGACATCATATAAGTATGATTCATTACTTTTTTAAGACTGTAGGAACAAAAATGTAGATAATCTAATCAAATGCACTTACAAATAGAATTAGAATTTACAATTAGAGCACTTACAAATGTTGGTACAGCATACGGACGGACTGCTTTCACTCTGATTGAAACATCTAGCATTTGAGATGCCAACAATTTTCCATGTTTGGTAACCTCTACGCCAGCTAACTGCACCAGAACATCAACATACCTAAACAGTAGTAATAATAATGGTATGGAATAACAATTTGGAAATCCTGATAATGTAGGCCCTAGAAAATACGAAAATAATGTTGAAATAATTTGAGCTATGGTTGATATATGTACATTTTATTGTCATAGTTAAATTTCATCAAATTGCAATTGATTAAAACATATTACAAGATTTCTTGGCGATAAGTAACTGCTCACATACCATTCAAAGTTAGTAATGTATTGATAATTGGACTGACTGCATATCTGAATAATCTTGGCTAATAACTCATCACGATATTCTGAAACATAAATTAGAGTACCACCTGTTAGTAAGGCTAGATCAACAAAGAAGATTAGCTCAGTGTACATTGTATAATCTTGTCGTGAATATGATTTTTTTTTTGATTTATCATTTATTCATAAACCGGGTAAGCTTGCAGCTTTTTTTCACCAGGGTGGTTGGTTAATTTGTTAGTATTTTAAAAGCGTGCCGTGTGGGCCGTGGTCCAACACCCTCGCCACTACATCAAGGCCGCTAGATTGATTGATGAATGTCTTGAAAATTCTGATCATATTTTTCACATGGTTTCCGATCACTTTGGATTTGTGCTCAGCTATGCGTTTATGGAGACGTCGGCAGGTGTAAATCATCTGACCATTATAATTAATAAACCAATGCAATTGTATAATTGTTAAAAGATGCTTGAACTGGATGAATGACCAATCAAATTGCTAAGAACCATTCAATAATTTTGAACAAAGGGTACTGCATTCCTTTATCAATTGTTAGATGCATGCTCAATTGACCAATCAACTTAGTAGGAACCATTCCATGGTTTTAGAAGAACAGTCAAAATTTTTATGAACATTTTATGAGGTCTTCATGAAAAGATGAATGGTTTGGGCAAGTTCACGAAAAGTTCATGAGCTGTTCATGAGCTTTTATAGAGCACAGGGGATCTAACTTACGAGTTCCTTCTGCCTTTTCCAAATGCTGCATTAACTTCCTCGTAATGTCAACTAAAGTCTTCTTTGATATCTAAAATATTGATATAAAGATAAACCATTAATCCCTGAAGAACACTCAAAGAAATACTATGCCTTGCTTCGTAATCGTAATTAATTTAATTTATTCAAACCAAGTCCATGATTCATTCTATCTGCTGTTAATTTGATTGCCTGTCACTATTTTTGTACGCACATACATAACACACGGAAACCAACATTTCCGAAGATCTTTAGATAGATATTTGGAAGTTTTTAGAACTATATAATTTGCTAAATTGTTCATTTTCAAACATTTTGTTTTAAGATCAGATCCACTTTTATGCTTTCCATTCTCTTCATTTCACAGAGCAAAAAACTTGAATGTGTATCTGATTTCTTCAAATTTGAATCTGATTCCAAATGAATTATTAATCCATATCTAATCTTTATAATCTTGATCTTTATCTTTCCGAATCTATTGTCAACCCGTTAAATGCAATTCAGATAAGTGAAATTCCGCTCAACTGTAGCATTGCCTAAAAAGCTTGCCAAGTCTGTGTTAATCTGCAACCGTAATCGCTGTCAAAGTTGACTTGCACATGCACTGTATAATCATCAGAATAAATTCATATCCTGTTAACAAATAATAGCTACTTACCATGCCAACAATTAGATCGAGAGCTCGATAACGAATAGATTCATCACGATCGTCTAAACATTGGATAACAAGATCTCTGAAATAAAATATACGCACATACAATGACACACGGTATGTCGGTATTAATTATCAGCATAAAAACCAAACCAACTCCGAAGTTAACATCGTAATATGATCACAATGTGATTTTATTTCATTGAGATTTTCATTATTTACCTCAATGGGAGAACCATCTTTGGTTGTTTTTTCAAGATGTTGTTTAATGACCACAAGCCCAAGTACTTCACTATAAAACAACATTATATTAACATACATTAAGATTACACCATTATTCATTACCAAAATAAGATTCCTGTCAACCCTATTATAAGAATCACCTCTATATAGCAACCGCTTGTCTACATTGAAACCTGTGCATAACAGCCAGCTATAACATTGAGACAAAGGTGGCCTTTATATACAGGGATGAATCAGTAAAACAAATATTCGCTGAAACTGTAGCCAGACGGTCGCTTGATAGAGGTGACCACAGGTTTATCCTGTATACAGTGTATTAATTTAATAATGGTTGGCCACCTGGTGTCATGAAAGGCTTCCATGTATTCATTTTAAGTTTTGACGAACACTGTACAGTCAAACCTGTTATAGCGACCGCCCTCTATACATGGACCACCTGTCTATAGTGGTCATTTCTAAAATAGTATTTTAAATTGAAGTAACCCTGTCTATAAAGACCACCTGCATAGACATAGAGTGATCAATTTATCGATCTCTCATAGCTGGCTCTGGATTCACTGTATCATATAATATTATTTAAGTTTACATCAGACTTGAGCCGACTGGCATATGAATCTAAATGAGAAAATTCATTGTTTGAAATTTATACTATATTTCAGCAAAAGAAGTGGGACACCCATTGTTAATGAAATGATATAAAAACTATAGAAGTATAGAAGTACTAATATACAGTATATCTCGTATATTGTAGAAGATGAATATGTTATCTTACAGTTTTGGTCTTGATCTTCAATAAGGAGTCTGAGTTTTGAAACACACAACTGAAAAAGTAAAATAAAACAATTTTAAATCAGACAGAAGTAGTGTTAAAGAGGATTACTATCAGGTAATGAATATTAGTAGTCAATGGTTACATACCTGCATTGACGGTGTATGATCAGGAATACCTGCAAGAAAATAAAATAAAAATGTTTATTTCATTTAGAAAATAATGCGCCGCTATAGTTGTATAACTGCCATTCCAAATTCCATTACCATGTGTGATTAAAGTCAGACTTTCAGAACAAAGGCTAACGTAACTAATAAGAAAAAGTATTTCCGTTCAATCAAATATACAAGAAGAGTTTGACCGCAAAACTAGTAACTTTATCAAGATGTGATTTCATGTCTGGATCTGCTTCACACGTCACAGACTCTGTGCGATCTTAAAATAAAAAATCCTGTCAAGTGAGTCGAGGTTGCAATCCCTTGCATCCGATTTGGCATTCCCGATTTCAGGAATGAGCAACAACTTTTAGTAAGAAGTTTCTCTAGCCTGTGTGTCACAACTCTCAGTTCCATTGAGAAGAACATGGGCTCATGCCTAAATGGCTGTATTCAATATTCAATATTTTATTTAGGAGTATGCAAGGATGGCAATCAAAGTATGGATCACAGTATATTTATTGAGCGTTATTCTGTCAATCTCATGAACAGACACACAATGATTCCATATCTATGAGTTTAAGCTTTCTTGTTGACATAGTTGCTATCCTATACCCAGGTTGCTAAGAGACACTCAAGACGCGTCAGAAAATCAATCGCTGTGGCGACTCGTGATTTTTTTACACCTTCCTAGTGTCTCATGATGCAACATATATATATATACTAGCTATGAGTGTAGTCCATAATGGACCTTTTATGATAAAACTTTCAGATCACTTATAATTAAACAATTGACTAAGCTGACTATCGCTGTATAATACGGAGTATGAACTCTGGAGGAGAACATGAGAGACAATATGCATTGAAACGATGTAGCATTAATCAATACATCTTAATCATTCCTTTAATCAAAGTTTAATTTATTTCACATCAATTGAGTCGATTGAAATGTATAATTTAACGTAGCTATATCTACATAGAAAAACATTATTTTATGTGCTGAAAGGAGGCCAGAACACATTAATTATTATAAATTACAAATACTCAGTCAAATTTCGAAATCTGAAACTATCCATAAAAAATCACTTCAAATCCGATCCGATCCGAAGATCTAAAATATTAACCCGAATCTGACCCGATACGATCGGATCGCGTTCGGTTCGGATTCATAAATCTTTATTGCAATATATACAACACTAAGGTGGTGTTCACAAAATAACGCCGTCAAAGTGTGGCCAGTGAAACTCGTGGCATTGCATGCGATAGATTCAATATTAAATTAATTTAGCTTAAACAAGACACATGGTCCACTGATTTCTGTTATGAACATGATCAAACGATATCTTTTGTTAATTAACAATGATTTACTGCTTCATATTAAAAAAAAATCAGAAAAATCGTTGATAAAAATTGCCGAGTGGCGGATTTGAACTGACGACCCTGATATTGTAATACCAGAGCATTAACCAATGAGCCAACCCCTTACTTACTGTTGTACGCGCTTTGACTGCACTAATCAACAAACCTACTGCTTCGACAACGTATTACTGAACAAGGCGACAGCGCGTGTGTTGATTTCATATTATATATATAATCTGAAAATATTATGATATGATAGTATATGAGCCTATATATTTTTGATCTTTGCAATCTCAGCAAGTATGCCTGTGATTTTCATGGCAGTCTATCAAAATACTAAGAGTTCGTTGAAAATAAAATTTTATAAGTAAAAAAAAGATCTGAAAAATTGGTCTGATAGTGGTTCTTTTTATCAAATTTTCCAAAATAATAGCATCAACATTCTTTTAAAAGGAAATAAAATTCTATAATAAATCGCTATACTAATTCGATATTGATATTATGTTACATCTTGTTGTCAATATTTGTACACGCTATTTATAATACATTACAGATGTCGAATGAAAGGAAAGATGATTATGAATAAATTAATTATTTTGATAGAAAAACGAAAACAACTCATTTTGCCAGATTCGTGATATGCATATTTATTCAGAATTTATTGAAACGGACGCGATGGTTTAAAGAGTTGAAATGTTTATAGTGCAGCTTCAAAGATATAAAATACCACAGCCGATGGCAATAATTAAATGCTCATGTTATGATGTCTAACGAAAAGGATAATTTACTATGTAGAAAATGAATCTACTTTACCATGCATTTGATCACGATATGAAATGATCATTTTTGTCAGAATTATTTCGAATAAAAGACAATCTTTATTTTATTCTTATCGGGCGTACATTCTCCTTCGATAAAATATGGTTGTTAACTTATTATTGATTGGTGTATTAACTCAGAGAACCCGCTATTATGTATTTAATGTTGTTCGGAGATTATGCCGCTCGTATAGTTTTTATTTGGATCTCATTTGGAAAATGGTAAGTTGTATTTTAATAAATATTGTTTGCTATGATCGATTATTTCATGCAACCTTTTCGCTTTTTATTTTTGTAACACAAGGTTTGTTACACTCATCCAAACTGTATTAACTATTTAAAAATGTTTTTAAATTATGTTTTTGTGCTTTTAAATTCAATGCAAAATTTTTGAACGCTGAAAATATTAAAATTATTATTATTTATCACAAATCATACGCTCAATTCAATTTAGCTTTGTTAAATTTGATATACCTGAAATTAACTTTATTAAATGTTGATCAACGATAATAACAAGACACCGCTATTTTTATTCTCGAAACTGTAGTAACATACTGTGTCTTATTCTTATAGCAAGTCAACAAAATGAAATTTTAATTTTAATCGATGCTTTAATTTTAATCGTTAATTATAGCAAAATCTGAAAATAAAAGCCTGCCTGCTCGAAACCAAATGATTCATATTTTTATATTATATAATAAATTATAGAAATACTTTTGTGCAATGCCTTGATTGATTCTAAACTCTATAATTTTAGACTGTAGACAGATAATCTCTTCGAACTTTGAATATTTTTCGAATTAGTCGAACGCCAACGTCATTTTGAAAATTCTTGCAAGTTAATTTGTTTTTATGCCCCGCGATAGATTGTTCATTTCAAAACAGATTGTTTGCTCAGTGTTCTCACAAATTATATATCAAAATAGCCTTTTTAAAAGTGAAATGTTTTATATCTCGATTTTGATAAAAGTAATGAATGGCATTTTGTTTCATTAATAAATTAAATTAAGACCTAAAGTCTCTTTAATTTTCATAGCGTTTGTGCCGCGCTATATGTATTGCTGATATCAACACTACATGAAATAGGTCTACGTTTCTTTGATTTCAAAAAAATATTTTGTTTGGCCTAGTTATACTGGTAATTCAATGTAATTCAGTATTTCGTATTGTTTTAATTATCATAAAACTGATTCATTTTCAAGTTTCACTTGCTCAAACAATTTACACGCAGCTTTTAAATTCAAAGCAAAATATTTTTGTTCTGGGGATTTCAATTTGAATTCGATTTGGCTGCCCGCTAGATTATTGACCTATGAAATTTTTCAAAATCTCTGAATTTTTTAATGCAACGATATCAAATAAAATATCAGATGAAGTATATTATTTTAAAACAACGTCATAGACCCATACTTTTCATACAACAAATTTGTTACTGTACACGGTTATCTCGACACAAATGTTTGCATAATTTCCCGACAACGGATTATCCGTATTATATCGCCAGTAAGACGTACATAAGTCGCGGACAGACACAGAAATATAGTGATATATAAACAGACAGTATTATGTATATAAGTGATACTAGCAATGAGTGTAGTCCATAATGGACCTTCTATGATAAAACTTTCAGATCACTTATAATTAAACAATTGACTAAGCTTTCTATCGCTGTATAATACGGAGTATGAACTCTGGAGGAGAACATAAGACACAATACGCATTGAAACGATGTAGCATTAATCAATACTTATTAATCATTCCTTTAATAAAAATTTAATTTATTTCACATCAATTGAGTCGATTAAAATGTATAATTTAACGTAGCTTTGTCTACATAGAAAAACTTTATTTTATGTGTTGAAAGGAAGCCAGAACACATTAATTATTATAAATTACAAATACTCAGTCAAATTTCGAAATCTGAAACTTTCCATAAAAAATCACTTCAAATCCAATCCGATCCGAAGACCTAAAATATTAACCCGAATCTGACCGGACACGATCGGATCGCGTTCGGTTCGAATTCATACATCTTTAA
Source organism: Haliclystus octoradiatus (assembly GCA_916610825.1). NCBI lineage: Eukaryota > Metazoa > Cnidaria > Staurozoa > Stauromedusae > Haliclystidae > Haliclystus > Haliclystus octoradiatus. Next base: position 1,096,267 of record OU744447.1, read on the forward strand.
ACAACACTAATGTGGTGTTCACAAAATAACGCCGTCAAGGTGTGGCTGGTCAAACTCGTGGCATTGCATGCAATATATTCAGTATTAAATTAATTTAGCTTCGACAAGACACATGGTCCACTAATTTCTGTTATTAACATGATCAAACGATATCTTTTGTTAATTAAGAATGATTTACTGCTTCATATTAAAAAAAAAAAACAGAAAAATCGTTGATAAAAACTGCCGAATGGCGGATTTGAACTTACTACCCTGATATTGTAATACCAGAGCATTAACCAATGAGCCAACCCCTTACTTACTGTTCTACGCGCTTTGACTGTACTAATCAACAAACCTGCTGCTTCGACAACGTATTACTGAACAAGGCGACAGCGCGTGTATTGATTTCAAACTATATATATAATCTGAAAATATTATGATATGATAGTATATGAGCCTATATATTTTTGATCTTTGCAATCTCAGCAAGTAGGCCTGTGATTTTCATGGCAGTCTATCAAAATACTAAGAGTTCGTTGAAAATAAAATTTTTAAAAGTAAACAAAAGATGTGAAAAGTTGACCTCATAGTGCTTCGTGTTATCAAATTTTCCAGACTAATAGCATCAACATTCTTTTAAAAGGAAATAAAATTCTATAATAAATCGCTATACTAATTTGATATTGATATTATGTTACATCTTGTTGTCAATATTTCTACGCGCTATTTATAATACATTACAGATGTCGAATGAAAGAAAAGATGATTATGAATAAATTAATTATTTTGATAGAAAAACGAAAACAACCAATTTTGCCAGATTCGTGATATGCATATTTATTCAGAATTTATTGAAACGGACGCGATGGTTTATAGAGTGGAAATGTTTAGTGCAGCTTCAAAGATATAAAATACCACAGCCGATGGTAATATTTAAATGCTCATGTTATGATGTCTGACGAAAAGGATAATTTACTATGTAGAAAATGAATCTACTTTACCATGCATTTGATCACGATATGAAATGATCATTTTTGTCAGAATTATTTCGAATAAAAGACAATCTTTATTTTATTCTTATCGGGCGTACATTCTCCTTCGATAAAATATGGTTGTTAACTTATTATTGATTGGTGTATTAACTCAGGGAACCCGCTATTATGTATTTAAATGTTGTTCGGAGATTATGCCGCTCGTATAGTTTTTATTTGGATCTCATTTGGAAAATGGTAAGTAGTATTTTAATAAATATTGTTTGCTATGATCGATTATTTCATGCAACCTTTTCACTTTTTATGTTTGTAACACAAGGTTTGTTACACTCATCCAAACTGTATTAACTATTTAAAAATGTTTTTGAATTATGTTTTTGTGCTTTTAAATTCAAAGCAAAATTTTTGAACGCTGAAAATATTATAATTATTATTATTTATCACAAATCATACGCTCAATTCAATTTAACTTTGTTGAATTTGATATACCTGAAATTATTAAATGTTGATGAACGATAATAACAAGACACCGCTATTTTTATTCTCGAAACTGTAGTAACATACTGTGTTGTATTCTTATAGCAAGTCAACAAAATGAAATCTTAATTTTAATCGATGCTTACAATGCCTTCGTTAATTATGGAAGCAAAATCTGAAAATAAATGCCTGCCTGCTCAAAACCAAATGATTCATATTTTTATATTAAATAATAAATTATAGAAATACTTTTGTGCAATGCCTTGATTAATTCTAAACTCTAAATTTTATACTGTAGACAGATAATCTATTCGAACTTTGAATATTTTTCGAATTAGTCGAACGCCAACGTCATTTTGAAAATTCTTGCAAGTTAATTTGTTTTTATGCCCCGCGATAGATTATTCATTTCAAAACAGATTGTTTGCTCAGTGTTCTCACAAATTATATATCAAAATAGCCTTTTTAAAAGTGAAATGTTTTGTATCTCGATTTTGAGAAAAGTAATGAACGGCATTTTGTTTCATTAATAAATTAAATTAAAACCTAAAGTCTCTTTAATTTCATAGCGTTTGTGCCGCGCTATATGTATTGCTGATATCAACACTACATGAAATAGGTCTACGTTTCTTTGATTTCAAAAAAATATTTTGTTTGGCCTAGCTATACTGGTAATTCAATGTAATTCAGTATTTCGTATTGTTTTAATTATCATAAAACTGATTCAGTTTCAAGTTTCACTTGTTCAAACAATTTACACGCAGCTTTTAAATTCAAAGCAAAATATTTTTGTTCTGGGGATTTCAATTTGAATTCGATTTGGCTGCCCGCTAGATTATCGACCTATGAAATTTTTCAAAATCTCTGAATTTTTTAATGCAACGATATCAAATAAAATATCAGATGAAGTATATTATTTTAAAACAACGTCATAGACCCATACTTTTCATACAACAAATTTGTTACTGTACACGGTTATCTCGACACAAATGTTTGCATAATTTCCCGACAACGGATTATCCGTATTATATCGCCAGTAAGACGTACATAAGTCGCGGACAGACACAGAAATATCGAAATATCGAAATATCGAAATATAGAAATATTGTGATATATAAACAGACAGTATTATGTATATAAGTGATATATATATAGATATAATATAATACTAGTAATATGGTATTCTAACAGCAGTTGAGATAGTGCCAATGTCATTTGACAGAGCGCGAATAATAATAATAATTGAGTCGAAGACTATATACAGCCAAACCTGTTATAACGTTCACCTCTATACAGCGACCACCTGTCTATAGTGGTCACTCTTCCAATGTCTAGAATAGTATTTTCTATTGAATCAAACCTGTATATAAAGGCCACCTGTCTATAGTGGTCAATTTATCTACCTCTCGTAGCTGGCCGTTATATACAGGTTTCACTGTATATATATATATAGCCCATATTAAACACAAAATACTTGCTTATTATTTCACAATCAATTTTATTAACACTCACCAGCAACAACGGTGTTGATACATTCATAAAGCAAAGACATTGCTGATGTGCTGCAATAAAAAAATCAAATCAGAAATTCAATTTATTTCAGCATCATCTAGCATTTGAGATGCCAACAGTTTTCCATGTTTGGTAACCTCTACGCCAGCTAACTGCACCAGAACATCAACATCACATAATTACAATGCTATCAAGTATACGCAGGGTCCGACAAAGTCCGGAAACTTGGACACCTAGTTTGCGGAAGGCTGGCAAAATTCAGAAGAAAAAGGCAAAATGCTAGATATAAAGCTAAAATATTGTTTTGATTTTACGTTTTTATGTCTGTAAAATTACTCAAACATTTATCTAAAAATTTAAGGTTTGCGGAAAGTAAAACATTTTGTCGGACCCTGAGTATACGTATTGATTAGTGGTGGTGACGTAAATTTCAATACAGAAACATTACAATATAAAATGGATGCAGCATACCTATGGATGAGATTTGTCAATGGTTCTTGCAGTTTCTTTCCCAATCTGGGTTCCATCGGACACAACGCACCAAACTAAACAGTAAGCAAGAAAAGAAATATTAACATCAACTATTTGTTTTTACTATAATTGTGGGATATTAAATCACTCCCTCACTCATTTTTCAATTGATGAGGTAAGTATATTAGGTATTCCACTGACATAGCAGTGTGACTGGTATTTGGTCTTGGTGGTGACAGGTCTGTTTTATGCGGTACATCCTAATTCCTATCAGCCAAGCACCAAATGCCAAACCATATATCATTATTCGCAGACAAGCAGTGATTATAATCAAGTTGATATGGTCAACGTTTTAAAAGATAAAAATTCCTATTGTGAAGCATTTGTGACATCCATTAGAAGTAGGCTACATCAGACCAATCTACTACGTGAAAAGTGACCATTAGTGTACAAAATGTGTTTATTTAAAAAATAGATGTTTGAGACTCTGAGTTACGTGAAAGGCTTGTGCGTCATCCTTGTTTTAATTCTACATTATGCTCTGTTTTAGCAAACATGTGTTCATCTAATATGTGACGGTTCGTGTCAGAATAAACAATCGGGAAAAAAAATCTGATTGTAATTGTACGATTTGGTGGATAAGAAGCGGGAAATTATTAAAAATTTTAAAAATTTAGTTAAAATTTTGAATAAGATGATAAAAAAAAAACGAAATCCAAAATGTTGATGAAATGTTGATTCTGACACGAACCGTCACATATTGATGGTATAAAACAACTTACCAATTTAATGATTTTGATCAACATCCAATTGTTTGATGACGTTGTCATTAACTTGAAGAATAATGGTGCTAAAGACAAGTAATTCTTTGGGTTCATTCTAGCAAGTTCACAAATGACATTCACAGCAGCGCATTGGACACCTGGAAATTGATTTTTTTTTTCATTTAAATATATATTCAGAAAAGCAAGTTATCAAATATTTTGAAATGTTCTTAAAAGTTGGTAACATACCAGGCTCAGGGTCTTCCAGCTTTTCTTTGAGTCTTGGAAATGCTGGTCTAAGAGCTTCAGGAAACTGCAATCAAGAAAGATCCATTTCATTATTTTTCGGCAAATGCATATTTCGGCATAAACATAACATACTAAAAGTGCGTCGGATCGGGTTTACAGAAAATTGATTAAGGGTACAAATGCTATAGTGATCCGATACGATCCGAAACAAAAACTTTTTAAATTATAGCTAAGATTAAAAGTTAACAGGAAAACAGACATTAAGTAACAGGGTTAAAGAAAAGGTTTAAATAACAGGAAAGAGTGGTAAGTATAAAGCATCTTAAGAACGTAAGTGCTTACCCTCACAATTCGAATTTTTGATGACTTGCAGTCAGGCTCAGACAAAACACAGCAGGCTGGCAACTAGGTTTCCGGAAGGGTGGCCAAAATTTGGAATAAAATTGATTTATTTTTCTTTTTCTTGTCAAATTAGAGAAATGGACAGTATTTCAAGTAGGCCTACCCTTTCAGGTGAAAAGTTTTGAATAATAATTCTGTTTTGATTGTAAGATAAATAAATAATAAATAAATAGTTTAAATAAATTTGAATAATAATAAACCAGGTTTCTGTAAGAAGGAAATATTTGTTGGCCCCTGCTTGCAATTAGGCAAACATATTTATATATGTTCACAGGATGTGATGAGGTTATTTTACAGCTGAACTTGGACAATATTCCCCTTTCATGCCCTCTCTTTCTGAAGACCCCTACTTTGTCATAAGCCATCTAACAAACATTAACATTGGTGCAGATTAGCTGTCATTAGTATTGGTCAGAGAACGAGGGGATGGCTTCGTCATCGCAGCTAGTCAAGATGAGTAAGTGGCGATGACAAGCGGTGAAAAAATCACTTAGTAAAACATCTGTGTCATACAAGAGTGCTTTTCGAGTGCGAATCTACATAAGTTAGCCAGTTACACTTACAGATAATAGTAATGAAATACCACAAGTGTTGATACTACTATAGCGGTACAGTATTAACTTTGGTTGTTGAAAATTTATACAAATCATCATTTGTCTGCCTTTTGTTTGGCTGATGATGTCATATTACATCACACCTCGCCTAAGCAGACACCTGTCGTATCCAGAAAAAATCTTTCAGTCTATTGGGTGTCCTGTTAAGACTGGTTTGAGCAGTACTTACATTCAAAAATACTTTGTAAAGCAGAAGAACAGCCCGTTTACGCATGTAAGTTCTTGTCGAAGCAACCTTTAAGTAAATAATAAATAATTAAGTTGATAATAAATTGGTATAAAAAGTTGATACAATGACTTGTATTGATAATGAGAACTTACATGGCTCATAATGTCATTAGCAAGATCTCTTGCTAGATCTGGTGTGACAAAGCATGAAAATCCGCCCATAGCAACACCTGCGTCATATTGATGCTGACTTGACATATCCTAGAATATTAAAAACATAACAAAGGTAAAATTAAATAGCTTTTGCAGTATGCAAGCAAAATATGTAGGCTTTCTATGCATGGTCCGACAAAGTCCGCAAACTTAGAAACCTGGTTTGCGGAAAGCTAGGAAAATTCAGAAGTAAAAGTAAAATGCTGAAGATAAAGCTAAAATAATTAGGAAAATATGAAAGGTAAAATTTCGATTTTACGTCTTTACGTCAGTAAAATTACTCCAACGTTTATCTGAAAAGTTGAGTTTTGCGGAAGGGAAAATGTTTTGTCGGACCCTGTTTCTATGTTTCTGTTATTCTTTTTAAACATGTAAATATATTATACAATTTATCAAAACTGCTGAAGAGGCTATTTACAGTAATACTGGATTGTTTAACAAGAGTAGTTTTAAAATGGGCTGCTAACTGCCTTATGAATTTTGAATTTAGAAATTTACAGAATTAACGATCCATAGATTAGGCTTTGAACATTTAAATTAAAAGTATATATATGTATATATATGAGTATCAAATCAGATCTAGATTAAAACAGAATATTTGAAGCTGTTTTAAACCATTTTGTGATTAACTAACCTTTTTTATGAGATTGGTTGCAAGCATCAAAACATCAAGATCTTCATGAAAACACTGGGATGCAGCAAGGTAGCCAATACGCTATCAAAAAAATTCAAGAAAAAGATGTCAACGATGGACATAGCAAGCACTAGACACCTAACTTAAGTGTACATATATCACCTTTTGGGACACAACGGAACAAGATAAGACTGGATTTTATATTCATGTCATTTATTGCGTTTTTGCACAGCAGTATCAGATGTCATTTTTAGGTTATGCAGAGAGAAATTTCTGCTCTATAAATTTCATAACCCCCCACAAAAAAACATCCTTCACTGCAATGGAAACCAAAGGAAAACTTTCTTGTAGGAAATGGACAGCTAATATCCAACAGTAATGTCACCTCTCATCAATTCTTTGTAAATATGTTGCGTGGTGTAAAATGGACAGCAAATACTTATAAAGTAACCATCTATATATTACAACCATGCTTCTGACATAATCCAATGTTAGTATTTTTCATTAATCTTGTAGTGATCGTTATCTACGTCACAATTGTACTATAATTAGCGACATAAATGTGTATTGCGAAATAGATAATTATCGACATGATGAAGTCGAAAGTATTTTATTACAACTTTACCAAGCAAAGCAACTAGTATTATTTCAGTATCTCTTCTCTATCTTTAACACTGCTACAATCTCAACAAAGTTCATTTTCTTGATGTTGCAAAGAGGCACTCTGTTGAACATTTCAATACTTCTATTGTCCTAATTCATAATTCAAGTCAACCAAACAACATTTTAAAGCTACCGTTCAACGTGTTGCTTAACCCTCCTACTGATTGGGAACAAGTGATGAATTAAGATTGAGAATTGATCTGAACAGAATATTATTTATTCACATTAGTTACTGAAGAATAGCATCAAGGTAGTGAAATATAACACTACTGCCACTTAATTATTGAGTAGTGTTTGCTTTGATGTTTACCAATATTTTATATTCCAATATCAATTACAGGCTTACAATCCCATAATATGATTTATTGGCCAACATACTTTATGTGTGAATTTTGTTGAGCTCATGACTTCAATGATGTTAAATGCTGACCAGCTGATGTCATAGCCAAGCATTTGCAGCTAAAAGAAGAAAACATTTAACAAATATATCGCAAGGAATATTGCAGGTGTATATATTAGTATAGGGTGAATCGAATAAGTAATAGCAGTAGACCCATAGCTAATTTATAACGATTCTAGTCTCTACCGTATTTTATAGATAAAGTTACACCAGAAATCACGACCAACTACGTCTGAGCAAATATAAAACTAGAAAAAAGGATTCTAAATATCCAGATTAATGAATGAATGATTTGTTTATTTCTGCATAACAGCATATAAATGTGAATTACATACAGAATAAATTAACATAAATTAACAAATGATAAAATAGTTTTACATAATTAAGAATAATAATAATAATAATAGGCCTAAACAACAAAGAAATTTGTCAAACCAACACACAAAAACGCGCTTTAATTTGGCTTATTTAACACATTTATTTCTGTTGAATTTATTAACGCACATAGAGCATCTATTCATGCAATGTTTTGTATTGTGAATCGTCTGTGACTGTCTATACTACTATTATTATAGAACTTTGTCCAATCTGGTGCTAGGGTTTCTCTCTCTTTCTTTTCTGTTGTTGTAATTGACATAGATTTTTCTACATTTCTTGCAAACGAATTTTACATAGCCTACACTGGTTGAAACGATTTGAAAGTAATTAATCAATTACATGCACAAAATACAAAGAAATGTATTAGTTAGTTAATTATTGTGTCATGGGTACACTTGCATCATTCCGTTTAAAATGTATGACAATGGATAGCCTATAGAGCCATTGATGCTCAAAGGTATTACTTGATTGATCCAAGTGGAGCTAGCTGGGAATAAACTTTGCGTACCAGGGGTTACTACCAGTCAGTGGTGATGTCGTCCATTTCCGAGAACGTCCTACCGGGTTGCGTACTTTACGTTATCCTGTACTGAGCATGAGCAAATTTTGTGGGCGTGATCTTTTGTGTTTTTGTTCAAATCTAATTTGAGCATGTTCAAACCATTAGCGTTTTAATTTAGTTTACAACATATTAAGTAGAACTTTATGATTCTCATAGGTTGCTAAACATTTCTTTATACCTGCAGTTTATTTCTCCAAATTCTGGAAGAAATATATGTGTTTTTACCAAATGTGTGTTTTTGCAAGCAAATTTCAAAATCTTCATATTCTAAACTGAATTGAGGTTCATATAGCTAGATAAGAGGCTTAATCAAAAGGACAATATGTATATTTTCGTTAAATTTCGGCTTTGTGATGATAAGAAAATAGATCTACCTTGGAGTTTAAAGAAAATTACCTTGCATTATCTGTTACAAATCTAGCATCACAATAAAGAAATTAACAAGGATTAGTACGTGTGGATTCTTAAAAATCATATGCAGCGGTGATTGATTCGGTTTATGTCTTGAAACTTACTATAAACGATGCAGAAAATTCCAATCTTTCAAATGACGTGCGTTCTTGATATATTTATTTTGGGATTGTTTCGAAATATATTTAAATTAATATTTGTGGAGTTACAATCATATTGAAATTACAGTAACAAATAAAAAATGGGAAATCTTTGACAAACTTTGCAGCGCTCGATTCTGAAAATTATAAAGTAGTATCTCTTAATATATTCTATTGACTTGATAAATTGATTCGAACCCGTTTTGGCTGAAAAGAAAGACCACGCTTTGCTTAATTCAATATTTTGTATAAAAAATACATGTATTTTCGTAAATATTTTGGTCAAAAAGCGCGACCCGGGGGGTCCGTGTCGCTTTGTTCGCAACCCAACCAAATATTACAACGTCCAATTTCGAAAAGGTCCAGGTTTAATAACAGCTATAGATGATTCACTTTGTTAAATTGAATAGATCAAAAATGACAGTTTATATTGATATAAATATTAATTTTGAAACATGAATAGCTCTCAAGGGCGATAATATTTTAGTGTTTTCTTTTCATCAATTATCGAAATTTCACGCGTTCATTCCAATAATGAAGGCAAATTAAAGTTTGGTCAACTTACAATATAAAAAAATGATGTATAAGCCGTATGTTTAATATTGGGACTTGTGAAATCTCTTCTATAAAATCTTTATATTAAAAATCTGGCCAAGTTAATTTGTGTTGTAGTTTCATTGATTTGTTTTCAAATGTTCACGCGATCAACATCCAGCGCGTATTTTGGTCAAGTTATAATTCTTATGATTAATATCTGATTTGATGCAATCACCTCCACGAGCAATCAATTTAATAATGTATTTTTAAATCAATTAATTAATCCAGCTAAAAATGAAGAACGGACATTTTTTGCGACTGGACATGATTGTAAACAAAGAATATGGACAATTTCCTGACTGGAGGATATGACCGGATACCGTACCAGGCCTATATGAGATGATGAGTTTGGGTTGCAAATTTCGAATCAATGGTATGATAGAGATAGAGCTTATCTTACAGATAGACTTAGCCTATCCAAAGAACAAATGTCCGCAACAAATATGCTGATAATTTGCAAGACATGTTTTGCATAAATTGTATTTCAATAAAATCCAAATAAATATAGGCCTCAGTCTAATATAGCATAAGGCATAGTCGATATAATATCAATAACAAGTGACTAAATAATTAGGCCTAACAGCAGTGCTCTTTTCTTACATAGGTTAGCTTTGCAACGGCGTTAGTTTTAATGTTGACATTTTCTTGTCGTAGTTCTTGTTTTATTTGATCAAGACACTGAGCAATAAATTTGGCCTGAAATGAGAATAATTCAATGTTAAACAGAATTCTACTTCAACTAACTTTTGAAAATGAAAATGAGATGATGTTCATAATTAAAAGCAGCAAAAACATCAAAAAGTCCACAGATTGAAATTGACTTACTTCATCATCTTTGTGGTTTCTCAGACCCCTTACAAGGTCATTGACATTCTTCTCAAACATGTTGGATTACTTCAAAGAGCATATGATCTTTCAAAACGTTGAATTTCAAATCAAAATATCAAGAAAATAAATCATATCCGTTCTTTCTACTGGAAAACCAAAATTGCAACTCTGGACAAAATTTTGATCTTTGCCCAATTATCAAAGTGAGGCAAAACGCTGACGTCCCAACGAGCGGCACGACTACGAAGGACGATATCGGATATCTTTTGAATCAATTCTGTTTTAAATAATAATAGGGTTCCTTGGTTATCATTGAGTTGTTTGATGATTTAAAACAGCGTCATGCCCAGATCTTACTGTAAGCATTAGAGGTGTAAGCCTGAACGATGGATGAACATTCTGATCCAAGGAATAGAGGTGTTGTTATTTAGGGAATACCGCAGCACATAGTTGAAAGGAATGGTCCGCACGGGGAATGCATTTCCCTTGCAATCTTCAGTAGTTAGCACCACACTATGTTAATAAATAAGTGCATTCCCTGGGCAAAACCAAGTTTTCTGAATTCTTTGCACCTAGGCCGCAGCGTATATGCTTTTTAATAAATTTGTCAGTACAGCACACGCCAGAATCTTCAGAACTGAAGCTTTTTCCAAGGTTATGTCATAAAAATTTAAATTATTTTTCTACTGACTGTTGTTCCTAGAACAAAATAACTATTGGTCAACATCTGCCATTCATATAATTTTTTGAAAAGGTTCCCTTTTTTGCTACCTTTCCCAGTCACTGGGTTATCACTCCAACATTTAACTCTTTCGATTTCTGCTCCGACCTTGATTTTTATTTTCCCATGCATATATTTACAATTCTTGTGCGATAAATCAGAAAGATTGATTTAAAATTATTACACTTTATTTTTGAAAAGCACTTGCTTCCCTAGTACTGCCCTCAAACTACGAGAGCAGGGAGGTCACATGTCCCTGTATCTCTGGCGCCACTGGCCTGTTTGGGTATTGCATCTAAATTACTACTTCAGTGAAAATGTAGTGATGTACAACAAAGTCAACAAAGAGTCAGAACGCAGTATATGAATGCCAATTACATGGGTCACCGTCATGTAGTGTAATAATATTCTTAATTATCAAATCATCAATAATTACTTAACTCATTTTCAATCCATTTACAAAGAAAGACAGATTAAAGACAGAAACACACACATTACATGATCAATTACTATTATTTGTTAAATAAATTTATAATTTTTTTCATTTCTTCTTTTTATCCTTCTTTTTGCTTGTTGATGCTAAACTTCCTTCTGCGGTATTTGCCTTGGATTGTCGAGATTTTAATTTTGGTATGTGAAGTCCAAGGTCTGCCATTACAGCATTTTCTAAAAGAAATTGAAAATAATGATGATGTCTAGTTTTACAAATTCATCAACAGCAGTCACCTTATAACATTTTTATGAAACATTGAATGAAAGTCAAAAATGAAACATGCTAAAATTACGCAACTTCAAGTTTCACACCAGAAAGTGATCATCAGACAATTTATTTCAACTAATTATAATATTTATTATTATGAAATATGTAGGCCAAATAATAAATTAAAAAAGGAATTATATAGAGACATAGGCCTACATATATATGAAGGTACTCAATGTTGAGTAAAACAGAGCATTATAGAATAAAAGACAAAGATGAGGCAAAAGCATTTTTCCATATATTTGTCTCTTATTCTATGTACAGTATTATGAAAGATATAAAAGATGTGTACTCATTGACTCTATCTATGCTATATATATAGAGATAATAGTAGACCTAAGAAAATCAATAGTTTTAATAGAGGAAATAACCTTGGTGTGAAACTTCAAGCAGCAAAAATGACTGTCTGATTCTCTGACTAATATCCTTGTGTACCTATAGATGTTGTTTAATGTAACCTAGCAACGCAGTTGATTCATTGCTAGTATTTCATCAAATGAAAAGAACATAAAAGACAGACTCACTGTTAGGATATTGTTCTTTGATGATGCCCCCATCGGCATCTTTCAACTGCACTCTCACTCTTCCCTTACCAAGAGAATCCCGAGTCTCACGGGGATGAAGTTTATTCTGAAGGATTATAAAATAGAATATTGTGAGTGTAAAAAGTCAAAAATGACCACAAGATTGTCGAAAAAGTTTGAAATCTGGTTGAAAAGTTTGTGGTGGTCATTTCTAAACAGCAGCCACCTGTCTATAGTGGTCACTATTGGAATGTCTAAAAATAGTATGTTTTATTGCATAAATCATGTATAGGCTATAAAGGCCACCTGGCTGTTATAAATAATTATGTAGGTTTCACTGTAGACCTTTGTATATTACAAACCTAATTTCTTCCAAGATAAAACAAATGTGACAGTCTGTATACGGTTGGACATTGTTTGGCTCAGTTTTCAGCTATCTCAGTCATTTCTTATGAAATTTATTTTCACTTTGTAGTTCTCTTCCAAGCACCAAAAGTCTCCCCCGAATGTGGGTATATTGTTTTGAGGAGCACATTTTCGATATCAAATAATTTTCGATATAAAAGCCAGATTTCAATCATTCTAAAATACAGTTTAGAAAATAGAATGAGTGATGCTTTCATTAAACCCTTTGATTTGTATAATATCCTATACCTACGGATAAGAGCTAGATTTTGAAACCAACAGCTAAACTTGATGGCTAATCCAATTGGTTAATTTGAGGGGACATGAGATTAATTCGATCCAAAAGCTAAACTTAAACTTTGAGCCAAAAGCAAAGAAATCTGTTTGGCTTAGGCCCCATGTCTATTTTATATTAAATAGAATCATACAAATACAAACAAACCTCTTCAACTTGGCATGTAATACCAAGGTATTCAAGGACATCTTTTATTTCATTGACTCTTGGATTATCTACAGACTTTGAACAACAAACATAACATCATGAAAATCAAATTTGGAGAATAGGATGCTTGCACAAATTATACATGACACAAACAGCTTTAAGGCATATTTGAGACTTAGCTGATGTTGATCAAAATCAGCCTAATGGAAAGGCGCTCAATTATTGTCCGATAATTAAGCGCCAAAAGATTTACAATACTTAGGCACCTCAAAATTAATGCCCGTTTATGGTCTTGGCTATTACGCGCGTGAACTTGGGCAGATAACTGGAACCTGCCCGGGGACAATTTGGTCAGCGGTAAAACGAGGCCGTTCTTGCGAGCGGACGTTATGACTGGTTACCCTACAGGCTTGTGTTAATTTACACTTTTCTCTCATCTCACTAAGTACTTTTTGTGTATTATTTTACGTAAAGATCTTGGGCCTGTGTTACATAATTTGATAAATACATTATATAATTACTGATCTCACTTTTGATAATGGCATGAGTCTCCCTTCTTTCCTTGTCTTTTTACTATTCATGTAAATAGGATAGATGATAGACCATCTGACGAAGAAACAAAATATAATTATAAATGAGAGTATTTGATACTGCAATTACTTCTTAATGATTATACAGCAAGATAAATTACTTTTTAAATATAATATTCTGCTGTTGCTCCTGACTGACACAAATAGTTCTTCTAATATTTAAATGTACAATAGATATATGCTATGATAGCCTATTTGCATTGTACACATATTTTTTATCAGTACTCACTCAGTCTGCTAGTAGCTAGGCTAGGCTTTTAATTTATTTCTCTCCTCCGAAATCTGAATTAGTGTGAAATTTTAAAACATCATCTGAAGTAATTTCACGTTGAAAATTTCAGTCTGAAATTATAGTTGGAAACAATTACTAGAAGCATATCATTGATCAATAGGCCGCAATCTATCTGACGTCTATGGTCTGACGAAGACAGAGGAAGACTGCCTTCCGAATTTCGTTTTGCCTGAGCTGTGATAACAAACCAGCCCTAATATTATGGCACTAAAAAAATTGTACTTTCATAATCTGGGACAAGTAAAATATAATCTATGATACATTTATGTTCGCGTAGTACGGATAACTTGATTAAAAAGGAAGAAAGTTTACCTTTCACTTGTAACACCACTTTCCACCACGGCAGCCGCCATTGTTGTTACGTATGAAGAAAGGACGGAGAGACTGGACATCAGAAATAAAATTGAACCAATCAGAAAACTTATTTATGTTGGAAAGGGCCTTATCGAAATGGATCAGTGTATCATTTCTCCAAAACAACCGCGAAAATGAAAGCAACATGGCTACGTTGATTTAATCCAAATCTAATCCCAATATTTGTGTATTTGCAATCATTTCCATCGAGCTTGGCGAATGTACGTAAAATAAAATAATGAATTTTTCATCTGCAAGTTCACGCCGTGGAAACTCTAGCATCAGATCAAAGTCTTTGTCATCTTTGACAAGTAAAACTAATGCTACGAGGAGACGAAAGAAGCAACCGCCTTGGGATGTAAGTTCAGTGGGTTACAGTAGGCTAGTCTAAGCCTTAAAGTAGTACAAAATGTGTTCAAGTTTTAATTAATATTATTTCAGTACTTTAGTAACTTATCCTACATCAAGTAACAATGTGACTATCACAATGGATTTATGTAAGAGTCATACAGCTATATAGGCTATAATTCCAATGGAAATTTTAATCAAAATTCCATCTAAAGAAATGCAATTTAGGCTAAATTTTCAAGACTGTTAAACTGAGAAACAGGCTTGAAAGTGCTGTGAATAACGAGCAGCATTAAAATAGCTCAATCTTTTCATAATTCTGTCTTTATCATAGAATTCTGTCACGAATCTTGGACAATACAAATCAACAAGGGAAGAACTGGTATGTTTTGAAACAACTATGTAATTTGCCTTGAAGTGCACACATTCGGATAGCTGACATGTAGGCAACCTTCATTACCATATATGATGGCGTCAGGCATTCAGTACACAGTCTAACAGAACGCATGGAAAATGTTGTTATGATTGGCTAAATGTGTTGCTGTCGTCTTCTGACGAAATGACAGGATCTTACATAAACAAAATCTTATCACATGGCAGGCTTGAATGTGACAAGAGGTCGCATCTGATTGACCTCTCACGTTGTTAGAAATAGAGAATGGCTTTTAGCAAGAAGTTCCTCTAGCCCGTGCACGCGCCGGGACTCTCAGCTTCATGGAGCAGAATATGGGGTAGAGCTATTGCCTAGCTGATGTGAACAAAGAATCGGCTCTTTGCCATAAAATATCAGTCTATTTGATAATCCAAATTGTTGGTATTGCGCCAGATTGAATAACAGCATAATTCATATATTTAATTGATACTCTTTATTACAATAATGGTTGGCCGTGCCTGCTGACGTTACAGGGAGAGATGCTAGGGGTTACTATGGCCGTTAGTCAGAGCTCTTTGATACAACAGACACAACCGTACAGTAAGACAATAAGAGGTAAAAAAGAATTGTTACTTTATTATACAACGTGAATACAATGTTAAACCACTACTGCGCCATGTGCACTTTAGAAAAGCCCTTTATAGAGTTTTTTATAAATTTGATATTATTTGTTTAGGCACTCAGGCATGAACAACATCGACCTAATTTATCATTACATCGTTTTATTACATCTGATACGTCAAGCTATCAAGGTAATTACTGCATAATTATTAGAAACTTGAACCTACTATAGTTTTGAGATAGTAATATCAAGGTACTTATGTTGTCTTTGCTGTTTCGATAGCGCTCGATGCCATAAATGCAGAGCTGTTTAGTAATCAATAAACGAAAAAAATCAGACATTCATATTTGCCATAATTCACATTCATAGTTTTGAGATATATATTTATTTAGAATATTTGTACCAGTACTATATTACTGATAATAATAATAATAATATGCAGACCATTTAAGAGAGTGCTTGATACAGTTAAGTATGTATAAATGAAACCAAGATTTTGCCGTGACTCTGAGTTTCGCTTGTGCACTTTCAGACGGTATTTATTCTAAAGAAAAAACAAACCAATAACTATCAGTATATTCACGTATGAAAATAATTTACACTTACCTATGTTGTCTTGTATTTATTTTGTATTGGTTACCTTGAAGTTGAAAGAAAACTATCCTCAACCAATGCAAAATACGCTTTCTTCCGGTGATCAATTGGTTCTCGGGAATCCCCAAAAGAAGGAAACACACATTTGCGATATTCAACAAAGAAAACTTCTATCCTTCTATCAGTAAAGATCTCCTCATCGAATCTATTAATTTCGCTAAAGAATTTACTAATGACAACGAAATAAATATCATAGAAGGAAATCACTTTTTTACCAACTAACCGCCTGGGTCAAAAAAGACAAAGAATACATATTCATCATCATCATGATCATCATTTATTCAGGACTTGAATAAGCTAAAAGCTTTTTTCATAAGACTGATTTCTAAATATAATATACATGTATATATATTGTATATATTATAATGATGACAATGTTGATTTAATAAATAAATAAATTTATTTATTAAGAGCAAAACATCAATATAGTGCTTAATACTGGTAAGTAGCTGATATAGATATGAAAGAAGAAACAAGACGTTTTCTCCGTTACTCAGAGTTTCACTCTGTAGCGCTAGCGCTCCTCAGACGGTTTTATTCATATATCATAGGTACCATATGAGATTGCACTGGAAGCTGGTGGACATGATACTTATTTCCAGTACAGTGAACGTAGATCAAGGGCAAACAATAGGGACAGAAAAGAAGGGAAATTTGGTTCAATACACTATTCATGCTATATCCTCCATCTGTTCTAAATATACAGTATTTTCAGTCTGAGGCTGGAATTAATGGGCAAAAACCTTTGACATGGCTGGAGAAAAAGAAGTAAAATGATGGGTTTTGCTTAGTTAATTACAGAGCGATTTTAACAGATTTTCTTGGGCAACAAGCTAAATATGACCAGTAGCATATATTATCTCATATTTTAGCAAAATTTCAATTTGGCAGCATTTCTGCAGTAGAGCTGGGATATCTACATGTGTCTCCTGACTAAAAGGCGTAACTACAAACGTAGCAAAGATATTCCTTGTGTTACTAGAAAAGCATTTCCCAAAAGAACATAAACTGCATAAAATTTTAATAGAAACAATGTGAAACATGGATTGTATTATAAGGCGCACAAATCCACGCATGCCTAAACACTCTGACACATGCGATTGATCGCACAGTAAAATAGTGAAAAAAATTTTCGCAATGGAGTTAAGTGATGATTCTGATAACATATTTCAATCTCATTTCAATTTCATGTTTCATTTTGTTATTATTTATTATTCAATGAACATCAATCAATCTACTGTTATAATGATTCTAATTCAACTTGCTGGACAATCATTTGAACAGAGAGACATGCTCCACTCCATCAAGTTAGGATTTACCAGCAAATGTTGATGTTAAAAAGAATAAATTTGCGTTGCCGTGACAACTGATAATCATGATGCATGTTGTCATGACAACAATCATCTGATGGTGTGCGATAGCATGCCTTGATCATTTTAGGCATGCGTTGTATAGCACCCGTGTCATCTCTATAATACAAACCATGATGCGAAAGTTAGCTATTGCTGCACACAGAACATGGACATGATAACAATGAACTTCTTAACACCACCTGTGACAAAGAAACAACAAAACTGTGCAACTACAGGAACAAAGAACAGTGCCCGCTTGACAACAAGTGCCTCACAACCAGCCTCGTTTACAATGCAACCTTCATGTCAGACACCGATACCAGAGACCGCAACTACATCAGGCTCACAGATTTCACCTTCAAAGACTGGATGTCGCAACATAAATCTATTTTGGTAATGAAAATTATTCAAACCGCACAGAATTGTCAAAATATATCTGGACATTAAAAGAAAAGAAAATAGATCACAATATAGAATGGTCTATATTATCAATTGCCACAGCTTACAGCAACAAGACCAAAAAATGCAACCTATGCCTCACAGAGAAATTTCTGATAATATTTTACAACAATTGAAACGTACGAAACAAATGGTCGGAACTTGTTTTGAAGTCACCATCATCATCATTATTTATTGAGTTACCTATTAAGCGACCACTTTGATGATGGCTTTTTTTCAAAGGGCTCATACATAGTTATACAAATAATTAATAATAAAATAATTGGTCAAACATACTATAATTTTAAAAAAGTTTGCAAGATTTTTTAAAAGCCGCACTGTCAGAGGTCTCCTTCATCAAGGATGGCATAGCATTCCATTTTTGAGCACCAGCGGTTTGGAAAGAGTGACGATGGCTGGATTGTATGTAGATATCATTGTTTGCGAAGGAGTGTGTTTTAGTGGTGTATGGAGAAGAAAAGAAGGTGGATAGCAATGGAGGAGCATGCTGAAATTTTATTTTATGTGCCCAGGAAAGCTGATTGAATGTCACCCTGTCTCTAAGTGTTGCCACGAAAACAAATATTACCATATTTTCATACGTGTGTAGGATTTAGTTATGATATTGTTTATGGTACACGTCTTCCTGGTCTCAGTTGTATATCTGTGTGAAGTGTTGTAGTGGCGATGTTTTGAATATGTGATGTCATGTAGTATTTTAGGTATTGTGCATGTTGTTCACGTGATTGTATTGTTTGAGTGCATGTGATGCCATGTTATAATTAGTAATGTGTTGTGATTGGTGCTTCGTATTGTCATGTGATTAGTAACTATTATATGTGTTTTGAATGCCTGTTGTTTCGTACTCTTGCTTGTTGATCGTCGTCGAATAAAGACGTGTTTATATTTTGAAGTTACTTGCGTGGTTTTCTGTCTCCTCCATGCCGACCCCGTAAGAATCTGTCAAATGTTTATCATAGAAGCTTCTGTTAAATATTTATTTATTTTGATGAATTGATGTTGTTAACTTTAACAATAAATATCAAATCATAGATAGTAATATTTATAGAAGTATTTCTTGACAATGTTTCGGGGTCATCAGGCCTCATTCTCAAGTCTTAAATTTTATAGAAATTAAAAGGTCAAGGACAATCATATTCTGTAATTTAATAATTATAGCGTTTTTTACATTTTCATAGCAGATGACACAGCATCTACTGAAAATTCGCCCTTCACATGCAGAAAAGTTGCAGTCCAAAAAGAATATTTGAGTCCTGGTACGCCATTGGTAAGTACTAGGCATAGATCATGTATTTAAATATTCAACCTTACATGGATTGGATAAGTTCTAGTGACAAGAAAAAAATCCCATGACACCTCTGAGTTTTCAATAGATTACGAATTAAAATCATCTGACAAGCGCTATCGAGCGGAACTCTATGTAACAGAGAAATTATCTAATAGTTGACTTTATTTCACTTCATCACAATTATATCTTCTGCAGCAAACAAGGCGGTTTCTTCAAGAAATCGATCAGAATATTTCATTGGCTGAAAAAAGTTTACCAGCAAATATCAGGGTAAGTCTCGAATAGATTGCCTCTCAAATTATTATTGTTTATTTGTATGCTGTGAAGTCTGAACTCTGTAATAATGCAGTGCTTTTCTTTGATGTTCTAGAAATACCAAGGACACCCAGTGGTCACTTCTGTTCCTGATCATTTAGTTTGCACAGATGAGGAGAGGTAGTCTATTTGAAATATTTTGGTATTGTAACATTTAGTAGGCCTATATATAGTGAAACCTGTATATAACAGCCAACTAGAAGATGTAGATAAATTGACCACTATAAACAGGTGGCCTTTATATACAGGTTTGATTTAATAAAAAATACTATTTTAGATATTGCAAAGTGACCACTATAGAGGTGGCTGTTGTAACAGGTTTGACTGTATATAGTCTGTTCGATGAATGAATCTTGGATAGGCCTATACTCAGTATGTCAGTCAAGGTGTCACAAAGTCCGGGAACCCCGAAACCAGGTTCCCGGAAGTCCAGCACCAATTCCGAAGGTTTCAAAATTTTAGAATGATTTTACAAAATTTCATTGTTGTTTATTATTTGGTATTATTAAATTTTGGATTTTATAATTTTTATAGGAAGTTAATGTAATCAAGCTTCGAAATAAACTATTTCTAAGGTTTTTATGACTTTCCTTCGGAAATATTTAGAGCCATTTGCGTGGCTTTTTCTTCCGAAGTTCCGAAGATAATTTAATGCGATCCGATCATTCAGGGTTCGTTTATGGTCTGTGATGACGCTGGAGAACAATACAATGGTTTCAAAACTATTGTAGGCATGAATGGTTTAATTTAAAGCCTACGTGATCAAATTACGTTGAGTTCTTTTGTTTGCTCCAATGTGAAAGGTCAACACATTAGTGTGAATGTCAAAAACTTGTGAGCAGCTTGAATGAAATATACATAAAGCGAACGATGCTTGACCAACACGGTGAGATTGTTTTCGACCACAGTAAATAATGAATTTCATTTTCAACTTGAAAGCTAACCTGAAAAATGTAACAAGGCTATATCATCCATCAGTGCAGTACTAGTTTTGATAATGGTTTGATAAAATACATTTTCTCGTTATTTTGTTAGTCCGGCGACACAGGAAAATGAGTCAAAAGCCGTGAAGTTCCTACGATCATTGTACAAACATTGTCGCAGATAAATAAAAATTGAATCGAGTCAAAAGATTTTGGGAATTGATGGCTATGATTTAAACGTGGTTGAAGCATCAAACATACCTTACAACCTACAAAATCAAGCTCCAAAGCAGGTGTTGACCTATATAGCATAATACCGGGTCAACCTTAATTTAAAGTTTTTCGCAAAAAATTTTCAGAAGGTTGGCTGTGTTTTATCCAGGATCTCGGAAGGCTAGAAACTTTATGACGCTCTGATGTCAGTGCATATATACTAAATCATTGCTAAAAAGCATAGGCCTACTGGAATCTTATTAGGTATCATGTAATGGTAGGCGTCCTGAAATTCACCGGAAATTCCAAATCTAGATTATACTTAAAAACTACCAAAAAGACAAAAAACAAACAATTTGTAAAGTTAAGTGGCTCCAATTTTTATGAACTGTTCATGAACTGTTCATAAGCTCTCACTGAGAGTTTATGAACAGTTCATGAAGTCTCTCACGGACAATTCATGAACTGAACTGTTCACGAAAATCTGAGGCCATTTAGTTTCCATAAACTATTCATGAAATCCTGAACTTTTTTGCGCTGGGTTGCTACCCTAACCAAAAGTAAACACCCGCACAGGTGTGGCATAAGCAAAATTGAAGATTGTGAATGTAATATTCACATAGATTCAAAGTTACAGCCATAGTTATGGCGAAGAAGAAGTAACAATGCGATGGCTGTCGTTTCTCTGTAGTGATTCTTCCTTGTGAAAACAGTTCATGAAAAATAGGCTATTGAAGGTTAATTAACGTTTTATAAACTGTGTACAAGGCGACAGTTCATAAAAAGGTTCATGAATCATGATAAATAGGCCATTTAAGGTTCTGTGAACAGTTTATTATATGTATGTTCATGAACAGCTCATGAATATTCATTGAGCTAACACTATGAGGACACTCTCAACATTTCTTCGATATGTCTAATTCTGTTTTTAGATCGCTTATAATGATCAAACCCCTTGGCAATTCGTATTTTGGCAACGCTAACCAGTCTGCCGTAAAACAAAAAGCATTGAATGAGATCAGCGATTACGAAAGTGCGGATGCGTCAAGTGATGAAAATGATAATGGTGAAATGTTTGGTGATGAACAGACTATCCTTGGGAGAGCCCCAACGAACGATCATGAGCAACCAAATACTATTCAAAATAAAAATGACAACGGTAAGTTCACAGTGAAACCTGTATATAACAGCCAGCTATGAGAGGCAGATAGATTGACAACTATATGGAAGTGGCCTTTATATACAGGGTTGATTCAATAGAAAATTGTCTTTGAGATATTGCTAGTAGTAAGCCTACAAGTAATTAACGGTAGTAGAGAAGGTATCGCCCTACAGAAGGTACTCGTACAACTCTTTTATTTCTAGAGTACTAGTGACTCTTTTTGCTGAGAGCAGCGATGCTAAACACTCCTTATTGATCTCAGCCGCGACACTGCAGATCAATTTCAACAGATTTCATGGCAGATTGGCCATGTCAATGTACAACCATGTACCGCAACTGTTCTCAATGTAATTCTCTACATTATTTATACAGTTAATAGTTCTACTAACAGCAGTCAGATTATTTGACTGAAAATGTCTGTCGACCCCTATGAGAAAAGTTTATGAACCAGTTCATGAAATCTTCATGAAGTCATGGATTCTTTTCCCAGGAACAGTTCTATTCACATTTGAAAATTCATCTTATCTTCAGCGTTACCAATTATCAATTACCTGCTACTTTGAATATTCATCATCATCATCATTTATTGAGTAAACTTTATAAGCCATTTCAGGCTTTTTTTTACAAAGAGCTCATATCATAGTACATATATTGTAATATAATATCTATATATATTTGTAACACTTCTAGAATTGAAAGACTGGAACGAGACATACCAAAAGAGCGTAGATAAAGACAACCTGACTGTTGTGAATAAGAATAAAAATAAACATAAAAAGAAGTCCAATACTCCGGACGTTGATGAATTGAGATTGGTAGGTTCAACCTTGTTTCTTTCTTTTCAAGATATTGAACATAAACCTCAATCATGTACGTTACACTTATGCAGGGTCCAGCAAAAGTAGAAATCCTGGAATCCTAGATTCCATCAGGTTTAGAGCAAATTTAGAAGAAAATTGATGTTTTTATGATTTATTGGTCAAACCTTAAATTAAAAAATTCATAAGAAAATATTGAAATGCCTCTAGGACTCCAGAACACTAAACCCTTTGTCAGACCCTACACTTATCTAACCCCAGTAGTTAAGTCCATTTTTATAAACGTTAGATTCTTGAATGTACATAAGCAGTTTATAACAAAATTTCAATCTTTGTTTAAAATGCGTGGATGTGTTGTAGACTTGTAGGCCTAGACCATAATTTTCTGACTAAAGGCTGGTCAATATTATAAACATTAGTAAATTGAGGGATGGCTTTTACAGACTTCGATAACTTTCTAGGTTTTGTTCTTAAATAATTAATTTGGTTGCATTTATTTCATATCTTGATAATACTGTACATAGAATTATCCAAAAGAAATTGTGCAATTCAAAGCTATCTTGTATCACTGCACCTTGATGGTCATTGGTCTATCCAACATTATGAATCTTGGATATACTGAATCGCTACTGAAAATCTACTGAAATCATACTGAAATTCACCAGACGTTTGAATATTAGATTCTTCTCAATCTACTGCCTGAGAAAAATGCCCCAATTCAATGTGTTTTCAGATTTTCGTAATCCGTAGTGTAACATGTCTCCAAATCTCCAATTGTTGTATGGTCATTGTACCCGATTCCATCATCCTCTGCTGTTTAATTATATCATCAATTGTGTTTAATATATTTGAGCTGTAAAAGTAGAATTTCCAACTGTGATATATGGTAGAAGTTGTGTTGTATTTAATCACGCAGATACTTAATCGATTAGAAATGGAAATTGAAGAGTTTGAAAGAAAATGTGGACGTGAAAATATCCTTAAAGATTATCAGGTAAGAATTACGGTAGGGTTAGACTTACAGTCAGATCGAGTGATCAATTTAATAAATCTTCTTCATATAAAACTAAATTGCAACATCATTATTTATTCAACGATGTAGAAACTAAAGTTGTTGAAAAATATAATCAGAGATAAAATTTAAGAGATATTAAAGATACATTTTACACATTCACCTCTAATCTGTACTTAAATGTTTTGCGATTTCAGGTTCATGAACTTCTCAAAGGGCTTGTGAAGTTTTGATGAAGTTTTGACGAATTGTTTTTCACACTTCAGTATACTGTTGAATTTCTCTGTGTAGGTTCTTCCGTATGAAACAGTTCATGATAAACATGCTATTTTAGGTTTGTGAACAGCTCATGAACGTTCTATGGACTGTTTAGAAGGTGTACACAAACAGTTCATGAAAATTTTTGTTATTAACAGGCGATTTAAAGTTCATGAACAGCTCATAAATAGTCAATGTTTGTATATTTTTATAGGTTAATTCATCAGTGAGCGGATATACAATCTCGTTGTTGAATACATTGATACGCGTGACACATCACATGAAAGAACAAGAAGTTCAACTCCAAGAAGAAGTAAATGCAAGGGAATTGATCATGAATGGTTTTGAAGAACAACGAGCACTCATTGATGCTTTGACTGTTGTAAGTGCAAACAACATGGCGGGTGATTATCTTGAGCCTGTTGCCTGGCATCATTTTCAGATTTAAGACCACTGACAGTATGATTAATTTGATGCTCCACAATTAACATGGCGGATTTAGTTGTAAGCAGAATAACCAGAGAAAAAAATAGGCCTTTTCAAACCGAACAGCGCGATTGTGTTTAGATACATTTTTGTCACAACTACTACTGTCGATCATGGCGGAGTCGTTATAACGTCCCTTGCAGGTTCGGCTCCTGGAAATACTAATTTATTATCATTATTTTTGTTTCTCAATGAGTGTAAGTTACTTGTCATCAACAATACCCATACGTTGCTTCATATCAATACAATTAAAAGCAGCAATTTAAAATTTCCTTGGGCTGCGGCCATCTAGCCATGACTGCATGACCATGTGAGCCCTGACAATCAGGAATCGTGGGTTGGCATTACAGACATCCAATCACCTACCTATGTTTTCTGATCTAATGTAAAATGGAGACCTCATGCACAATAAGTTATTGTTTATGTAAATTGAATAGGATTTGATTCATACAGAAGAAGATAATTCAAATTTAAGAACAGAGATGGAAGTTTTCAAAAAAGATATTATGCTGCAGATGAAAGAGTTCAAAGTAAGTCAAATATGGAGGCGTTGAATTTTCATATTAATGTTACTGATTTGTGATGTAATTTATCATTAGCTACAATATAAACCTATTCACACTAATTTCTCAGTTTGCGTAAACACTTCTCTTCTAGGAAGAAATGACGAGTAAAAGAAATGAAAATTATAGACAAACTAACGCAGGTAACTATTTGACCTCAGAGGAATTTATCATTATGCAGGTTACTGAAAACATTTGTTGTTTTCAAGTTATGAAAAGAACCAGAATAGAGAAATCTGTTGTTTCTAAATGATTTCATGTACAAGAAAATCTCTAAGGGAGAGAAGTATTATCAGAGTAATGTTTATAGAACTGCTTGAGCTCAAGTGTTTAAAAAGTTTAAACGTGTTGACAACAGAAGTGTATTTATGAATCTGAGTAAAGAACATGAGTTACAAGCTATATGTTGTGATTACAATAGAGAGTAGAGTAATATCGAGCTGCATAAAGTTATTGTGTTATATGTGAATATTCTTATGATTATTCAGTCAAAATATCGTCATTAGCGACCACTCAAGGTTACCAGTCGTATCGTCCAGTGGTGATATCGTCCATTTCCAAGAACGTCCTACCGAATACCATAACGTCCAGTTTCGAAAAATTCCAGGTTCACTAACAGCTATGGATAATTCACTTTGCTATATAATAAATCAAAAACGACAGTTTATATTGATACAAATATTAGTTATAAAACATGAATAACTCTCAAGGGCAATAATATTAACGTTTTGTTTTCGTCAAGTTTCGAAATTTTACGCGTTCATTCCAATGAAGGCCAATTAAAGTTTGCTCAACTTACAATAAGTAAATGATGTATAAACTGTCTGTTTAATACTAGGTCTTGTGAAATCTCTTCTATTAAATCTCTAGTTTGTAATACATTGGTCTATTTAGCGTTGTAGTTTCATTGGCTTGTTTTCGAATTTTCACGCAATCAACATCCAGCGCGTATTTTGGTCAAGTTATAATTCTTATGATTAATATCTGATTTGATGCAATCACCTCCACCAGTATTCAATTCAAGAATATATTTTTAAATTAATTAATTAATCCAGCTAGAAATAAAGAAAGAACGTTTTTTGTGATTGGACGTTATTGTAACAAAAAATATGGACGATGTCCCCACTGGACGTTATGACCGGATACCCCACTCAAGGGAGCCTCCGTTACTGTATTACTGTTTAAACCAATAAAGATGATGATGATGATGATTCATAAATCTGCTTATTGCATAGCGGCGTCACAGTTTATATAATCAGTGTGTTGTGTCGATAAGTATTAGAATGCCATTCTGTAAATTAAATTCAGTTACATAATCCATACCAACATCACATATTTATTTGGTACTAGTGAAGTGAACCCGCTCCGCTGGGTGAAATTTGAAAATAAAAAAGTAGAAAATTTAATTGCTAGAAGTTAGCCCAAATGATAATTAAACAATAGAACTGAAGGTCAGTCGGGTGTGAAAGATATTGTGTGACGAACATGAGAATGTAATTCGTTCTTTCTATGGAGCCACAAGAGAAATCCTACGAAAAATATATGCTTCGGGCCGTCAATTGAAGGAATATGAAGATATGAACATAAAACATGGCCTATGTTGCCGCAAAAAATTATAAGATACCCCACGGATATTATGGATTTGATATGTTTACCAGGAGAAGCGTGAGTCTCAAATACAGTAGATACAGACAGACATACATCGACGTTTATATAGTAAATTTTGTTATACTGCGATCTACATATGCTACAGTAGATTGCCGTAATATATACATTATACTCAAATGATCATACTTCAAGCAAATGGATAGTATATCTAGCTGAAATACATCAACTGATGCCCTATGGTGGGAAATTTGAAATAGCATAATCTAGTATGTTTTGAATCTAATTGATTGTACTTATGCCCAAATGATCATACTTCAAGCAAATGGATAGTATATCTAGCTGAAATACATCGACTGATGCCCTATGGTGTGAAAATTTGAAATAGCATAATATCGTATGTTTTGAATCTAATTTTAGTATATCTGTCATCAATCTCTGTAATTCTATTATTCCAGATTCACTGAAAACATCAGTTGATCAAATTAAGATTAACAAAGAAAACTGTGAGTCGGATATTAAAATACAGCAAATTATTCTTGATGATAAAAACAGAATAGCAAATGACGAACAATTGAATGTAGGTCCTTCACCAAGTATTTCACCAATTCCATTCTTGAGTTGCAAATGAAACAAACAAAGTTTATATAGATAATACATGGACAATTAACTCAAATGCAGAAACGCCATAAAAGCAGTAATTTCCTATTATCTTACATAATGGCTGTGTAGTTTTAATAAGTCTATGATCGATGTCATTATTTGATTCAGTAAAATTTTAGTGTAAGGAGAGATTTTGATTGTTTAAAGATGTAAATATTATTATAAACTACTGTAGTAAATTAAGAAAGCTTTTGAAAAATATATGGCATGTTTGTTGGTATCTACAAAGGAAATAGTATCCTCTAGCTTTCTGGGTTTTTTCAAAATTAGTAACCAGATATAATTTTATAGGTGTTGCCATATCTCAGTCTAAACTAATGCCCTTCTAAAATTACCAATTTAAAAATGATATAATCTGGTATTGCTGGATTATCAACCCATTTTAAGTTTTCTTTTTAATGGAAAAAAACTAATAATCTAATTGGAGAATGTTAAATCAAATCAATCCTGTGTTGCATGTTGGCCGTTGTATCAAATCAGTTGATGCGAGATAAAAACAGTTATAAACTAATTTCAAGTAGCAGTATGTGATCCAGTTAAACAATAAAGTCAACATACCTTCAAATATAACCCCTGAGTAAAAATGTGTTGAGTTTATTAACTGTTCATGAATGATAAATTGCTAAATATTCACAGAATTTTTCATAAAATGTTTTATAAACATTTCATAAACAGTTCGTGGAAGTTAGGCCATTTACTGTCCAAGAACTGTTTTTATGAACCTTGTGAACTGTTTATGATCTTTGCAAATATTCATAAACTATCCATGAACTTCCTGAACTGATCATGAACAGTTCATGAACATTTTATAAATAGTTTGTGAACTGTTCTTCAAATTTCATAAAAATTGGTCCAT
The DNA here is from genome assembly GCA_916610825.1 of Haliclystus octoradiatus. Taxonomy (NCBI): domain Eukaryota; kingdom Metazoa; phylum Cnidaria; class Staurozoa; order Stauromedusae; family Haliclystidae; genus Haliclystus; species Haliclystus octoradiatus. The sequence continues at coordinate 1,124,782 of OU744447.1, forward strand.
TTAACATTTAAGAAACTGTTCATGAACTCATGAACTGTTTTTGAAAGGGGAACATTTGGGCAAAACACATTACCTTGAGGTTTTAGCCAAGAGATATGAAAACGTCTGATATTAAGTCATGTTTCCATTATTTGCCTCAGGAAGTCAATCTCTAAATATACAGATGGAAAACATTTTGATCAAATCTGCGCAATAGCTGATAATTGTAACGATAACAAATAAGCTGTAATTGATAAATTGATATTAAATTATATTTGTAATCAATAAAATCTATAATTTGATATAATCTACAAAGTAGAAAGATATTATTTTTATATTTATGAAAAACATATCTTACAAAAACATCTATTATCGCCAGCATTAACCGTCTGAAGTTCTAAATCTTTTATTATTAATTTATTTTATCTTTATAATATTGAACAATCTTTACTATTTTTATCTCTTTGTTCTCGACGATCCATTTCTCTGCCAATTGCCGCTTGTTGTTGGTGATAACGTTTATTTAATAAATAAGGTTTGACATTTTGAATTTGTTGCATAATTAATTGAAATGCTTCTCGTATGTTAAACCCAGTCTAGAATGAGTAATTGAAAAATGATGCATAATATATGAATATAATATATAAAACGATGTAGCTGGCGCATAGTTTCCTATAAGCTATTGATATTTGGCACACCAGAGTGCTTAAGGAGAAAACGAGAAGGCATCAGAAAATATTGAGCCGTCGCAGAGATTGATTCCTGCCTTCTGGTTTCTCCTGAAGGGACTCCAGTGTGATTAAGTCAATTTAGTTATCATCCAATTCCCAGGTTTATCAACCTGTTTTAAGCTCAAGATGGAATTTGTCCAATCTAATCAAATCAAATGTTGAATCAAATCTCTGTTGTCGAGTTGCTATGTGCCAAAAAATATATACATACATACATACATTGTGATATGGTGGTTCCGTTACGTCAGGATTATCTATTTATCCTTGTCGTGATTTGTGAAAGGAATTATGAACTTTCTGGTTTGAAAATCATTATTTATTTGTGAATTCCAGTTTCAGTGTTGTTTGTGAAACGTGATGTTCCACTTCCAAAATATATTATCATATTCACTGTATTATATATTCTCTTACCTTTGCAGACGTTTCTATATAAGGTACATTTAAGGATTCTGCATAAACCTCTGCACTATCTTGACCAACTTCGCGTTCATCTTCTAAATCCTATTACAAAATAGAAAGGTGAAGAGATAAGTAAATACATTGAATTATATATCATAATGCGGATGCTCTGCCACCTGATTGGCTGTTTGAGCCTTTATTATATTTTTGCACAAAGAATGGTAATATAAAACAGACATGTTCTAAAGCATAGCATAGCATCCCATCCGAGCTCGACTAGTATATCAAAGGCTCTGATAAGCAAAGAAGAGTTTCAACCGTCCAAACAAATCATGCAAAATATTACCATAAAGAAAATTACCCTATTGGGAAGATAACTGTATATTATAAAATAGATATAATATCTGTAGTTTTAAAATAGAACGAGTATATAAATATATACCAGTACTGTAATAACGTTTTTTAAAAATACAATTTTGATAAACTGATTAAAAGATTAATTTTAGGCTATATAGATTGGCGTCCATGGCGATGCCATGATTCAAATAAATTGCATACACTAATTTAAAAAATGATGTAGTACGTGCTGTGCCGCTGTACTGTATATAGTTATAAAATAGAACGAGTGAAACATTCATTAAAACCCTAATATCGAAACGCTATCAATAGAACACCACACAAACATTCTTCAATTTGTGATTCAAAATGAATTTGAATGTCATGATTCGGCTACGATGAACGGTAACCAGGGTAAACAAGAATAATGTTTTCTGAAAACGTATAAGATATTTCTATTCTACAAATCAAATATCAAATACATCATGGTGTAATATGGTTATGTAATCACTCGGCTTGCTATGAGGCGCAGAAAAAGGTTTTAGAAAAACACTTCAATTTGCTTACCCTTTTGTGTGCCTCATGACGCAACATTCCCGTTTAAATGACCCATATTGTACAGAAAGTGTTTAATTTTTGTATACTGTAATATTTATTATTTTGAAAATCAAATTCAACACAAACACTCACTCATTATTTATTGAAAATCGATGCGAGTAGCAGGGCTTATGGTTTGTTACGCGTTTTGTTTCACAGGCGGGATTAGCTCAGATGGCAGAGCAACCGAACTTCATATCAGATCATATCTGATCGACTGTGGTTCAAATCCCCCTAAGGTCAACTCAGCCTTGACTTTATCTGAAACATCAAATGAGTACCATCTGAGAATGGCGGATGGAATGGTCCAGAGGGAATTGCATTGTGAGTAGCTGCGGCGCATCGTTGTGGATTGACAATCAAGACCTATCTGCCATGAAATCTGTTGAAATTGATCTGCAGTGTCGCGGCTGAGATCAACAAAGAGCGTTTAAAATCATTGCTCTCAGCGGAAAAAGCCACTCATCTAGAAATAGAGGAGTGGTACGGGTGCCTTCGGTAGGGCGACACCGTCTACATTACTATTATTACATTACGCTTTTTTAGTGTTCCTCTAAGTACGTTTCATACATTATTTTCTGTAAAGATCAAGGCCTGTGTTATATCCTGGTTATATTTGATAAAGATTTAATACTTACTAGTTTATTACCAACAATAATCATAGGTATATTTGATGTTGTATCATGATCATTTGTAATTTTTGATCTTAAATTCTTTAAATCATTCCAACTTGATAAAGAATTAATAGCATATAGCACAATAAATGCATCACCAGTTGCCAAAGAAGAATCTAAGAAAGAGGTGAATTCTTCCTGTCCTGCTGTATCAACAACTTCGACAGGATAATTTTTACCAGAGAACATAATCTAAAACAAAAATAGATGTCATTTATTATTTACTTTCTACAGGCTGCAAACCTTTTACCTTACGTTACGTACTTATCAATTATCTTACTTTATTCACATATTTCCTAAGCCAATCACGAAAGCCTGTTCTACTTATAAGCCTATCACAAGCAGCGGGGTCTGACAAAAGGTTCATTCTTCTGGAATCATAGAATTATTTCAACATTTTCATCTGTATTTCTTGTTGAAGTTAGACATATAGATTGTAAAAATATCAATTTTCTTCTGAATTTGCTCTAACCTTGCGGATCTAGGATTCCAGGATTCGTACTTTGTCGGACCCTCAGATCACAAGAGCCTGTTCTATTTATAAGCCAATCACAAGACTGTTTGGAGCAAGACTGTTTGTCAGTTTCTTCTTTCTTATTGTTAATACTTTTCCCAAGAGAATAATTATCCTGAATGAGAACACTGAATCCGAACTGGCCTATTGGTATGCAATTCTCCTGACTAAAACAAGTCTGTCTGTGTTCCAGCAGCTAACAAACGCTAAACACTTGTGTTCACTCTAGCAATGGTAATCTCTATTGAACCTCCTACCCCGTATGATATTGATAATATGAATGGCGCATGTTACAAGTCTAATCAAACCTGTTACAGCAGCCACCTGTCTGTAGTGGTCACTTAGCAGTGTATATAATAGATTGAATCAACCGTGGTATAAAGGCCATCTGCATATAGTGTTTGATTTATCTAGTTCTCATAGTTGGCTGTTATATACCTGGTATAACATGTTAAATACCTTGTTCCGTTGTAATGGCTAATCTCCCTACATGTAATAGCTTAAGCCCCGGTCAAATGAAGCCAACATTTTGCAAGCTTTTTCATAGCATCAACATTGTGAAAATGCTGGCTTCATTTGGCCACCCCAGCCAGCATTTTGCCAGCATTTAGCCAGCACCAGCGATCGATGTTGTGAAAATGCTGGCTTCATTTGGCCACCCCAGCCAGCATTTTGCCAGCATTTAGCCAGCATCAGCGATTGATGTTGTGAAAATGCTGGCTTCATTTGGCCACCCCAGCCAGCATTTTGCCAGCATTTAGCCAGCACCGGCGATTGATGTTGTGAAAATGCTGGCTTTATTTGGCCACCCCAGCCAGCATTTAGCCAGCATTTAACCAGCACCAGCGATTGATGTTGTGAAAATGCTGGCTTCATTTGGCCACCCCAGCCAGCATTTTGCCAGCATTTAGCCAGCACCGGCGATTGATGTTGTGAAAATGCTGACTTTATTTTGCCACCCCAGCCAGCATTTAGCCAGCATTTAGCCAGCACCAGCGATTGATGTTGTGGAAATGCTGGCTTCATTTGGCCACTCCAGCCAGCATTTAGCCAGCATTTAGCCAGCATTTAGCCAGCACCAGCGATTGATGTTGTGAAAATGCTGGCTTCATTTGGCCGGGGCTTTATATTATTCATTTATTAATTTTATTACGGTTTATAAATTTAAAAATATTTGAAAATGGTTTCTAAAAACATAATAAATGCAATATACCTCTGTCTTGTATGTCTCCTCTGAAAACGAAAATAAATGTTGATTAGAGCATGTATATATTAACATAATCATCGCTCAAAGCATCATTTATACCTGATAAGCAATTTTACACATGCATTGTAGGTTATGTTAGCTAATAAGCTAATTCAATCAGGTTTTGAGGAAAAGTTCCATTCCACTGCGAAAAAGTTGTTGAGTTCATGAACTGTTTATTAACACTTAAAATAGCTCATGAACGTTAAATGGCCTGTTTTTCATGGATTTTTTATTCCATTAACTATTCATGAACTGTTCTTGAACCCTTGAGTCAATTAACATTCATGAACTGTTTTCATAGGGGTTATTTTGGCTTCCCCAGGTCTCTTCCATTAAATTGAATTGGTCATAATACTTCAATTCATTACTTTTGCATAATAACATTATAGTATCAATGAAGAAATAAATAAAGATACACAAATGTGTTATAACAAGAAATTGATTAACAGTAACTTGTTTGAAACTTTTATTGCGTCAACAGTTGACACCCTCAGTTACAATTTGTGAGGGGATCAAGATTAATGAAATCATGATCTGAATTGAACAAACTCTAACAGGCCTCGTTAAGACAGTTATTGACCTTGATTGAAGGTGTGAAAATATTGGTTGATACCCTGAGAAAAACGAACAAGAGTTCACGAACAATTCATGAACATTAAATGGTCCAATTTCTATGAACCGTCCATGCAACTTCCGTCATTTAATGTTCATGAACTAGCTCATGAGCGGTTTATGAACTCAACAAATATTTTCACAGGGGTAGCTACAGATGTATGCCTATGTCAATATCTAAACAAATAACTGTAACACAGACATATCCTTGATATGTATTATGACATTGGGTAGACGTCTGGTAATCCTGCCATAACGGCTAGAAAACCTGGAGCTTTAGAATTGACCGGAGTTTGACTTATCAAACTGATTCCCTTTTGTATTGACCTGTTGTTCGATAATTGCCACTTATTCATATACTGCTTACAAATATAATTTTATACGTACCCATCGTAGGATCATAATACTGAAAAAAGAAACAAGAAATAGTGATTCAGTTTTTGTAACTTAAATAGCTGTATAAGTAATTCATGAAAGCTCAATGGTTTATAAAGTTCATCAACTGATTGTTCATGAACTCATTAAAATATTAACTATAGATAGAGAAACTTTATTCATTGAAAGTGGAATTATAAAGCAGAATATAAACAGATGACTGATGTATTGCTGTTAGAATAGGGTTATAACAGAGAGAATTCAACATGTCAAAGTTCTTCTGTAGATAGATACACAAATTATCTACCTCTATTAAAGACCACCTGCCTGCGGAGGTCTATTGTACTCCTCTGTTTGGTGTGAATCTGTACATATAAAACACACCTCTGTAAATTGATTGCTTAGATATCGTATTGTTACACAACTCTTCCCCACTCCTCCACTTCCAACAACACATATTCTCAACATTGCCATAGAAACGTACACACCAACTGGTATTTTAAACCCTGTAGAATGAGAACAAGAGAAAAGCTGACAAACTTGTACGTCATTAGAAGAGGGCAGGGTGGACATCATAGGGGATAAAGCCCCTGTTGGGATAGTCATCCCCCTTGTCAGAGAAAGAGTGAGTTGGTCAGTTGACTTTTCTCACAACAGCGTTAAATTCTACCCTATAACGAATAGAACTATTGTTATTTACGATCACAAGCGTCCTCTGCCCTTGTCGACGCCAGCGAAATAAGTAGCGTAGTAAGTAGCGTAGTAAGTAGCTAAATAAGTAGGCACTATCGTGATAATGGCTTTGAAAGAATTGCTGCTTGTGCCAATGCTTTGTGGTAAATAACTGCAATATATATTTGATAAAAATCTGTTGCATTAAACAGGGTGTAAAGTAGGGTGTCAAACAGCAGATAATTTTAAATCTATGTTATGGAAAGCAGATTTCAATACATAATAAAATACATTAAACTATTTGAAGAAATAGGAATAATAAAACGATGGAAATGATAATTTTATTGAAAAAGCATGCTTTCGGAATAACTACTTGAAATGAATAAGGCCCCCTGTAGCGCACTGCCCCGTGTGCCCATATGGACGAGCCGCAACTGGTGGAAGAGGGTGAATGATGTAATTGATAATAATAATCAATTGTCTAATGAAAGCTTTCGTAAAACTATTCTCAGGTATCAAAGTCTACCAAAAAGTTCAAGAGACTTTTGTCAAAAAAAAATTGTTTTTCTCAATATTTTATAATTCAATTTATGATCTTATAGCAAGGTCAACTATATATTATAATGTGCAAAGCCATTTTATCTGCAGATTTCTATCTGACTATTTTTGTATCATACACATGTATCTTGAAATCTGACTGTTATTGTAGTAACAATTGGAATGATAATAACTATATATTTGATAGATTTAATAATATAATACTCCTGCAGATTCTGGATAATAATATAGATTATTCATGTAAACCTTGATTTGTTACAATTTACAATAGTTTTTTAAATTGATTTTATTTGAAAGGACTTTTAAACACATTGTTGATGTTACTGTAAACTTTAAAATATGATTTAATTTGTGGGCTCACCACACAATAATCTAATTTTAATTTGTATATTTTCTAAATCAAAATGTATTAACATGTGAAAATTTATATAAAATCATATAATAACATATTGTGCTGCATAAAATTATATATTGAAAAGAAAAGAAATTAATACATAACATATATTGGCATAATATGAGAAATAAATACAGTTATTAGAATTTTTATAAAATAAATTGTTTGTAATTGTTTGTAATTTATACTTAAATGTCCATGTACACAAATTTTAATTTACTAATGTTTACTGTGTTTTATTGACTTTGTAAAAATAAAACGTAATAGAAACATTCGTTATTGGTGATTGTTTTTGTACGCATAAATCCCTATTTGTTCATGTTCATATTTTACAAATGTGTTCAAATAATTTCATTTTGCAAGTGTATTGTTTTCAAGTCTAGAATTTGGATATAGTTTGTCTTTGAATAAATCATGTCACTTTTTATACGACAAAGGGTTGTTCTCGCATGGGCAACTTTTAACTCGTAAACAACCTTACATTCCAAATCATATAAATTAAGATTTCATTAAAATTTCAAATTTCAAAATATACCATATTATTTATCAATATCTCTACAATAATATGCTGGAAGTTTGATTTATTCGTGAAGTATATTTTTGCAGTGTCATTTTTCGAATTATATGTAATAACTATCAAATCATCTCATCTTTAAAAACACAAAAATAAGTTTCTTTGTTTGAATGACACAGTGTAACTATTTTATCTTGTTTTATCTGTATTATTAATCAGCACGTATTTATAGAGCGGATTTTAAACTTTGCAATTATGTTTTCAAAAATCGATTTTCAAAAAGAAATGTTTTCGCACCTACTTTAAAGAAAGCATAAATAACTTTAATTCAACCGCAAATTTCGAAAACGTAACATTTATATACAACAATAACAAACAAATTATCAAAGCATGCACATACATTTACCTATAATACATTGTTATTGTCCTTAATTTTGATATTATCAAGTATACTCACACAAAATATACCAAACTCAGTCTCCAAAATTACGAAGTCTCCATGACGTTTGCTTCTACAGTGTAATATATGTGTCGTCACCTCTCGCCTCTGACACGAATATAGATTAAAAAAATCTTATTCTTAGATAGTTGTTATATATATCTATGAAGCTTTGACAGTGTGATTGACAAATAAAATATCATCGATATTTAAAAATAACGTTTTTATAGACCAACCAAATCTCACGTTTTCTGCAAGACACGATAGAAACCAGTAATAATATATAAGGCGTGTTGTTCTTATGATGTACAGGCCAATCAACTTCGTTCGGGGCTTTGTTTAAGAAAAAGTTCCTTGTTTATTACAACTGAGAATAACTGCTGATGCTTGAAAATGGCACTCAAAAGGCTCTACAACAGAATTCAAAACAACAGAATTTATATCTTCACAAGATAGGTAAACAATTGAACCTAGTCATGCTCCGAGGAACTAGCTCAATAAACAACTTCATTGTTATAGGAAGTACCTTGCTGCGTATTTCTATTTAATTTTAAATTTAAAGCTATCTTCCATCGAAACAGATTTAACATATTAGATTTAACACAACATATTGTATCAAAATAAATATGTACACGTTGTCTAGGAGAATATTGAGCTTGCTGTTATCACCATAGAAACGAATGACGGTTCATTATTTTTGTAATTGTGTGTTTTTAAACATGTAGATTAATTATTACAAAATGTTACCTCATCTTTCAGCTAATATTAAGCTCATAGAATTAACGAAAAAGCACAACAAATGGATATACTCTTCTTGTGCAAAGGCTGGAATGAAATGCAAAAAGCTTTCACAAAAGTTTTTCCCATTGTTATCAATAATTATTTCATTTCTTGTTTTCTTCAAAATTCTTTGCAATATTTCATCACCTAGGCGGGATTTAGTTTATTGAATATCAAATATATGAAATGCTCACAGCTGGCTCTGAGGGAGCTGCATATTAAAACTTTCTAGGTCAAGGCATTCTCCCGCCCCGCCCAGAGATACCCAGTCTTAGAACAAAACTAATGAAAGCTGAACGTGTGCTATAGATCTAATTCACAGGAGCATGGAGAGCCTTGTTCTTAGCTCGTGAATATATATGAAAAGATTTCAAAGCTCGAAGCTGCAAGAAAGTTATCAGCAGAAAAACTATTTTTGGACCGTTATCGAGTCAATTGGACGTAAACTGAGTACCCCGTGAAACATAATATCCAGATGGAAGTATATGTTTCCCGATGTATACTTCCTATATACATTGAGATGAATAAGCCTCAAAGTCGTTTTTAAACATTTTATGGCAACTACTTTACTTCACTGTGAAACAGCAGAATACGAGAATATTTTAAATAAAATACTTGATGATGATGATGATGATGATCTGACAGTCGGTCTTATACTTTTCCGAATCTCAATATTTCATAGTTTAACTAATTCTTGTATGACAAGATAATTAGGAATCGCTGTCCGAGTCAAACTAAAATATAGAGGCTGAAATAATAACAATTCAAACTTTTTATTTTGTAGTTGAAATGATCAATGATCAACATTAGTATACAATTATAAGTTATATTCATTATAAGTATTTTGACGCATCACAAATTAATAATAAAAACTATTTATTTACATAAATAATAATATATGTCAATTATATCAACCCCATAAATGTGATACGTAATATTAAGAAATAATAATTACATAAAAAAGAATTGTAAATTTCATTATTAAATAAAAAGAGTATATAGAGCCGGTAAGTGAAATTCTAAATTGCGTGATTTCACTTTACGAGAATTAATTACCATGACTATTTTATAAGAAGATTATCTTTAGAGCGTTACATGCAAACGAGACTTAATTGGATCCAACAAGTCTCGTTTCAAACATCAACAGAAGCAGCAATTGGGCCAATGTCCACTGCGACACTTTCAATTTGTTTTCTTGCAAAATTGACAAAAATCTAAAAGAAAAACGTACGTTAGTTTATAGAAGTAAATTACAACGAAAACAAATAACTAATACAGTGTCCTTCATCTTTAGTACAACGGTCAATCATGCTTATAAACGGATTTTTAAAGACCAAAGATCCTGTGAATTTAAAACGTCCCCAGGCAAATCATTAAACTACAACTTGATACTTGAATGGTATGATGTGATTATTGAACGTAAGTCCAGCTAAATGAACGCAACATTTGCTCTCAACATTAGCTCACATCGATTGAGGATTCGTAGAGCGCTTATTGGATTCATTTAGCCACCCAATTGCAACATTTGTGCAACAAATGCTGTACACGAGTTCAACACTGTATGCCACTGTAGCGCTGATGTTGAGCAAATACTGCGTAGGTATTGGTAGGCACTGTAGTAAGTAAAGCTTTAATATACCTGATCGAGAGTTGTTTGGGTCACAGAGTAATCTTCCATTGAACTTGTTGCTTGCAGTAATTCCAATTTGGCAAAGACTTGAGATAGTAGAAGGCCTACGGATGGCACTTGGTACTCAAGCATATTATAGTGACAATCCTTCAAATGAAATGAAAGTAAATTAAAAATGAGCTCAGTTCAAAGTCATCCTTGAATAATGTGGTACCGTATATAAAGTTATGGTATAGTAGCTGCACATCTAAATCGGGAGTTACAGATAAGTCAGTATAGCCCTACAATATCCCTAATAACGCGGCATGAAAACTAAAAATAGACGATCTTGATTAGGAAAAGATGTATAATTACAAGAAAGAAAGATTTCTATTAATACTTCCATCGTTTATTCCTGTCATTATCAAATTCTGAGACATTCTATCTATCATTCGATGTGAAAAGATTACAGTATATTTTATTATGTTAAAGTAATCACGACCCTGCGCAGCACCTGTTCCTGTCAAACAATATAGGTCTTAGGAAGACTCGAAAGGAAAATTAAACGTTTTTAAGGGTCAAAACACAGTGCTAAGTTATGACGTCCAGCTTAAATAACTTCACGATTTGTTAAAAAAGATAAGAGCATGCTGATAAAATAGACAACAATTTATTGGCGTGATCTTTGAATGACTTAATAGTATTTACGTCAAATGTCTACGGTTTATCTACTCCTAAATCCACTAGAATGCGGAAATTTGAAATATCGGAACTTGAGGTGTCTATTATGTCGAAATATGAAATAATAGTAACATTGCTATAGCATTTAATGTTTGAAAAAGTATTGGCAACTTTATGAAAGACACAACAGTAATTGGTAAATTCAATCGTTCATTGATTAGATTCATCTACAGTATTTTATGTTTCGGTATTAAATAAGTAGATTTTGAGATATAAATAAGTAGATTTGGATATATCAGAAATGCTCAAAATTTGGACAACTTCAAGCGGAATTTAAAAACACACTTATTCAATATTGCATATTTTACACGATAAGGACTTTTAAATAATATAATATTGAGTTTAGATTTTTAACTTTTTTATTTTTTAAACATTGAACATTTTAAAGATAAACATTTTAACATTGAACATTTTGAACATAAACATTTTAACATTTTAAATTTTACTAGGTATTTGCATGATTCTTTTTATAATTTATCGAAACCTTAATACTCTTGTAAAGCGCTTTAGAATATATTCCTTATAGTTTAAGCGCTATATAAAACTAAATTTATTATTATTATTATTATATTATTTTGAGAATCGCGTTTTCTGTAATATAAACTTCACGATCCTCGTTCGTGTACCTTGTATCGTTGGTCGTTTCAACGCCTAGTTAGTAGTTATTACATATATAGATATAAATATATAAATAAAGTAATCGTATGGGCAAAACACCCATTTGAGTGCTCACTGCTAAAAGCAGAGCAATATAAATAGTAGATCAAAGATCACGAGTTTACTGACTTTACTCCGTTACTCCGAGTTTCGCATAAAGACGCTCTTCAAACGGTTTTATATTATATTATGCGTTTTATCATCCCCTTCAACGTCAAACAATCAACATGTATATTTGTACATCTTATTTAATTAACATCTTATGTAAGAAACTATATAAAGTGACACTTTTATCATTATTGTTTTCAATTGCTTTAATCTTTAGATGAACTTTTATTAATTAGGTTTATAGATGGTTAGATTCGATTAGACAAATTTTCGAGGCATAGGTGACTTTTAATCCGACAGGCACATATTCTGTCAATCATCGATTTTGCTTGAGATTTTTAAAGCATAAAGTACATCTTACTAATAAAATAAGATACAGGAAGGAGACTAACAACAACCAGTAATCTTACTTTTAAACTAGCATTTGGGAAATTGGCTTCAACAAAATCTTTACAATCTTGAACATGTTGTACGTGAGCACGAAGGAGTAATGTGTACCCGTCGCCATATCTAGAAATCAAATCACATAAAACTTGAAGATATATCCAAATATTTCGCTTTTTAAATTCATGAGTTGAGCTGGCAACGAGTCGAGACTCTTGTTCGGATACCGACTTCATTCGTTATATCATTACCGAAAAATCCCTTCCCGTTTAAATTAAGTTTATTTTTACCAACGTCAGAGGAACTGAATTTCAACGATGTTGGTGATTTTCATGTGGGAGTGGCAAAATGACGTTATATCGATGAAACTGATTTATTTTTTTCATTTTGGCGCCAAAATTGGCGATAGTTTGTGAGCTGGTGACTAAGTGAATCGAGCTCAATCCTGAGTCGAGCTACATCATTGTTGACCAATCAGAAGAAGGCTCCATAAAGCGAAAATAAAATGTTCTCTGATTGGGCCACTTTTGCCAATTCACGATTTGCTGAAATTTTTGAATGCCTTTAAGGTGAATTTCAACACACGCCAACATCGATGAAGGTTAAGTAATATGGAAAGGGCCAAGAAAGAGATTTTCATTCCTTGATTGTAACTCCAAGTTCCACGCTATTACACGATAATCAGACAACAAATAGTAACTTTAACCGATTAAATTTAATAAATTTCACTAGATCCCACCGATGATAGAGAAATATAAAGTAATTTGAGACAGAGAGTCCGGTCCCGCTCTTCCTTCAGTGTGTTGTGGGACAGTGTTTTCAACACACCCGTATGCAGACATAGACCGACATAGGGAAGTTACACCCTGAGGGTATGATGGCTTCCAACCATAAATCGTGTAATCCATGAATATTGTCAACATTAATCAATACAGTGATACCTTTTATAGTAGCCACCTCTGCATAGCAGCCACCTGTCTACGGTAGTCACTCTTAAATGCTATACTGATCCAAGCCTGTCTATCGAGGCCGCATTTCAGTAGTGCGTCCTATTGTCCTCGCTATTAACTCAGTCTTACTTGCTGCGAAGATGTTGCGGACTTCCAAGACACATGAATTTACCATTAACCATGATACCAATTCGATTACATAGAACTTCACATTCTTCCATACTAACAAACAAAATGACATTTTATCAAACATCTAGAAACTACTGAATATATTCATTAATTCAAAAACTATACATTATGTTTCAGTCATAATTATACAAAATCTAAAATTGAAACGAGAGAGTTTCATGGCCAGAAGCAATTCCAACTCTATATAATTTTAAACAGCCAGTTATGACAGATCGTTCTTAATCTGCCAATGTAGATAATTGAAACAATGCCGGGAACAATGCCCCGCCAGAACTATTATGACCAACCCCTTAGCTACATCTCTTTACGACAATCTGACTATATACTTACCTGTGAGAAGTGAATACAACTGATCGTCCTTGTTCAACAATCGACGAGATGAGGTCCCACAAGAAACGTCTTGCACCTGGGTCCATACCAGTTGTAGGTTCATCCTAGCGAGGGAGAGAGAAACGAATAAGAAAAACACGTGTTTAATTTCCAGTTATTTCGTAAATTATTATATTAAATACAACCACATGAGCTATATTATAACCTCGTTCGCATGGATTCGAATGACTGAACTTCAGATACATATATACATAAATTTGGAACTACAATTAACTCTCTGACACCAAAGTTACATTACGGAAATACAACATGTGCACCGAAGATGAATCGAACTCCTGTCTAGCGCATGAATTGTGGACAATAGACCACTCAGCTACCCTTCCGCTTCTCGCTACCAATGAATAATTGGAATGTTATGCGATTTGAAGGGTGAATCACATTAATATTGTACATGCTGTAGCATTTTATAACTGGTATTCATTTCCCTGTATTTGGCGCAGCGCTATAATAGTATAGCAGTCAAATATGTAATGTGCATGGTGCGTAAATGAAATTTTCATCTTAAATGCTTTAGGTTTGGAATTAATGTAGAATCGTTCAGTAAAATATTATGCATCAATTCCCAAGAGAAAAATATAATTGGAATGGCATCAGCATGAACCAGCATCCAGTCCACTTAACCACTCTTTCATTATCACTTTCTAATGAATTTTGACGACAGTTTTAATGCACGCATAGAAAATCCCCTTTTGATTAACCCGTAAGACTAAACGATTCTATATCATTTCCAGTCCTAAATAAAATATTCAACTTATTTCCTGACTCAGATTATATGCTATACGTAGTAGTCTAGAATGTTCTTGAAAACAGGAAATTAACTTACTAGTAGAATAACCGGTGGATTTCCAATCAAGGCAATTGCAGTAGATAGCTTCCGTTTATTACCGCCACTGTAATCACCAGCGATTTTATCAGCGTACGATGTTAAACCAAGCATTGAAATGGCCCAATCAGCAATCTAGAATAAAACATAATGACTATGAATAGAAGTAATATAAAATTTGAATTACAACAAAAACAACGCAGACATTTAAGCAGGCCGCACAATCGCACATGTATACAGCCGACGGCCAATAATGGTGGTTACTATGAGTAACTCTGGCTGATAACAGGGTCCACATGGGTCATCAATATGGATATAGGTAGAAAAACTGTTCAAGGCAATCCCGATGATCCTGATAGCGATAAAGATTTGTTTGGGTCCTATTTTTAAGTAATCTCCAAGGCGCATGATTTCTCTCGTCACATCACTTTTCTTTTACTATTGAGTGAATATAATTACATTACAAAACTGTTGATTTTTTTTAGTTAGAACGAAGACATTACTTCTTTGTTTCATATACACAACAGAAAGTTATCGTGAGTTGCCTACTGTTCTCATAATATTAAAAATAAATATGTTAATGATCTTCCCCTTATTTTATACAAGAAAGAGCCTCTTATCCTTTCAACACCAATGAACCTAGCCTAGTTAGGCTTCTAGAGAAGAATGAGCCTAACAAGAGACACCTCGGACTATAGCGATGCATTGATTATTATGAATTGAACTGTGATATAAGGGCCAAAGTGTAAGGCCAAGGAATATTGATACCAGAGAGATTAATACTGCCATTGATGCTTGATAATTAGTTACACTCATTAAATAAAATCAAGGATTACATACACGAGAGTTCGAAGAACTCCCCGTGTAGTTACAACTCCCCGACGAGGGGGCTATTTATAGAAAAACCTCACAAAGATGCTTGGAAAAGTAAAAAAAATGTACTGTATAAAGATTATGCAATCAATTGTCCCGGATATAAAGTTAGTTACCTCTGCAACGTCTTTTCCAGTAGCACCACGTATTCGTGCGAAATATTTCAATGTTTCTCTAGCTGTCAATAAATCGTCAAGAGCATCGAATTGTGGACAGTATCCCATGTAACGATGCGCGGTATGAAGATCTTTCAAAGTACTAGACAAGGGGACAGAAGCAAAATAATCACAATTAGTGGTCGTATTTAAACGGCCGAAAGCTTTTTTTTAATTCAACGCAGCGAATATACTGCTCACGTCAGAGATTCCCGGGCAGAGATTCAGAGGGGCAACAGTCTTAGCCACTTCATTAAATTTCAGATCAGATAGCTACGACTTTTTGATGTGGAAAAATATAAATGAATTGGCAAGTATAGTGTTAGATATTGTCAATTTTTGCCAACAAATTAATAAATTATGATTTGAATAGAACGAGTGAACTTTCATTCAAAACCTTAATATCGAAACTCTGGAACATATCGAACGTTAAAAAGGGTAAATATTAAACAAGAACATTGTCTCGAGTCAGGGTTCGACGATTAAAGCTTTTGTCATAATAACACGAGGGGAAAGATTTGTTGAAAATGTAAGATACCTCTATTTTATATATCAGACATCAACTGCTTTCTTGTCAATATGGGTTATAGCCATGAACACGGCTCTTGATTTTCTCTCGCCCCTCCTCGTGTCTCATGGCGCAACATTCGTGTTTATATAACCTATATTATACAGGAAGTGTTCACTATTTGCTTCATATAATACGTTGTACCTGTGTCCATTAATGAAGGCATCTCCAGCGGATACATGAGTATCTCCAGTTAACATTTTAAATGTACTTGTCTTTCCAGCACCATTAACACCAAGCAAACCAAAACACTGTGGACCAAACATAATATAAAGTGAATTATAAGACAGAATAACCTCACACCAATTAATGCTCATATTAATGATGATGATGATGATGATGATGATGATGATGATGATGATGATGATGATGATGATGATGATGATGATGATGATGATGATGATGATGATGATGATGATGGTGATGATGATGAGAATGATTTCCAATTAGTGGGATATTCTGAACGAATAAGATTTCCGAATGCGATGTTGCGTCATACTGGACATGCGCTTAAGAGAAAACTGTGTAAAACTATACCCCTGAGATATCTATTAGGAAGAGTTAGAACACCGTAGTAAATACTCAAATTTCAAGTGTAGCCAGGCGCGGATCCAGACGGGTGCAAGTAGGGCAACTGCCACCCCTAAATTGTGTAACACTGTGTAACTGGCGGCCATTGTTGATTCTAAAGTCAGTTGTGCTATATATAACATGACATGAATTTTCAGAAAGACACATTCGTATATAGCCTCCACTAAAGAATAGTATATAGTGCTGGAGTCTTGACATCATTAATTCAGATATTGATATATACATAATTATATCATCAAGCATTTAGCCAAATTCGCACCATTAATCAGGGGATTATGGTAGTATTGAAGTTGTTTTTACCTCTCCTTTCTTAACACCAAACGAGAGGCGATTCACTGCCAATGTCTTGCGTTTGCCAAAGTTTCTACTATACACCTGCAATCGAATCAAATAAAATGTTAATAAAAATATACAAGACATTACCTATAAGTACAATCAATAAGTCAGTTGGGCTTCGAAACCAGCAAACGAAGCGGATGTGAGATAGTTACATTTTCCTTAAAAGCTAGCTAGAAGGTTTACGCAGGCTAGACAGGCCATGATTGTTGGACTTTGGTTGGCGTTGACATTGATTGTTATTGATTAATACTTCACATGTTAATTGCTGCTCCGGGAGCGAATGTTTTTGTAATTAGTTTTCTCTGTACTATACTAGCCGACTTCTACTGAAACAATTAGACACATTTCAAATTGTTGAATATATTTTAAATTCAAAACTCGAAAGACCTTCCGCCTCGAAGGCTCGTGTCTTTCAGCATTCCTCGTGTATATCATAAATCATGAAATAAGAGGCTATAAGAGCCCTGTAGTACCTTTGTTAAATCATTTGTTCTTAGGGCGAGATCGTCGTCATCTTCATTTATTTCTGATACATTTTGTCTTTCGGCAGCAACGTCTTCTTCTTCATCGTTTGCAACAAACGTATTTGGATCACTTCGTCTGTTAATTAATAAAATGAAGAAAAGTATAAAAATAATGATTCTCTTTCTTCTACTTGTCCCGGGGGGGGTGTAACTCCAGCTCTTTAGGGACGGGGAGGTGCCACTTTGGAAAAAGGTAAAGTACCCAAAAAGTTCCAAAAATTCTGTTGATGCTACCCAAAAAGTTCTAGCAGGTTGATTGATTTTAGGTAAATACACAAAAATGATGCAAATTTTTTCAAAAATAGGATACCCAAAAGCTCCAAAATTTGAAATCTCATACCCAAAATGTTTTTCTCAGCTGGAATATGGACCCAAAAGAAGTGGCACGTCCCCGTATAGCCATCCTAGTGGAGTTACCCCCCGGGCTACTTGTAACCGTGAATAGTAGATATGTGAATGACATGTAGGTCAAGATCCTAATTAAGATTGTATTGCATTGTAGAAGAGCATTGTAAATACTTACTTTGGGCTGCAGAAGAATCGATATTCAATTAATAACGTCAAAGCGAAGAACGCAATCCCACCGACGAACATTGAGAATACATTTCGACCAATTTCAGTCCATGCAAAAGGACTACGGAAAGTAGATTCACCTGCGAGTTCAACGAGAGAAAACATTTTGGAATAAATGTGGATTATAGGGTGTAAATTATATATCTATACTATAATTACACCAGTAAAAAGGTGAATATTTAAGAAATATTCAAAGGGAATTTACGAAAGCAGATTTTGGAAGTTTACCGAGCGGTTATTCAAAAATAAATTCGCCTGCGCACAGCGACTGTTTGTAAATTTTTGAAATTCATTCAATGAAAACATTAATGTACATAATATAGCCTTAACCTTGCATGTTTCTTGCCTGAGTTATTAGTAACACCCAAAATCATCTCTATATTTTCAAAAG
This sequence comes from Haliclystus octoradiatus, assembly GCA_916610825.1. Lineage (NCBI taxonomy): Eukaryota > Metazoa > Cnidaria > Staurozoa > Stauromedusae > Haliclystidae > Haliclystus > Haliclystus octoradiatus. The sequence continues at coordinate 1,143,470 of OU744447.1, forward strand.
AGGTCTTGCTAATGTGGACCTTTCCTCATCATGATTGTGCCAAGTATTTTGAACGTGGTTGTTTTATATCATTACATTTTTTTGTAAGAACACAGTTTATAAGAAACACTGAGGCTCAAATCGCTAAAAATTTAGTATTACAAATGAAAAACATCTCGAGACTCATATTTTTTCAGATATTTTTAGAATTCAAAATTTAAAGTCTTTCTCAACAATAAATAAATGCTACTGTATGCGACATGTCAACCGTATACAACATACATGTACATTAAGTACAGTTAATAGACTTAATGACTTAATTGTATAACTAATGATATCATATACTGTATATAGTTTACAATATGAACATTACTGTACACTTATAGTGTACATTATAAATGTAAAAATACATGTATGTCAGTGTACAATACTATCATTGAGAAGGTTCAAAAGCGTTTTACGAAAGGTCTTTGCTATTTATCTATGGTATACATTTTGAAAATTACAATGACCGTCTTCTAAAGCTCAACTTGGAAACTCTCGAGCTGCGGAGATTGAAATGTGACCTGCACATGGTCTTCAAAATATTAAATGAAATCGTGGACCTTCCAAAGGATGAATTACTTTCATATAGTAGAAGTAATAGTAGTAGTAGTAGTAGCATAGACAGTCACATTATAGGAATGCGCCGTCACACTATATGTGCCGTCCCTCTTACACCTTACATATTTGCTACAGAAAGAACGCCACAAATCACGGTCAGACATAGCTGACAAAGAAACTTATAAATATAAGTTCATATGAGAACAATAAATACAACATGCGTGGACATTCCCACAAGCAATACAGCATGTTAACGCATCATTTTATACGTTCACCAACCGGGTCATTCTGATGTGGAACTCTTTACCAGAGGAAGTGGTTAGCACAACCTCACTTGCTGTTGATAACTAATTTAGACTAAATAGCGTATCATTAGCACAATTTTTTAAATTTATTTAGGCTGTATGTAAGTGTAATTAATTTTTCCTATATTTGCATGTCAAATTCCAACTGACAAATATATCATTCATTCATTCATTACACAGTATTCTACTGTACGGGACAAGAAAATTACATGCGCAGTACTGCACCGTTTATAAAAAACATTAAATTTGGAGAAACAAAATTCTGAGTTAAGAACAGGTTAAGACCATTTTGAGGCTCAATTTTTCAAATCTCAAATCATGAACAAAAATAGGAACACAGAGCCTCAGTCAAAATTAACTGGTTCTTATAAAAAATAAATGTATCATAAATTTTCTATCTGGGTGTATGTCTATAATATGCAACTCCGTATCTACACAATTCGTACCTGATTGGTATAATATCTATATTCAAACGAGGCCGCATTTTAGCGAGAGCTTCGTGTCTGTTATTTCTTTGGCCTGTCACATTTTGATTAATTAAATAGATGAATAAATGAATGGATAGATGGATAGATGATTAAACGAATGAATGAATAAGTTATCAACATGACTTGGAACGTAAATTAAATCAACACTCACCAAATCGAGAATATATATCTGAAACAAATTGGTTTCTTGCCAAATCCATCAGACCCCGTCCCAGACAGTAGTTTGGAAAGATGAGAAACACTTGCTTTAAAATATTATTGATGGAAGTTAATTCCTTGAAAGAAGACACATGGAAATATCATAAACTTAGTGCTGCTGAAAATCCCAAACTTTGTCTCCTTCAACAAACTTTGTGTAATCAATCTATTATACTTTAAGAAAATAATGAAAGTCGAAAACGAAAGCTCCCGTGCGGGGAATCGAACCCCGGCCGCGGCGGTGAGAGCGCCGAATCCTAACCACTAGACCACACGGGACTGAATCTTCAAAAGGAACTGCCGCAGGTCATCGACAGCAGAGATGTACATGGGCCGGAGTCAAACTCCGACTGGAGCATCAACATTTCAACAGGAGCCGGACTGGAGTGAAATTTTTAATAGTCAGGAGCAGAAGTCGGAGCCAGAATCCAGAATGCAATCCTGGTAATTTCTTAATAAAAACTGTTTGGATATTTCTATATAGACGTTGGGTTGGCTACTATTGTCAGAGTAGGTTATAAAATATTTTTGGGCCGGAGTCGGAGTCTATTTTCCATCCATTTTTGAAGCTGGACTTGGAGTCAAACGCTTCTATAAGGACTGTTTCTGATTCGGAGTTTGAAGATTCTGACTCCGTACACCTCTGATCGGCAATCAAAATGGCTATTCCATCACTGCATGTCTAAAGCTAGCCTACGTACAAGCCCAGACCTCGGGGCTTGTACGTAGGCTAGTCTAAACCATATGCCACATCTATCTTGAGCCAAATGGCTCCGACCTATAGCTGTTTACATTGTTAACCAGACCCTCGTTCACTGTGCAGTACTGGTGTTACTGGATCAGAGGTAATGGCTTGTCTGGTCTGTTATCCATAGCCGTAATTCTATTTAAATAGCTCCATTGAATGCTGACATTGAGCACTATTTCTTGGTATTTATAGATACAAATAATTTTTGATAAATAAAGAGAACTTGAACATTGCTCCCTTACATATATTTTGCCAAACTGGAGACATTCAAAGACAGATTTGCTGACTGACTAAATCGTCAGAGGATCTCACGGGAACAATTAATTAATCATCTGAACTAAAAGTAGATTATTATATGCGTACCTCGTCATCACGGAAGAGCTCCAATATAAACGTTGCGATTGTTCCAACAATACCGACGAATAAATTCAAACAGATTAGTACAATGTATGCTGTACTTGGTACCTCAAAGTAGAATGATGAAGGGTACATAAGTGGTGTCATTGACCATCTGTAATTACAATAACGAAGAGAAATGAGAAAATAATTTCAGGGAATATACACCTATAGTTTACAGGAGCACGCGGCCTTCCGTGGCTGTTTTTCATATGCATAACTTTCACAAACAGCTCTGAAACATTTTAACAAGGAGAGGGTAACAGCTCCCTATAACATAAACCAGAGATTCGAAAAATAACATAAATAATAATAATAATACGATACTATAGTAGAACTTTGATCATAGAAATAGCAGAAGATATAGAACACATAACGCAGTCTGCATGGCAGTGGCTACTAGGAAAAACACGTATCAGATTTTCCTAATAAAATCACACCGAATGCGGGATCGAATGAACTCATTAATTGTAAATTCGCGAGATGCTCTGCCATCTGAGTTAACCCAAGAAAATTCTGTCAGGTTCAGTCAAGTTTTTGTTTACTTGTTTACATGTGAAAGAGAGGCAACGGTGAATGCAATAATTCACAGTTAATTTTTATAAGCGTTTTTAACAGTGTACAAAAGCAATAACGAAGTGTAAATTTATTCGAACAAAAGGAGATAGGAATTCTCCTGGAGCATAATAACACTAAACAATTATGTATGATAACAAAGTAATATTTATCAAGATAAAACAAATGAAGAAAAATGTCAAATTAATTTGAATCTAGAAGAAATCCCTTTTTACATTAATAATATAATGCTCTCCTATTACTATAAATTAGGGGATATCAAATCTATCCAACTGTTCTCATATTCATGCCATTGTTTGTCAGTAATTAGCCAGCCCCATTTTTCAATGGGGTCTAAGGGGTCATCTTTCATCACATATTGGAGCATGAATGTAACGTATTCATCAAGGCTAATCTCTCCATCCTTATTAACATCAATATTATTAAATTGTGCCTTAGCAATTTCTCCAATATCAGTTACGTTAATCCAAAAACATTTTATATGTGTCTCATATTCATCTAATGAAATAACACCATCTTTATTGAAGTCAATTATATCAAAGGAACGTTTGAAAATTAACGTTAACGCTGTTTTCATTTTACAAGCCAATTTATCATTTGATAAACATTCAACATGCATATCAAAGAATTCTTTAAAATTGATAGTTCCATCCAAACTCATTAATTTCCATATCTCATCAAGTCCATCGTGTGAATTGGTATAGTCTAGATCTTCTGCGCTATAGGCTTGTGTTTGATGAGCAATGTGTTCTTCCCGTGTTACTATTCCATCTTTATTTCCATCTAATTGATAAAATATCGTTCGTATGCGCCTCAAATAGGATTTGGAATATTTATTATTGTGTAAAGACATCTCCTGGCTCATATGTGCGACTACAACAGTTATATATGAATTTAATTACATATCACGTCTAAGCAATTGAAATCAATTTGAATCGTTTAGTCCAATATACTGAATTTTTGATATGTAACAAAAATTATTCGTTGTCAAATTGTAAAACGAATGAATAAGTTGCCATTATACTGATGTTCAATTGGCCATGCGTTCATATAGTAGAATATAATTGCAGTGGTTTAAGTAACCATAAGACTTACTTTTTATTGAATAAATTTATTTCATGGAGATTTAACATGAAATTGTTGAACAGATGTTTGAAAATGTTACACATTCTTATATGTAAAGAGTTAAAAAGGATTATGGCATTTGTTGAGCAACGAGAATAGTATATTACACGCTGCTTTAAAGGTAAATGATGGCGAAACAATTTAAGGGTATTTCTTATTTCATTTTCAAATTTCAAAAATTGTTGCCATTTTGCTAGAAAGTTAATAAAAATCAAAATAAGAGACCAAAAATGAGGGGAAATTGGAATCTTTACTGCGCATGTGTTTCACATCAACTAAAGGTGCAAATCTTTGATACCAAATATCTGTATAAGTCATAATATGATCAAATTTGTATGCTGTTGGGGCAATAATTATTTAGTATCTTACAGCGAGAACTTGCCGAGATGCATATTCTCTGAGGCAGCATACAAAAGAGTGGCATCGTGTGTCACCGAGCGTTTCTGCTCCAGACCGACTGTCTAAGTGTCTTGTTGTGGGAGTTGCAACACCCCTCTCCCCTTGCATAAAGGTCGGTGAAAGTGTGGCAGCAAAATAAAATGAACAAACGTTTAATTTATTTTTCAATATATTTTTTCTATTCAAATAAATCTATTAAACAAACACATGAACTGTCGGTTATTATAGCTTCTATACTTACTTAATGTAAGAAAAACATGAAAATGATTAATTAATTAAGGATGAGATCAATTCAAAATGATAGCGATAATTTCTCAAATGAATTGTTTACAGTTAAGCACAATATCACACAATGTTCGAATAAAAGTAAATTGTTTTCACAAAAACGTTTCCATTTTTTACATCATTTTTTATAGTATTTATCCCATACATCATCGGGGATAAGCCAGCCCCACATTTCAATGGGATCACTTGGATCATCAGCAAGTATATATTTATATTTCCATGTGGTGTACTCTTCTAAAGTAATCTCCCCATCTTTATTGACATCAATTATATTAAATTCTGCTTTGGCTATTTCACCAGCGTTTTCAGGTTGGTTCCAAAAACAACGGACATGTTTTTCATATTCATCCAAGCTAATAACACCATCTTTATTCAAATCAATTGTATGAAATTGACTTACAAAAATGGGTTTATAAGATGCTTCAAATTTTTCTTTCCATTCTTTATCTACAAAACATCTTGTATGAAAATCAAGAAATTGGTCAAAATCAGCCGATCCGTCTGGGTGAAGCTTATCCCAAGCTTTCTCAACGGCACCAAGGACTTCCTTCGAATCGAGTGATTCTTTTTTGTAGGCTTCATTCTGAGATACAGAGAGCTGTGCTTTTGACACCGTACCATCTTACGTTCCGAGGAATTTTCAAGCATAGAAAGGTATATTGGAATGAGAATTAAAAATGAAACATGCTAGAATTATGCTTCTTCAAGTTTCACATCATAAGGTGATCATCAGGCGACTTAATTCAACTAAACTACAAAAACTCATCCGTATCCTATATGAGCTATTATGTTTTGCAGTTAATTGGTTATTGGTTATACTATTGTTTATATAATTATGTCCATTGTGTATAAAATTCCGGTTTCTGATCAATTGTTGAGTAGGTTGTCTTTCTTGTAGGTTATAATGTGGTAGTTTTCGGTTAGGCATACGTTACACTTTTTTGAGGTATCAATTATTTTATTTGAGCATTATACCAGAAACTAATGTGAAAGAATCCCACTATTGTAATTTTTATTATATCATTATTACTCATTACTCATTATTATATCATCATCAGAAAAGATTAATACTACTATGTATTTTGGTATCGTTTGTCACCCATAATAGTTGTGCATACCAAAGGTGGGGGCTGGATTCAAGATTCAAGCTGACACCCCCTTTGGTATTGCCAGTTAAAGCATAGTAAAGCGCTATTATCACATGAGCTAATTTTTACCACATCAAATCGATCAAATTGTGAGGTAAATCTTGATATTAAAATAACGAATTCCAATGATAGGGTGAGGGGGGTGTGGCTTGAAAGAGGTAAATACCTTGCAATAATTACATGCTATTGCAATAAATTATAACACAGTAATTAACATGCAATGAAAACGATAATTTGACGACTCACGTGGTATCCACCATAATAATTCAGTAAATTAGAACAACGGAAAATTATCGTGAAAGAAATGGGAATTAATTTATGACAAGAAGTTTATATTTTCACAGATTATTGAAGATTGAAGATGTGATTTTTATATTCATCGACTGAAATTACACCATCTTTATTCAAGTCAATAGCATGGAAATGCTCTTTAAAAACACGTTCAAGAACCTTGCCCATTTTTTCAGTCCATTTTTTATCTCTTAAGCCATTGACATGCACTTCACAGTAACGGTTGAAATCCATTTTCCCATTCGGTTCAAATTGATGAAACGTTTTAATTACATGTTTTGAAATTTTACTACCATCCAATGATTATTTCTGGTAAGATTGATTGCTGTGAGCTACAAGTTCCTTTTGATCTAAAACACCATCCTTATCTATATCCATACGATAAAAAGCTGTTATGCATACGTTTCATGTACGACTTTGAACAATCATAGGAAGGCATTTTTAACTAAGAGTAGTTGATAAACTGATCCTGTATTGTGCTTGGTCGGTTGTTTGGAATAAGTGATTCCAAATATAATTTTGATCTCTGTTTTGATTACATTGCAGAAAACATTTGTGAACTTGGTTTTCATTATACAGTCTTATCAATAAGTTGTTGAAGAAGGAATTTGAACACATTAATGAATTTTAATTTGGAAATAATTTATTTACAAACAGACACTATTATTAGCTTATAAATATTATTAGAACTAGAATAACAAATAGAGATGGAAATAAGAAATCAAGACAAATACCTATGAATAAATTAGAGACAAATGAAGTTCTCAAAATGATTGATCGGCAGATTAGAGACCGCAAGACACTCAATTGCTGCAAGCAAAACTAGAATAACATCATAAAAGATAACATTGAAAAAATATAAAGTTTGTATACTAAGGACACTGAGTAAAGGCTCCAAGGTAATCAGCATTATACAAAACTGTTTGTCATGTGGGGTAAGATTTCAAATTGGATTTTATGAAATGAAATAACAGCCTCGTTTTTCCAACAATAACGACAAACCAATTCAAAAGCAGTCGGTCATTTTAAAAATGTCAACGTTTCATCCAGTTCTTTTTATAATTTCCCCATTCTTCATCAGTAATCAAACAGCCCCATAGTCCATACTGCAACATAAATGATATGTACTCCTCTTGGGATATCTCTCCATCTTTGTTTGCATCAATACTATCAAATTCCGCTTTAGCAACTTCTTGATCTGTTTCATCCCAAAAGCATTTCATATGTTTTTCGTATTCATCAATGGAAATAAAACCATTTTTATCAAGGTCGATGGCATGAAATTGTTGCTTGAAAGCAGCTGTCAAAACTTTACTCATTTTCTCATTCCAGTCTTTATCAGTTAAATCTTTAATATGTTCTCCAGAGAAACGTTGAAAATCCATTATTCCACTCGGCTCAATTTCACTCCATACTTTGTTCGAAATTAACAATATTACTAGCGTCGAGAGATTGCTGTTTATAAGACTGCTCGTGATAGGCGGCTAATTGTTTTGAACCATGAAACTATTCTTTTTCGTGTCATGTCGGTAAAAAATTGTTTGCAAACGTTTAAAATAAGATGTTGAACAACTAAAACCTTTGGAAGACATTGGGAGAACCGTTTATACTAAATAAAGATACCTTTAATGTACTTCTATTAGCAGTAAAGCTACTGCAATATTATTGCAATAATTCAGATCCTGACCTGACTTTGGCAATGAATAAATAAATAAATAAATAAATAAATAAATGGGTGAACAAATGCTGAATGCGCGATGAATCAATGCGACACAAAACAACAGCAAAAATAGTAAAAAGTTTCGATTATACTGCTGTTTAATTGGCCGTGCGTTTGTATAGTAGTATGTTTAATTGTAGCGGTTTAAAAAACCATAGGACGTACTTTTTTATTGAATAAATTTATTTTATGGAGATTTAACACGAAATTTTTAAACAGACGTTTGAAAATATTATATTTAAAAAGAGTTAAAAAGAACTAACATGGCGTTCGTTGAGCAGCGAGAATAGTATATTATACGTTGCTTAAAATTTATGGGCATGTTCTTACTTAATTTTCAAATTTCAAAAATTGTTGCCATTTTTCTAGAAGTAAAGAGATCAGAAATGCGAGAAGTTTGAATCTTTACTGCGCATGTGTGAATTGAAAAATCAACTACAAATGCAAATCTTTGACATAAATTTTAAAACAGTTAGCAAATCTCTGATATAAGTCATAAGATGATCAAATATGCATGATGTTGAAGCAATAATTATTTAGTGTCTAACAGCGAAAATCCGAGATGTATTTTTTCTGAGGCAGCCTACACAAGAAAATACGATTCTCATTTCAAGAAAATCAATTCTAACTAAGAATCTAGTTCTTGGTATATGGACAACACCTTTTTTCTTGAAACAAGCAAAATAGTTCTTGTTTTAAGAAAGAAAATCTAAAATCATCAAACAAATGTAAGTGTCTTTGACGAGTGGCACTTTTCTTCATAGGCTTCAAAATTTCATGGCGTGTGTATTTCTCCAAAAGTTGTATCCCTTAAACATGTTTTTGGGAGCCGCAACACCTCTAACCTTGCATAAAGGTCCTACGAAAGTGAGGCAGTAAAATGAAATGCAATGAAGAAAGGTTTAATTTATGCGGAATAATATTTTTAATTCCAATAAATCTATTGAAAAATACGTGAATTGTCGGTTATAATAGCTTGTACTTACTTAATGTAAGAAAAACATGAAAATTATTAATTAGTTAAGGATGAGATCAATTCAAAATGATAACGATAATTTCTCAAATGGATTTTTTACAGTTAAGCGTAATATCACACAATGTTCGAGTATAAGTAAATTGTTTTCGCAAAAACGTTTGTCATCTCCATTTTTGATATCATTTGTTATAGTATTTATCCCATACATCATCGGGGATAAGCCAGCCCCACATTTCAATGGGATCACTTGGATCATCAGTAAGTATATATTTACATTTCCATGTGGTGTACTCTTCTAAAGTAATCTCCCCATCTTTATTGACATCAATTATATTAAATTCTGTTTTGGCTATTTCATCAGAGTTTTCAGTTTGGCTCAAAAAACAACGGACATGTTTTTCATATTCATCCAAGCTAATAACACCATCTTTATTCAAATCAATTGTATGAAATTGACTGATAAAAATGGATTTAAAAGATGCTCCAAATTTTTCTTTCCATTCTTTATCAACAAAGCATCTTGTATGAAAATCAAGAAATTTATTAAAATCAAATGATCCGTCTGGATTTATTGTATCCCAAGCTTTCTCCACGGTATCAAGGACTTCCTTCGAATCGAGCGATTCTTTTTTGTAGGCTTCGTTCTGAGATATAGAGATCTCTCCTTTTGACAACGTGCCATCTTTATTGCTATCCATCAAATAAAACCTGGTTCTCATTCGTTTAACGAAAGAATCCGATGCACCGCGTCTAACTGATTCTATAGACATGATGTGAGTTGCCAGTAAGTTTGACTTCGAGTAATACAGTATGTAAACACAACAGCGTGCAATTTCTGCGAACAGTCTTCACGACCCTGAATTTCAAGTTTTGTAGGTCAAAACTACAAAGTGGGTAGGTCAAATACGTTTTTTTCAGCCAATTCGCCAATCGGTTACTCAAGCGAAAAAAAAGAAATGGGATGGGCGGCCAAAATACCTCCCGGATGAGTATGGAAGCCCTATTGTTTTCCTCGGCAACGAGTAGGTCAACTGTTAAAAGAAATGAAAAACAGAAACAATCGACGGAGTGATAAACAATAGATTTTCTACAACCGCAAAACTGTAATCGTGACGCTGGTGTGGATCTTTTCTACTGCCGCCGCATACCGCAGCACCGCTTGACTTACATCAGTATATTACATAAACTACAATCATTAATTATTTATAGTAATAATACCCAAACCGTCTCGGTGACCAAATCGCCATTGTTTCATTATTATCAAACTCATTCTTTACTAATAATGTTATTTCGTCGTGAACTGTCAATTTCTAAATTAAGTTTGTAAAGCAATTTTGTTCAACAGTATTTCATGATCATCAGTACAGTTAGAACATTGGAATAATAATCGACCAAATGTATTTTGACCAATCGAAAAGTTGTAGCCATTATACTGTTTACGTTAATCATCAATATACAAGGTAGGCCAATGGTGACCATTATAGAAAGGTAGGTGTCCTCTCTGTTAGAGGTTAGTTAAAGTTTATAAAATATTGGAATTCGAGTCTTCCATTTATGTAATTTACTGTATCAAATTTAAGAATCACCTCTTGTTCTAATATCACTCAATAATTCATACCGAGATTCACTCAACCGATGCAGCAATAATATCTACATACAATGCCTTCCATTGTAAAAACAAGTTGAGGACATGCAGTTCGTCAACTGGTTAGGCTTGTTACAAAAATAAAAACGAAAACTAAATCTTGAAAAGTAAAACAAAAACGGAAGATAGAAAGGAATGATAATTTTGATAAAAGTATAGATTTTTTTGTAATATTACCAAAGGAACGATGATTCTTCGCGCCTGCCGTACAATGATTCTTTTTGGTAAGTTTGATATGTGGGGCAAGATTGAAAACTCTATTATATGAAATGAAATAATAGCCTCGTTTCTCTCACAATAACAGAAGTATAATTCAAAAGCAGTCGGTCATATTAAATTCTTACAATAACATTAAATAACATTAAATCCTTCCAGGATTACACGAAGCTGTCTTAATACATGTTACATCATTTTATAAATGTCAACGTTTGATCCAGTTCTTTTTATAATTTTCCCATTCTTCATCAGTAATCAAACGGCCCCATTTTTCAATAGGATCTCCTGGATCATCTGTAAGTCCATACTGCAACATAAATGATATGTACTCCTCTTGGGATATCTCTCCATCTTTGTTTGCATCAATACTATCAAATTCCGCTTTGGCAACTTCTTGATCTGTTTCATCCCAAAAGCATTTCATATGTTTTTCGTATTCATCAATGGAAATAAAACCATTTTTATTAAGGTCGATGGCATGAAATTGTTGCTTGAAAGCAGCTGTCAAAACTTTACTCATTTTCTCATTCCAGCCTTTATCAGTTAAACCCTTAATATGTTCCCCAGAGAAACGTTGAAAGTCCATTATTCCACTCGGCTCAATTTCACTCCATACTTTGTTCGAAATACTAACAATATTACTAGCGTCGAGTGATTGCTCTTTATAAGACTGCTCGTGATAGGCGGCTAATTCATTTTGAACCATGAAACCATTCTTTTTCGTGTCATGTCGGTAAAAAATTGTTTGCAAACGTTTAAAATAAGATGTTGAACAACTAAAACCTTTGGAAGACATTTGGAGAACCGTTTATACTAATAAATGATAGCTTTAATGTACTTATATTAGAAGTAAAGCTACTGCAATATTATTGCAATAATTCAGACCCTGACCTGACTTTGGTAATAAATAGATAAATAAATAAATAAATGGGTGAACAAATGCTGAATGCGCGATGAAAAAATGCGACACAAAACAACAGTAAAAATAGTAAAAAGTTTCGATTATACTGCTGTTCAATTGGCCGTGCGTTTGTATAGTAATATGTTTAATTGTAGCGGTTTAAAAAACCATAGGACGTACTTTTTTATTGAATAAATTTATTTTATGGAGATTTAACACGAAATTTTTAAACAGACGTTTGAAAATGTTATATTTAAAAAGAGTTGAAAAGGACTAACATGGCGTTCGTTGAGCAGCGAGAATAGTATATTATACGTTGCTTAAAACTTATGGGCATGTTCTTACTTAATTTTCAAATTTCAAAAATTGTTGCCATTTTTCTAGAAGTAAAGTGATCAGAAATGCGAGAAGTTTGAATCTTTACTGCGCATGTGTGAATTGAAAAATCAATTACAAATGCAAATCTTTGACATAAATTTTAAAACAGTTAGCAAATCTCTGATATAAGTCATAAGATGATCAAATATGCATGATGTTGAAGCAATAATTATTTAGTGTCTAACAGCGAAAATCCGAGATGTATTTTTTCTGAGGCAGCCTACACAAGAAAATACGATTCTCATTTCAAGAAAATCAATTCTAACTAAGAATCTAGTTCTTGGTATATGGACAACACCTTTTTTCTTGAAACAAGCAAAATAGTTCTTGTTTTAAGAAAGAAAATCTAAAAACATCAAACAAATGTAAGTGTCTTTGACGAGTGGCACTTTTCTTCATAGGCTTCAAAATTTCATGGCGTGTGTATTTCTCCAAAAGTTGTATCCCTTAAACATGTTTTTGGGAGCCGCAACACCTCTAACCTTGCATAAAGGTCCCACGAAAGTGAGGCAGTAAAATGAAATGCAATGAACAAAGGTTTAATTTATGCGGAATATTTTTTATTGCAATAAATCTATTGAAAAACACGTGAATTGTCGGTTATAATAGCTTGTACTTACTTAATGTAAGAAAAACATGAAAATTATTAACTAACTAAGGATGAGATCAATTCAAAATGATAGCGATAATTTCTCAAATGGATTTTTTACAGTTAAGCGTAATATCACACAATGTTCGAATATAAGTAAATTGTTTTCGCAAAAACGTTTGTCAACTCCATTATTGATATCATTTGTTATAGTATTTATCCCATGCATCATCGGGGACAAGCCAGCCCCACATTTCAATGGGATCATTTGGATCATCAGTAAGTTCATATTTACATTTCCATGTGGTGTACTCTTCCAAAGTAATCTCCCCATCTTTATTGACATCAATTATATCAAATTCTGCTTTGGCTATTTCACCAGCGTTTTCAGGTTGGTTCCAAAAACAACGAACATGTTTTTCATATTCATCCAAGCTAATAACACCATCTTTATTCAAATCAATTGTATGAAATTGACTGATAAAAATAGATTTAATACATGCTTCAAATTTTTCTTTCCATTCTTTATCAACAAACCCTCTTGTGTGTGAATCAAGAAATTTATTAAAATCAGCCGATCCGTCTGAATTCATTGTATCCCAAGCTTTCTCCATGGCACCAATGACTTCCTTCGAATCAAGCGAATCTTTTTTGTAGGCTTGGTTCTGAGATACAGAGAGCTCTTTTTTTGACAACGTTCCATCTTTATTGCTATCTATCAAATAAAATAACGTTCTCATTCGTTTAACGAAAGAATCCGACGCACCGCGTCTAACTGATTCTATAGACATGATGTGAGTTGCCAGTATCTTTAACTTCGAGTAATACAGTATGTAAACACAACAGTGTGCAATTTCTGCGAATGTCTTCACGAACCTGAAATTCAAGTTTTGTAGGTCAAAACCCCCAAGTGGGTAGATCAATTACTATTTTTTAGCCACTTCGACAATCGGTGACTCAAACGAAAAATAAAGAAATTGGATGGGCGACCAAAATAACTCCTGGATGAGTCTGGAAGTCCTATTCTTCTCCTTTGCAACGAATTGGTCAATTGTTGAAAAAAAAAGAGAAGCAGAAACAATCCACGGAGTGATAAACAATGGATTTTCTACAACCGCAAAACTGTAATCGTTACGCTGGTGTGGATCTTTTCTACTGCCGCCGCATACCGCAGCACCGCTTGACTTACATCAGTATATTACATAAACTACAATCATTAATTATTTATAGAAATAATACCCAAACCGTCTTAGTGAGCAAATCACCATTGTTTCATTATTATCAACTCATTCTTACTAATATTGTTATTTCGTCGTGAAACTGTCAATTTCTAAATTAAGTTTGTAAAGGAATTTTGTTCAACAGTATTTCATGATCATCAGTACAGTTAGAACATTGGAATAATAATCGACCAAATGTATTTTGACCAATCGAGAAGTTGCAGCCATTATACTGTTTATGTTAAACATCAACATACAAGGTAGGCCAATAGTGACCACTATAGACAGGTAGGTGTCCTCTCTGTCAGAGGCTAGTTAAAGATGATGAAATATTGGAATTTGAGTCTCTCATTTATGTAATTTACTGTATCAAATTTATGAATCATCTGTTGTTCTATTATCACTCAATGATTCATGCCGAGATTCACTCAACCGATGCAGCAATAATATCTACATACAATGCCTTTCACTGTGAAAGTTCATCAACTGGTTACGCTTGTTCCAAAAATAAAAATGAAAACTAAATACGAAAAGTAAAAAATAACGGAAGATAAGAAGGAATGATAATTTTGATAAAAATATAGATTTTGTTTGTACTATTAACAAAGGAACGATAATTCTTCGCGCCATTAATTAAGGATGAGATCAATTCAAAATGATAGCGATAATTTCTCAAATGGATTTTTTACAGTTAAGCGTAATATCACACAATGTTCGAATATAAGTAAATTGTTTTCGCAATAACGTTTGTCATCTCCATTTTTGATATCATTTTTTATAGTATTTATCCCATACATCATCGGGGACAAGCCAGCCCCACATTTCAATGGGATCACTTGGATCATCAGTAAGTATATATTTACATTTCCATGTGGTGTACTCTTCTAAAGTAATCTCCCCATCTTTATTGACATCAATTATATTAAATTCTGCTTTGGCTATATCATCAGCGTTTTCAGGTTGGTTCCAAAAACAACGGACATGTTTTTCATATTCATCAAGGCTAATAACACCATCTTTATTCAAATCAATTGTATGAAACTGAGTGATAATAATGGATTTAATACAAGTTCCAAATGTTTCTTTCCATTCTTTATCAACAAAAGCTCTTGTATGTAGATCGAGAAATTTAATAAAATCACATGATACTGATCCGTCTGGATGAATTGTATCCCAACCTTTCTCCACGGCACCAAGGACTTCCTTCGAATCAAGCGATTCTTTTTTGTAGGCTTCGTTCTGAGATACAGAGAGCTCTTTTTTTGACAACGTACCATCTTTATTAATATCCATCAAATAAAATCTCGTTCTCGTTCGTTTAACGAAAGATTCCGACGCACCGCGTCTAACTGATTCTATAGACATGATGTGAGTAGCAAGTAAGTTTAACTTCGAGTAAGTATGTAAACACAACAGCGTGCAATTTCTTCGAACAGTCTTCACGACCCTGAATTTCAAGTTTTGTAGGTCAAAACTCCAAGGTGGGTAGGTCAATTGCTATTTTTCAGCCAATACGACAATCCGTAACTCGAACGAAAGAAAAGAAAAGGGATGGGCGGCTAAATTAACTCCCGGATGAGTCTGGAAGTCCTATTCTTCTCCTTTGCAACGAGTTGGTCAATTGTTGAAAAAAATGAGAAACAGAAACAATCCACGGAGTGATAAACAATAGATTTTTTACCACAGCAAAACTGTAATCGTTACGCTGGTGTGGATCTTTTCTACTGCCGCCGCATACCGCAGCACCGCTTGACTTACATCAGTATATTACATAAACTACAATCATTAATTATTTATAGAAATAATACCCAAACCGTCTTAGTGAGCAAATCACCATTGTTTCATTATTATCAACTCATTCTTTACTAATAATGTTATTTCGTCGTGAACTGTCAATTTCTAAATTAAGTTTGTAAAGGAATTTTGTTCAACAGTATTTCATGATCATCAGTACAGTTAGAACATTGGAATAATAATCGACCAAATGTATTTTGACCAATCGAGAAGTTGTAGCCATTATACTGTTTATGTTAAACATCAACATACAAGGTAGGCCAATGGTGACCACTATAGACAGGTAGGTGTCCTCTCTGTTAGAGGTTAGTTAAAGATGATGAAATATTGGAATTTGAGTCTCTAATTTATGTAATTTACTGTATCAAATTTATGAATCATCTGTTGTTCTATTATCACTCAATGATTCATGCCGAGATTCACTCAACCGATGCAGCAATAATATCTACATACAATGCCTTTCACTGTGAAAGTTCATCAACTGGTTACGCTTGTTCCAAAAATAAAAATGAAAACTAAATCTTGAAAAGTAAAACAAAAACGGAAGATAGAAAGGAATGATAATTTTGATAAAAGTATAGATTTTTTTGTAATATTACCAAAGGAACGATGATTCTTCGCGCCTGCCGTACAATGATTCTGTTTGGTAAGTTTGATATGTGGGGCAAGATTGAAAACTCTATTATATGAAATGAAATAATAGCCTCGTTTCTCTCACAATAACAGAAGTATAATTCAAAAGCAGTCGGTCATTTTAAATTCTTACAATAACATTAAATAACATTAAATCCTTCAAGGATTACACGAAGCTGTCTTAATACATGTTACATCATTTTATAAATGTCAACGTTTGATCCAGTTCTTTTTATAATTTTCCCATTCTTCATCAGTAATCAAACGGCCCCATTTTTCAATAGGATCTCCTGGATCATCTGTAAGTCCATACTGCAACATAAATGATATGTACTCCTCTTGGGATATCTCTCCATCTTTGTTTGCATCAATACTATCAAATTCCGCTTTAGCAACTTCTTGATCTGTTTCATCCCAAAAGCATTTCATATGTTTTTCGTATTCATCAATGGAAATAAAACCATTTTTATCAAGGTCGATGGCATGAAATTGTTGCTTGAAAGCAGCTGTCAAAACTTTACTCATTTTCTCATTCCAGTCTTTATCAGTTAAACCCTTAATATGTTCTCCAGAGAAACGTTGAAAGTCCATTATTCCACTCGGCTCAATTTCACTCCATACTTTATTTAAATCACTAACAATATTACTAGCATCGAGTGATTGCTCTTTATAAGACTGCTCGTGATAGGCGGCTAATTCATTTTGAACCATGAATCCAATCTTTTTCGTGTCATGTCGGTAAAAAATTGTTTGCAAACGTTTAAAATAAGATGTTGAACAACTAAAACCTTTGGAAGACATTTGGAGAACCGTTTATACTAAATAAAGATACCTTTAATGTACTTCTATTAGCAGTAAAGCTACTGCAATATTATTGCAATAATTCAGATCCTGACCTGACTTTGGCAATGAATAAATAAATAAATAAATAAATGTCAACAAACAAATACAATAACAATATGAGATGAATAAATGCGACAGCACAACGCAACCCAATCAATGTTTTATCATAAACAAGTTTACGAAACGATTATAACATTCATCGAATAGACCAATTTGCATTTGTGATGAATAAACCGCCCACTTTACAAGATTGAAATGAGTCGTATTGTAATATAGCTGAATACAATAGATGTGTGCTCATATCAATAGGCAAATGAGAGAAGGGAGCAAAATACATTTTTTTTACCATGGCATCAATGGGACAATAAGCATTTTTTTTTACTATGGCATCAATGGGCCAACAAGTAAATTTTTTGTTGATGATAAAAAAAAATGAAAATAAAAATCCGCGATGACTTCAATGGGTCACCATACTCATCCTTATAATTATGATCACCTTAAAAATGCGCAATCTTTTATGTACCACAAAAATATTAATAAATTGATTCAGCAAAAGAAGCATTTAAATAAACAAACATACTATAAGGCTATCCGATGCATTTGATAAATATTACTTAATTAATACATCCTAACAAACAATTCTCCTGGTATAAAACAACGGACACATATATATGAGTTGGGACCCGAGTAGAAGGCTTGGTGTCTAACAAAAATTAACATTTCAACTAACTATACAGTTAGGATATTTTGAGAGAAACTGAAAAACTGCTGAATGTTGTAGGATAGTCGTTAGACAATGACTCAAGATAATCACACATTTGAGTTATCAACAGAATGAACATATCAGTATCACTACACTTATATACATGGCATAGAAATGAGGCTACATAACAAAGAGGCTACTATATATTGATTATCACATACAAATGTCTACTGAAAAAGTAAAAAATGATTTTCAATATATTTTCATGACCATTACTTTTATGTTGTTAGTTATATTTTGTTTTTACAACTATATTCCATCCATTCTTCATCGGAAATTAATCTTCCCCATTTCTCAATCGTATCTGAAGGATTATCACTCAAAGCAAATTTAAGATGAAATGAAACAAATTCTTCTAATGTAATTTTTCCATCTTTATTTTCATCAATAATATCGAATTCAGCTCTAGCAACATCACTGACGTTTTCTTTAATATTCCAAAAACACACCATTTGTTTCTCGAGTTCATCTATCGAGATCATCCCATCTTTATTCAAATCAATAGCATGAAATTGTCCAGTAAATAAAGCCTGGAGCAGTTGGCTCAATTCAGCATGAAGTTGTTTGTCTTTGAGCGCATTAAGATGTATATCCAGAAATTCTGGAAAAGCTATACGACCTTGTGGAGCAAATTTATCAAATGCTTTTGCTATTCCTTGTATTACTTCAGATGCATCAAGGGAAAGTTGTTCATATGATTGTTTATGGTGTCTAGCAAGTTCATCTTTCGTTAGAAAACCATCTCTATTTGTATCAAGACGATAAAACACTGTTTGGAGACGACGCATATAACAGGATGAAGCACAGTTTGAAGACATAATAAATCGATTGATGGGTTTGTAATGGCCGTCACAGGATTAGAAGAGAGTTCAGTTTGATGAAAATACGACGCCAACGAAATAAATAAAGCCTCTTTCAAATTTGTATAAGTTGTCTTGCTTAAGAAAACAGGCCGGGTTCACGAACAAAAAACGTCATTATCAGAAAAAAAAATGTCGACAATGAAGCAGACACAACCGAAATGAAAGCCCACTAAAACTGACAAAGGTTATTGTGCATCTGCTATGGATTGCTTTGAGTAGTTTTGAGATGCTTGCAGATCTTTGCATAGAAATAGTGGATGTGAAAGATCTCTCAACAAGATTGATTGAGCTTGCTAATGAATGGATAATCATCATAACGACATCAGCCTGACAGAGGACTACCTTCCGAATGAGGCTACCTCTAAAGACATCCTACACTGAAGGAAGAGTCTAAAAGCCATAACTCTAAGGACGATTGTAGTACTTCATTATATCGTTACTATTATGAGTAGAAAAGCATGCATATTATGAATCAACAGTAACTTGCAAGCAATCAAAATGGATATGAAATGGGACAATCGATCAAGAGATAAGGACCAAATATAGTCAGATAGCAATCAGCATTTCTGAATCCATTTTAGAAATCCAAGGGGGCATTAAAAAAAAAAATTTTTGAAGGGATGTGAGTAACTTTCAGCTTCCTTAATTATATTATAACACGTAGGCATTACCTACCGATACATTTGAATTCAATGCATTGGGGGTGCTGCGCTTTTTTTAACCAGATTGTAAACCTTATTTAATCCCGAGAAATTGCAAACCGCCCCTTTCCCTTTCGTTCCCCCATGATTGCTCCCTTTTATCAACTCATGCCCTATGATGAATACTAATGACGGTATATTTGAAACCTAAATACTATTTTGTAATTTGATAGATTGGATCTCATTTGACTCATGAGTATCTTGAGCACAACTGCGTATCTATGATACATATCGAACGCGATGTAATGCACTGCTGGAATTCAACATGTACAGGACACAAAAACACGCAGGTTAATTTCCGGGCGGGGCATATACTAACAGTTCTATAAGTTATAGATAAAACTTGAATAGGTCGCATTATTTTTCTGTTGAAAAACTTTGTCATCTGCTGACACATGTTGTTTTGTAATAGATTCATAACAACACGACGGTACGTGATGATTAAAATTCATGTTTTTAACACCACATGTTCTCAGTCATAAGTATTTATAATTAGTTGATATTTGATTAGGATCAACATGATATTATATTATACATTTAATGTTATCATTATATCAATAATTGCTGCTTAAGTGCGGTGTGTTGTTTATATATATATATTGTAAACCTGCAGCATCGAAGACCACAAAATAATTAGTCTAGAAATAAAAATGCTTCAAAATTTTATTTCTATATGTATCATTTTGCTTATGATAAAGCAATTAATTGAGAGTAAAGTACACACCGGTAGATAAAGTACACACCGGTAGATAAAGTACACACCGGTAGATAAAGTACACCGGTAGTGAAAATTGGTGTCTATAAAATAGAAGCCAGCCTCAGATGTAGAGGCTCTTAAAACAAAAAGTCCAGCTATAGACCATGTCTTAAAAATATATGAGTCCATAAAGTAACCGATGGTCTGTATATTATAAGTCAGTCCAAGCATGGTCCAAGTATAGACAAAGGAAACAAGGGGTCCGTTTATAGGCCATGGCTTAAATGCAAAGTAGATGAGTCCATAAAACAAGTCTTTATTACCCGGTCCAATGGCCTTTATAATATCTGGTCCATTCTTCATCTGAGATCAGCCATCCCCACAATTCAATTGGATCTTCAGCAGAGTCAGTCAGAAAGTAACGCTGTTGCCATGCGACGTATTCTTCGACACTTATAAGTCCATCTTCATTTGTATCAATAACTTTGAATTGTGTTTCTGCCACTACATCGGCATTCTTTGGTGCAGCCCAATATGAAAATACATGTTTTTTATACTCTGTTAAACTGACATAACCATCTTTATTTAAATCAATCGTTTGGAATTGACGTTCGAATATTGGTTCGTATAATGCTTCCACATTACGTCGCCACGCATCATCATTCAAAGCGCGGATATGCGTTTCAAGATATCGCTTGAAATCCGTTGTATCATCTGGAAATAATTCTTGCCAAACTTCATTTTCACAAGTGTGAACATTCCGATAATAAATGTCTGCTTTCTCATACGCTTGACTTTGTGCTTCAAATAATTCGTCTTTTGATAATATGCTATCTTTGTTTGTATCGAATAAATAAAATAATGTTTTCATTCGTCTTAAATATGAACGAGATGGTTCGATTTTGGCTGGAGCCATGATTGAACGTAAATTTTTTATTTAATGACGATGTGAAGAAGGTGTACAGATAATATGTAAACAAAATGAAGCAGCTGATAACAAGTACCGTCAACAATCAACAACAATCGTATTGATTCAACACGCTGACAATAAATTGTGTAGATATTAGATCATGGTGGATAGACGAGATCATGATTGTATGTTAAATTTTGATAATGGAAATACACACACTGTGACACGTGTGCCTTATAAGGCTTTGCACACATGTTGGGGGTGGGGCAAAATAGATCTTTGCTATGCTTGTCTTCTTATTTACCATACGGAGAGGGGATTAGGATAAAATAGACGCGAGTAGCAATCCGCTGTTATAAAATAACCATCTCAAAATATCATTGTTTCTAGTATTTTGAAATAGGACATTTTAAACTATCTTCATTATAAATTTCCAAACACAAAAACCAGCCAATGAGATTGCAGGAATCTGACGTCATATTTTATATTTACGTTTCCGGTTTCTACTCTTACTGTGATGTAAACATTTTATTTCCACAATGATCTACATCAGAGATCTACATTCTTTAGTTCTCACGAGAAGAACGCCCAGCCGTTTTTCAAATAAGTTTGTGTCTATGATATATGCCGACAGTTGGCTCGTAACCACATTATAATCAACAACCAATCTAGACATTCAAGGTGATTAATTTCAAAAGAAAAGAAAAATCGATTTCGTTTTCAATCAATCATATGAAAGTTGAAATATTGACAGATCCGATTGCTGGTGATTAAATAAGATTGAATCGCATTAAAATATCAATCCGCACAGTAAGAAATCCGATAAATTTTAGATCTAGATTTAAACACACGGTCTGGCTAAACAAATTCGATATCTATAGAAACAAATTCCAAAAAATAACGCTGCTGTTTTTGAGATATTTCATTCCAACCCCGACAGTTTTATTTTATTTCTTTTTAATTGTACAAGTGGATCAATATGTTTATAGCTTATTATGATCCGTCGAGCATGTTGAAGTCTGAAAAGCTCGGGGAAAAGCTACTACTTGGTATGAGATCTATTTGTATTCGATTATCGAAGCGTTTGAGATGTGAGGCAAAATATTACCATTGAATGTCAATGACTTTGCGGTTAACACAGCTTGCCAAGAAGAATTGGTTGATGTCTTAATAAATAGAACTTGTAGATGGATTATGGTTATGAATGTATTTATACTTGAATACTTGGGGACATATGACAACAACATCGTCTTTGTGTTAATATATATAGAAATATGTCAGCTCATTTTTCAAAGAATACATTTTAAGATCCGTGACATACCAAATATGGGCCTAAGTAATAGACAAGAGGAGCTCACAACCTGGGTCAAATAAACATCGTATTTATTGTTAAAAAAGGTAAGGCGGATTAACTGCCCCCCCCTCATTTCAACTAAGTACAAGGTGTTGTAGCATAAGAAGTAAAACAGCAGACAGAAAACAGGCAAATGCTCTAGGCGAATGCAAGGGGTCATTTACGCATTGCCTCACTATCATTTCAATAGCAAATGCACAGGCACGTTTGCTATTAAATGATTTCATTACGCTGTTTCCCCGGCTGTTTCAAACTTTATTTAAGAATGATTACTGCATCATACATTACCAAAGGGAAACAAGAGAAAACTGCACGAGAAAAGCAAAAAAAAGACGTGGTTATATGCTCGCAAACAGGCTCGCAAATGGCTATAAGAACTATGATTTAAAAATCTTGTGTTGTGCATACAAAATAAGATGCCATTCAGAGAAATACGGCATGAAAAGCAGTCATATAAAAGGCAAAAAAGACTGAACTATCTCCAGTATTTTACCCTGTGATCTGCACCAATTTCAGTTACGCCATTAAAAGGTCAGCACTAGACTTACCCATACAGTAGCAGCAGTACAACGGTGGCAGGAAAATTTTCAGTAGAAACGTAAGCCTTTTGATTGAAAGCCAGAAATATGATAATACAACATGTAGCAGGAATGATGTAATTCACCTGCAGAAATAAATAATATGATATTATAATGCCGATACAGTCAATAGTGGTCACTCTTGGTGTGTCTTAAACAATAATCAATCCTGTATATAAAGACCACCTGCATATAGTGGTCAATTGATTTACTTCTCGCATCTGGCTGTTATAGGCAGGTTTCACTGTAAGTACGACGTCAAACATTGTATTACAAAGGTTAAGATACTACGAGGATTCGGATTCGATTTCAGCTCTCGAGTCGAGTTGACTTGATTCCGTGTAATCGAAGAAGAGGGTCACGGCAGCCAGGGAATCACATCACGTTGCAAACAAATGAAACAATGGAACACCCGAAGCCATTTATAGCGTTTTGGCAATTTGACTCTTCCATATAGACCAGAGGTGACTGTTAATAGTAGGTTTTTTGGATTATGTTAATCGAAGAGACTAAAACCTTCAGAAACAGTGCGGCTGAGTGTGTGGTTTCTTTTCCTCCCAAAATTCAAAGTCGTCCTGAACACTCAAATATAACTTGAAACGGGTGGATTTAAGACCCTTTTGTAAAATCTTTAATCAGATTCAAATTATTTGATTGCTTTTCATCGATATTCAATGTCTTAAGTAGCTTATAATATTTTACAACATTACTTAATCTTAAGGCTGTATATTAGTGACACTTACGTAATGTAACGCGTCCTTAATTTGCCAGTCAATTTGACAAAATATATCATATCATATCATATCATATAATTTCAGATTAAGATAATACTTACAACATCCCAAGTGTAGGTTGCGATCCAATATACATAAGGTCTTAATCCACCAACAAATTGGATATGTTTTGATTTTGTTTCACGGTCATTAACAAGGTAAACAACAAAACTGGCAGGTACAAATGATAAGGCAATTATCACAAATATAGCAACCATCAAATCTGTGAAACCTTGCATTCTGAAATCAATAACAAAACATGTATATGATCATTTGGTATGTAGATCAGTGAAATGTAGTAGCCATAGCGACGGCCATGTACCACTCTTAGTTATAATATTCAAAGTATTTATAGAGGGTATGAGTAACATTGACCAGCAAGGCCTATCTGCCATGAAATCTATTTGGAATTGATCTGCAGTGTCACGGTTCATCATCATCATTTATGCAGGACCTGATAAGTTCACATAGAACTTTTTTCACATGACTGATTATAAAACTAAAATATATGATATACAGTAACAAAATCAAATTATACACAGTAATACCAATTTAATATAATCTTAAAAACAAATTTAAGAGCCAATGGTTATGTTTGCGTTTAAACGTTCCTCAAGGAGATTTTTGAAACTGTTGAGATCATTACAAAGCATTTACAATCATTGCTCCTAGCCACTCATTTAGAAATCCCCGGGGAATAACTCCCATATATGACGGCTATACGGGACATTTTTTGTACATACGTGCCACATTTTTTGGGTCCATATTCCAGCTGAAGAAACACTTCTTGGGTATGAGATTTCAAATTTTGGAACTTTCGGGTAGCTTTTTTTTACTTTTTCCATAATTTTGAAAAACTTTTGCATCATTTTTGTGTTATTTACTTAAAATCAATCAACATGCTGGAACTTTTTGGGTAGCATTTTAAAATTTTTGGGTAGCATCAACAGAATGGTCGGAATCGCCTTTTTCCAAAGTGGCACCCCCCCTCCGTCCCTGAAGAGCTGGAGTTACCCCCCATCCGTTAAAAATAGAAGAGAGGTACAAGTAACTTTGCAGTAGGGCGACACTTTCTCAATTATTATCACTAATTCTCTATAATTATATTGAATTTGCAACTGTTATTATCATTTCAAATTCTGGACCATATGATGTTCTCATAAAGTCAAGGCTAAGAACATGACCTCGAAAGAGTTGGACTGTACATATCATCAAGCAAAAGCATCTATCTCGTATTTCCCTATGAACTAGCAGTCACCGCATATAATGACTCATGTAATACATAAAGAGTAAAGCTGTTTGATTTGAGTAGTATGATAATTAGGATTGGAGGTATGAGTTCATCCGCATCGTGTATAAAACGAAGCGTCCGAAAGATAGGACGTGATTATAGGCTAACCCCATTACCATGCATGATTACGAGTGCTATGGAACAGAACATGGGATAGAGGGCCGGGTAGAGGCTTATGAAAAGTGTGACTACCAACAAACAAAGAACCAAAGACAAGCGTACTTACAAAGTTTCTTCGCCCAATTGTTCTCTGTTGTACTCCATAGGATGATTATAAGCAACAATACCTAAAAAGATAAATCCATGATTTATCAGGACGATCCAAAATTTAAATCAGGCATCAACACAAAATCAAAAAATTGTCATTTTATTCAGAAGGACAAACGCTCAAGCCTACAGATGATATATTATTTCAATGGATGCAATACTGTTTCCATAAATTTAATTTAAGATATAGCTTCTAAAGTTTCATTTCTTAATTATAACTAGTTTCTATTCTAAATTTTCGTTTCTTACCGTCTGAAGATTGAAACAATACGCGTGAAACTCCAAGTAAAGGAAAAAGGCTTTGCCTCATCTTTGTCTCTTATTATGAAATCAAATTTAGAAATATATACCCGAAGGAGGATTTGAACAATTGTGGAGGACACTTCAGAGTAAGTGAAGATTTTGAGAATCTGCATATTGTTTAAAAAAAAACTGACCTCCGGAAAATTACTCGTTTTTGTACTAATTTAAGTTATGCATTATATAATGTGGAAATAAGGTCACTTAGATAAAATTCCTTAAATTTAAACCCAAAAGAATAATCCCCAATAATTCATCATTAATTAATTTAGGAGCCCATTGGTCCAAAGTATTTTCAATCGTCAGCAGACATATATGCCCGTATTGCATATTCACTTAAGTCCCTATGGAATATAATTCAAAGTTTCTAATACATTAAAAATGTTTACATAGCGTCAAATTAGAATAGAAGTTAAACTTACCGTATTCAGCCGGATCGCTAGAAAGAGGCAAGTTAGCTCTGAGGATGGCATTGTTTACAACGTTAATATATGTTGGTAATGCATGGTAGCCTTTTGGATTATACCAAACCTAAAACGAAAGAATTACAGAATTTATCAAGCAGATAGATAGAAATGAAAAAGTACACTTTTTTTAATAAGGGCCAGTGCAGCATATATATAGATATTTGTAGACAGTACTTTTCAATCTAACAATCTGCTTCCTCTTACGTTTAATTACATTTACACAGATAGATTTAAAACTCCACGATTATATACAACACTATTAAGATCACAATTAACAAAAGCATTACATAAAACGTTGAAAAATGTTTTCTTTGAGCAGTGGCCTCTTCTTTTGCTGCCAGTTGGAGGGTAGCGCAGAACATCATGTAGCGGTTGAGGGCATCTCTCTTCAGCTCGTATAGATGGTGTCCAATAAATGTTATTATTTTGTGCTTCACTGTGGTGGTAGCTGATCGAGTGAGATCTCTTAATGATTCTGTGAACAATTTATTCAGTCAGTGACATTCGTATGATTGCTTCAATTGTTTTTGGGCTAATTCAACCAGTGCAGTAGATAAATTCAACCCCAGAAGATTGTTTAAGAAATTAAGAAAGAAGAAAGTAGGCTAGTAAAGGATCAGTGGTTCATCTCATCTTATACAAATTTGAAGTTTAAAAGTGATACTCTTTGAATTTTGAAAATATATAGTTGAGTCTCAAAATGTCCTTGGTTTGTTATTAAATTCTCGGGATCTTCACAGGAATTTGAACCTTCATTTCCAATGAAACATTTTAACAAAAAAAAATTCATTTTACATACCCTTGCATTCTCTTGTACTCCGTAGTTGGATATGAAATTGTTTTGTGTTAAATTTGGCATTAATCGGGGATAAAAGCGTGAAACTTCACCAAACGACACTCCACCATACCTATTTGAAAAGGATTGGAAACATACAAGTTTCAGTCCACCAAAAAGTAGAGTTTTTCGATTGCTTATCTTGCTCGCAATGAACACTATAAACCCGGGCTGGCTTACTTTTTATGAATTTGAAAGAAATGGTTCATGAAAATTGGGCAATTTGACGTTCATGAACTGTTTCGGAAATGTTTATGAAATTATGGGCAATTTGATGTTCATTAACTGTTAATGGACTGAATCAGGAATGTTTATGAAAATATGGACAATTTCACGTTCATGAACTTCTGATTCACCGATTCATGAACTGTTCATGGACCGTTTTGGGAATGTTTATGAAAACATGGGCAATTTCATGTTCATGAACTTTTGATTAATCGATTCCTGAACTGTTTATAGACTGTTTTGGGAATGTCTATGAAAATATGGGAGATGAAATGTTAATGAACCAACCATGATTTGTTTGCAAAGCAATTCAATAATCATCATATCAGAAAGGTCTATTTATAAATAGATGGGTGTATGTTGCAGTTGAGTTGATTGGCTAACAATAGGATTCTACAACAACCATTTGGATGTCATATTTCAGCTATTTTTATTTGCCAAAAAGTTTTCTTTAGCGGGTTGTGTTATTAACTGCCTTGATACTAAAACAGTTTGTACTAAAATTTATATAAAATGAAAGCATATATATATAATATATATATAAATGGTCTGATTAATTTCATTGAGCACTATACCAAGAACTGGTGTGGAACAATCCACCTATTAATATTATTATATTATTATCATTGTACTGAAATTTATGAATACTGAAATTATTTCAATATGTTTAATTTTTTTTTTTTTAAATAATTAACAAATAATTGAATGAATTAATTACCTTTTCTGGATAAACTGGCTCATAGTAGTTAGTAAATATTGTGTAATATCTCGTCCAGTTAAATCAATAATGGTATCCATAGTATGAATGGTCTCAGTAGGTGGTGCTTTGCCGTAATTCCTACTACTGCATTTTTGAATACCGCCGGGACATGGACATTGTGATAACCGTGACCGTCTATTCCACAATGACGTCAAAGGTGCAAATGGATAGGTGTTGTTGAGGGAGGAGCATGCCTTTGGTGCCATACACTCCGTACCTGATACACAACAAAAAACGAACAGTTAAATATTGCGGACAATCATTACAGTATTTATGTTTCAAAATTTAGGACTTGTCAGCTTCTACTGCAGTCAAAATGTTATTCTTTCACATGTGAAAAAGTTCATGAATTATTCATAAGGTTTTAACCATGAAACTGTTGGTAAATGTTTGTAAAGTTCATGAGTTGTTCATGAACAGTTCATGAACTGTTTATATGTGTTCATGCATGGAACGGTTTATGGATTTACACAAAGGCCACACATTTTCATGAACAGTTTGTGAAGTTCATGAACACTTCACTAACAGCTCATGAACTGTTTATGATGTCAATGCTATTTTGCAGGGATTGAAAGACAAGGTTAATCTTATAATATCAATTCAGTCATATTGTTGATTTTGGTAACCTGGAATTTGGAGAGTCTTGAAACGTTAGTGTGAAATTTTAAAAACAAAATGACCTCAACCGTATCTTAGTACATGGCAACTAGCTGATGGCAACGGTTACCTTGTGTACACGTTTCATTAGTAAAAAGGAGCGTCTGAATTTAGAATATATTTAACTCTATCACATCCTCCACCACGATTAGCATTCAGAATAAAAGGGTGCTTTGATCTCCCCGATTCCCAATTCCCTAAATATGTCATCGTTATCCCTTGCTCTAAAGTAAAGTGCTGGGGTGGTTCCTGTATTTTGCTCAAATGAAGTATGAGAATACAGTTGTAAACTGTCAAAACAAGCTCCCTTTAAGTCATTTGGATGGCATTAAAGAATACGATAAATGTCAATACGTCTGGAATAAATCATGTTTTTTTCAAAATGCACCACTCTGCACAAGAAATATGATTACATTATTTCAATTCTCTCCCTTTTCAAGCTGGAGGAATCTCCTACGCTCCCACTCCGTTTTAGTGGTCTCCTCTCACCTGCTCCCCGATACCCCTACCAGAGCCTCAATAAAGGATCATATGTATTGTACTCTGATGCATCAAGGAGTCAGTGATTAAACATTTGAAATCTTATAGCTAAAACTTACCAACACCAGGTCTTTGAATCAACGCCTCTGTTAAATTCTTAGCAAATAAATCGCTTTTCATTTCGTTTGATACAAAGATATAGTTAGGTTGACCATATTGTGATGGGGTTAACTTTAATGCAGGGAGGGCTATACGAGGGGGTCGAAGTAACGAGACACTCATCGAAGCAATGACAAAGACAGCTGGTAGTAGAATCTGTGAGAAGAAACCTTTTTTTGAACGACGAGCATGGTGAAATCGTTTGATGATCAATGCAGCAAATTGTCTTAATAAAAGCTGCACTCCTGTTTTTGGATTTGGGATATCACCTGGAGAATTGCCGCCTGTTAAGAAGAAGATGCAAACATTATTTATGGAAAAGTCACAATTTCAAAACTCTAGTGATACTTCGAACAGTTGGATTTACTGTTAAGCTGGCCAATGCAACCAGGATGATGATGATGATGTTTGTTTGTTTCATATATTGTCAATATATCCAAAATAAATACAGGATGTGTGACAGGTTTTATGATGTAGTTTTATTTATATATTTTTGATTAAATTCTTTATATAACTATATATACTATTATCAACTTGAAAGTACAAATTAGACAGATATGGATTTAAAGCATGCAGGCATTCCGATCCTCTCCTATGGCATGTGTGTAGTAACATCATCAAATCTACCATGCCATTGGAAAATTTCAAACAAACTTTCAAAACATTACTTTTTAAAATTTTACAATTTTACTCTTTTTACGTGGCAGATTTCTTTTTTACAATAATCATAACTTTTTAAATCATATATATCCTATCCTATCATATTTAAAAAACAAACATGAGAATTCAAATTTCAAAAATAGCCTGATATCTAGCATATTTTGATCAATTTTAATCAATTCAATTAATCAGAAAAGCAATAACTAGAGATTTACACAAGGCCCAAAAGTAGCCTGAAATTCGCTAAAGCCTGTAAATTCTTATGTCTGGAAAAATAAAAATAAATGTTACTAGTTATCTATAGTTTCCTATAAACCTATAGTTTCCCTAACTTTATAAATTGTAAAGCGTACTTAGTCTAGCTGCAGTTCCATTGTAATCATTCGATTCGTTTGATAAGAGACTTTCTGTGTCATTGTAATCATATCTTTGAGTTAAACGACGTTGAACAGGACCAGTTAACGATACATTATCTACAACAATAACAACAAACAATAAGAGTCACAAACTGCAAAAATGATTATTCTGACTCTTATGCGCATACAGTAAGATACGATACACACAAATGAGACAATAATTAAACTTTATTATTGCTTTTATGGCGGAAAAACAGTGTTTCTTCTTCGCCAAAAAGGCAGAAGGTTAACAGTTGGCTTGTCATGCATTTCGTTTGTATGACAAACAAATTGCAGTATTGTCAAATATCAATGTCAAATAGCAGATTTCAGATCTGTCGTCAAATTTTTTAGACATAAATAAGCTTTACCTTCGTCGCCTGTTCCCTTTTCTTCATTGCATGCTTTCAAAAATACCTAAGATGAAAAAAATAAAATGTTTGATTGTTCATTTGTTTGTTGTCGTTTATCCAGTAGTTGATGAGCTAGCATACACTTCTTTTTACAGTACTGTAAATATATAGATACAACATTTGTGCTGCTAAAAATGTGTTGAGTTTATGAACCTCCAAAACAGTTCATGAAATTTACCAACATTCATGAACTGTTTAATGAATACATAATGAACAATTTATGAACAGCTCATGAATGCTTGTTTTTACAAGGAT
This sequence comes from Haliclystus octoradiatus, assembly GCA_916610825.1. Lineage (NCBI taxonomy): Eukaryota > Metazoa > Cnidaria > Staurozoa > Stauromedusae > Haliclystidae > Haliclystus > Haliclystus octoradiatus. The sequence continues at coordinate 1,174,729 of OU744447.1, forward strand.
AAACTACGTTTGTTTACTGTTTATTGTTTGCTATTTGTACATATGTGATAGTCCAATGAATATATTGGCGTTGAAAATAAGATGGGAAGTTTTAACTCAATTGGTTAGCCAATTGAGCCTAAACCAATTGAACCTAGTATAATCCCCTTGAAAAACAGTTCAAGAATTCATGAGTTCATGAACAGTTCATAGACAGGTATCGAACTTATTGAACTATTTTTCGAAGAGGAATGTGTGATATCCAACCATTGGACAGACAAATTTGAATAATATTTTGTCTATTAAGTTATCCTTTGTGTAAGGATACATGTGTGTTATGGCCAGTTTTCAGATTACACAACCAGCTATCAATCTCATCTGTATTTAATAGTTTCCCTTCCTACAATGTATGAATAGTTAAACAGACAATAGGTAGTCAGAACAAATGATGATTATAATATAAATGTAAATTCAATATTTGAAGAGAACTTTTTAAAATACTGTAATAATTATACAATGGCGATGAAGTCAATTTTTATGTCAAATGCGTTTGATATATTGCGAAAAAAAAGAATGAGTTCACAAATTTTTATGAACAGTTTATGATTAGTTTGTGAAGTGTTCATGAAAAGATGTCACATTCATAGATTGGTTTATGAACCATCCATGAGCCTTCGAGGAAATTTCCATGGGCTGTGCATGAACCTCCCAGAAAAACTATTAATGAACTATTAATGAACTATTAATGAACTATTAATGAACTATTAATGAACTATTAATGAACTATTAACCCTAATAATGACCCTCATAATAACCCTACAATCCTCATGCACTGTACACAACCTTTTGACGAGACATTATCTTCATATAATTACAATATACCTACACAAGTTGACTAGTAAGCAAAGGCAAAAGAAGCATACAGCAATAAAAATATTGTTTATTGAAATGATTTACAATCAAACCTCTTCAAGACTAGTATCTGATATTCCGTAGCTCTTGATTCCAAACTCCTTGAGGTTCTGTTCTAACTCTTGAAATAATAATTCAAATTTTCCTTCCTGTCTGCCACTTAAAGGTAACACAAAGCATGCCTCTGAACCAACGTCATCTTTTAAAAAGCTTCCTGGAACTACTTTACATATAAATTCAAGCAATTGATGACCATCAAAGACAGCACCCTCGGTTGTATCTTTAACAATCGTAAGATAGTAGCCATCGCCAAAATAACGCTTAAGAAATAGCGACGAACCACAACACTGTAATCTTCCATTTGAGATGATACTTATTCGATCTCCAAGAAGGTCTGCTTCATCCATGTAATGCGTTGAAAGCAAAATGGTACGATCTGTGTGACAAATATTTAAAGCAAGAAAATCATGAGTTACAAAACGGCCAATGAGTAACACAAGAACTGGTCAAAAGAGTCTAAACAGATTTAAACTCGTACCCACAGCCCTCTTGTAATATTTTCATAATATACACTTTACAGCCAATCAATGACAAGAGTCGCTCCGTAAACACAAGTTCTTGTTTATTGAAAGACATTGAAAATTCACATACAATTAAATACTAACATGTGAGTACCGACAAGGAATTGAACTCCTGTTTTGTGACAATAGTGCTGTCACTCTGAGAAAACAGCCCATGAGTTCATGATCAGTTCATGAACGTCAAACGGCCCAATTTTCATGAACTGTTCATGAAAAATTCCATAAAAATTGGGCCATTTAATGTTAATGAACTAGTTCATGAGCTGATCATGAACTCAACAAATTATTTTGCCGGGCTAGTGCTACAAATAGAAATGCAGACAGCTGTTATAGACAATGTGGTATTGTCATTTGGGGTGGAGGTGAAACTTTCAACATCAGATGCCCCAGCAGCTATACATTTATAGTCAGACATGTGACTTAAGGATAAATGCCCCAGTTAATAAACCGTGTACATCCTAATTATATAAACATATATTTACAAGAGGAGTATCTGAATAGCAGTTACAAACCTTCACTGGTTCCATTTTCCCGTGTGTACTGTTTATGAAAGCCAATTTTACAAAGCAATGTGCGTACAGTTTCCTATAAGCTGTTAAGCAACAGGCGCACTTTCGGTTTACTACTGAAGTGACTCGAATGTGCTATTAAAAGCTATAGCTCATACAACATGTGCATCAATTGCTTTGTATAAAAACTAGCACCTGTTTATGAACTTTTACAAGACTTTCTTAAACAGAAATTTTGGATTTTTCAATACTTGATTATCTAATATTGAATTTTAATTAATTCCAAATCTTCAATTTGTTTTATTTCAGGGGACTCCATCTCATTTATTTTGTTAAAATAAGTTTAAGTTTTTATTAATTTCTCATTTCTTGCCGCCAAACTTCAAAATTGGATTTTTCCTTGATTGTCGATTCTGACACGAAGCCTCACATATGACACATCATCACTGACATTACCTGCTTTGTATTTCAATATCAAATCCCAAATGCTTCTTCTAGAGTACGGATCAACACCTGCTGTTGGTTCATCTAAAATAATGGTTTTTGCTTTGGCAATAAATGCTAGCGCCACTGATAATTTACGTTTCATTCCACCAGAAAGATTACATGATAATTCTTTTTGCTTGTCTTGTAAACCAACATCTTTCATAAACCTGTTTAGAATATCACATTATAATTAAATAGATAGATATGTGTATAACAGTCAGCTAAGATATTGAATTAAATCAACCACTATAGGCAGGTGGTTTTCATATACAGGGTTTGATTCAAAATGACAAGACTATGCTAGAATGACCATTATGAAAAGGAGGCCATTACATCATGGTGGACAGCATGGCATTCAAATGGCAGTCAATTGAATTTCAAGTATTGATTATCAATGTATCAATGATCAATGCAATGCAACCCGCTCTTACAATGCTCTAAAAATGTTAATAATTTGATGTTCAGATCAATTCAAGGCTGTGTTTAATTTCAGGGGATTTATACCACAGACCATCACGACTGGAGTCTGAAAGCCCTGCAATCTGAACTGGTGAGAATAGTATTGATAATTGAAATTGCTTTTACAACGTTTTTCATCATCCGCGTTTTGTACTACCGTACACTGTAATCCACTTTAAGTGCAATTTGAATAAGTGGGATTCCTGCTACCTGCGAATTAGCATTGAAAGCCTTTAAATTATTTTCTGGTCAATTCCTTGTTAGAAATTTCGGGGTTGAGTGCAATGGAAATTGTTGGCAATGTCTACTTGCATATTAATGGGGTTACACTGTGTAGACTCATAGTGCATAATGCACCTCTGTGAAGATTGTGAGTTAATGAACGCGAAATTGCCAAAAATTTCATGAAGCTTTCAACAAAAAATGTTCCTGGACTGTTCATGAAGTTCTTGAATGAAAATAATAAAGTATCCTGTATTGTATTGCGAGTGATTGACGGATAAAATAGAAGCTGGATTTTCAACCAGGATTTGATCATTTCTTGTCAGAGGAAACCAATCAGCACTAGAGGAGGGGCTCTTTTCATCAATTAAAATGATGGTGTAAGTTCAATTGAATTCATAGGAGATTGGAGTTGATAGTGGCAATGCCGTTTACGTTCTTTGTTAGTCTGGGAGGGTTTTAGCTAGCAGTATATACAATGGAATAGGAAATTGAAAATCTTTTCAAAGCACTACACCCTTCCCAGGTGATAACATCTAGTTGATATTTCGAGAGGAAACCAACTCATCTTGGATGATTTTCAGGAGGGTCCTCCATAACAAAATAACAATAACATCTACAAAGTGTATAAATAGATGTTATGTAAACATCCATCACTTTATAGCGATGGTCGGTATAGCATATTATATTGTAAAACTGTGTTAAAATGTTAACTATGAGGACATAAACTTACTTTTCAGTTTCATGACGTATATCAATATTAGACATTCCTTTCAGTCTTGCATAAAACCACATATGTTCTTCCACCGTTAATTCGTCAAATAAAACATTATGTTGTGGACACATTCCAATACTACGACGAATTGATTCTATATCATAACGAATATCGTCACCATATATCTCAGCTGTTCCTTCCGTTGGTGGAAATAAACCTGTTAATATTGACATTGTTGTTGATTTCCCTGCCCCATTATGACCGAGTAAAGCCGTCACTTGGCCCTCGTATAATTTCAAATACAAATTATCAACTGCTAGTTTCTTTCCTCTACTGTATATCTGTTGGACAAAGAAAACATAGAGATGAAAAAGGGAAGATATACCAAAAAAATTCACCAACAACGAATGATATACTTCAATGTATATTCTTTGTGGTGCGAATAGCTATGAGGCAGGGATTCACCATGGTATCAAAATATTTGGAAAACAGAGAAACTCCTCTGCGGAAATACAATTTTCACTTTGCTTCATTTAAATATTTAAGAATCAAGG